>OU342736.1:346107060-346272864 GCA_910589765.1 Avena atlantica | reverse complement strand
TGTTGTTTAGGTCATAGGGTGATGTCAACCATGTTGGCTCACAAGTTGGGGCACTATCCTACCCGGTTTCACTCGACGGGGAGATTCCACCCCCTCATACGGGCCCGGAACCTTCGCCTCTAGGTTAGAGCGCATGCATGCGAGGGGGACACATGCAAGCACCTATATATACCAACCTCTAACCACACCCACACACACATATGCTAGGGGCACATGCAAGTTTCATCTCATTCCGATGTTCTCGTGGTCTTCTCCTCCGGCGAAACCCTGATCTCTGTGCACACTCTCGGATCGTCTACCACCCCCTAGACGTTCCTCTGACAGGGGTAGCCCGGCGTAGCTCTCTCTTGTTTTGTGTTTGTTTAGGTCATAGGTGATGTCAAACCATGTTGGCTCACAAGTTGGGGCACTATCCTACCCGGTTTCACCTCGACGGACGGAGATCCACCCTCATACGGGCCCGGAACCTTCGCCTCTAGGTGAGCGCATGCATGCGAGGGGGACACATGCAAGCACCTATATATACCACCTCTAACCACAACCACACACACATATGCTAGGGGCACATGCAGTTTTCATCTCATTCCGATGTTCTCGTGGTCTTCCTCGGCGAAACCCTGATCTCTGTGCACACTCGGATCGTCTACCCCCTAGACGTTCTCCTCTGACAGGGGTAGCCCGGCGTAGCTCTCTCTTGTTTTGTGTTTTTTAGGTCATAGGGTGATGTCAAACCATGTTGGCTCACAAGTTGGGGCACTATCCTACCCGGTTTCACCTCGACGGGGAGATTCCACCCTCATACGGGTCCGGAACCTTCGCCTCTAGGTTAGAGCGCATGCATGCGAGGGGGGACAGATGCAAGCACCTAAATATACCAACCTCTAACCACAGCCACACACACATATGCTAGGGGCACATGCAAGTTTTCATCTCATTCCGATGTTCTCGTGGTCTTCCTTTCCCCGGCGAAACCCTGATCTCTGTGCACACTCGGATCGTCTACCCCCCTAGACGTTCCTCTGACAGGGTAGCCCGGCGTAGCTCTCTCTTGTTTTGTGTTTGTTTAGGTCATAGGGTGATGTCAAACCATGTTGGCTCACAAGTTGGGGCACTATCCTACCCGGTTTCACCCGACGGGGAGATTCCACCCTCATACGGTCCCGGAACCTTCGCCTCTAGGTTAGAGCGCATGCATGCGAGGGGGACACATGCAAGCACCTATATATACCAACCTCTAACCACACCCACACACACATATGCTAGGGGAACATGCAAGTTTTCATCTCATTCCGATGTTCTCGTGGTCTTCCTTCGGCGAAACCCTGATCTCTGTGCACACTCGGATCGTCTACCCCCCTAGACGTTCCTCTGACAGGGGTAGCCCGGCGTAGCTCTCTCTTGTGTTTGGTGTTTGTTTAGGTCATAGGGTGATGTCAAACCATGTTGGCTCACAAGTTGGGGCACTATCCTACCCGGTTTCACCTCGACGGGGAGATTCCACCCTCATACGGGCCCGGAAACCTTCGCCTCTAGGTTAGAGCGCATGCATGCGAGGGGGGACACATGCAAGCACCTATATATACCAACCTCTAACCACACCCACACACATATGCTAGGGGCACATGCAAGTTTTCATCTCATTCCGATGTTCTCGTGGTCTTCCTCCGGCGAAACCCTGATCTCTGTGCACACTCGGATCGTCTACCCCCCTAGACGTTCCTCTGACAGGGGTAGCCCCCGGCGTAGCTCTCTCTTGTTTTGTGTTTTTTAGGTCATAGGTGATGTCAAACCATGTTGGCTCACAAGTTGGGGCACTATCCTACCCGGTTTCACCTCGACGGGGAGATTCCACCCTCATACGGGTCCGGAACCTTCGCCTCTAGGTTAGAGCGCATGCATGCGAGGGGGGACACATGCAAGCACCTATATATACCAACCTCTAACCACACCACACACACATATGCTAGGGGCACATGCAAGTTTTCATCTCATTCCGATGTTCTCGTGGTCTTCCTTCGGCGAAACCCTGATCTCTGTGCACACTCGGATCGTCTACCCCCCTAGACGTTCCTCTGACAGGGGTAGCCCGGCGTAGCTCTCTCTTGTTTTGTGTTTGTTTAGGTCATAGGGTGATGTCAAACCATGTTGGCTCACAAGTTGGGGCACTATCCTACCCGGTTTCACCTCGACGGGGAGATTCCACCCTCATACGGGCCCGAACCTTCGCCTCTAGGTTAGAGCGCATGCATGCGAGGGGGGACACATGCAAGCACCTATATATACCAACCTCTAACCACACCACACACACATATGCTAGGGGCACATGCAAGTTTTCATCTCATTCCGATGTTCTCGTGGTCTTCCTCCGGCGAAACCCTGATCTCTGTGCACACTCGGATCGTCTACCCCCCTAGACGTTCCTCTGACAGGGGCCCCGGCGTAGCTCTCTCTTTTTTTTTGTTTTTTTAGGTCATAGGGTGATGTCAACCATGTTGGCTCACAAGTTGGGGCACTATCCTACCCGTTTCACCTCGACGGGGAGATTCCACCCCATAACGGGCCCGAACCTTCGCCTCTAGGTTAGAGCGCATGCATGCGAGGGGGGACACATGCAAGCACCTATATATACCAACCTCTAACCACACCCCACACACACATATTCTAGGGGCACATGCAAGTTTTCATCTCATTCCGATGTTCTCGTGGTCTTCTTCCTTCGGCGAAACCCTGATCTCTGTGCACACTCGGATCGTCTACCCCCCTAGACGTTCCTCTGACAGGGGTAGCCCGGCGTAGCTCTCTCTTGTTTTGTGTTTGTTTAGGTCATAGGGTGATGTCAAACCATGTTGGCTCACAAGTTGGGGCACTATCCTACCCGGTTTCACCTCGACGGGGAGATTCCACCCTCATATACGGGCCCGGAACCTTCGCCTCTAGGTTAGAGCGCATGCATGCGAGGGGGGACACATGCAAGCACCTATATATACCAACCTCTAACCACACCCACACACACATATGCTAGGGGCACATGCAAGTTTTCATCTCATTCCGATGTTCTCGTGGTCTTCCTTCGGCGAAACCCTGATCTCTGTGCACACTCGGATCGTCTACCCCCCTAGACGTTCCTCTGACAGGGGTAGCCTGGCGTAGCTCTCTCTTGTTTTGTGTTTGTTTAGGTCATAGGGTGATGTCAAACCATGTTGGCTCACAAGTTGGGGCACTATCCTACCCGGTTTCACCTCGACGGGGAGATTCCACCCTCATACGGGTCCGGAACCTTCGCCTCTAGGTTAGAGCGCATGCATGCGAGGGGGGACACATGCAAGCACCTATATATACCAACCTCTAACCACACCCACACACACATATGCTAGGGGAACATGCAAGTTTTCATCTCATTCCGATGTTCTCGTGGTCTTCCTTCGGCGAAACCCTGATCTCTGTGCACACTCGGATCGTCTACCCCCCTAGACGTTCCTCTGACAGGGGTAGCCCGGCGTAGCTCTTTCTTGTTTTGTGTTTGTTTAGGTCATAGGGTGATGTCAAACCATGTTGGCTCACAAGTTGGGGCCTATCCTACCCGTTTCACCTCGACGGGGAGATTCCACCCTCATACGGGCCCGGAACCTTCGCCTCTAGGTTAGAGCGCATGCATGCGAGGGGGGACACATGCAAGCACCTATATATACCAACCTCTAACCACACCCACACACACATATGCTAGGGGCACATGCAAGTTTTCATCTCATTCCGATGTTCTCGTCGGTGGTCTTCCTCCGGCGAAACCCTGATCTCTGTGCACACTCGGATCGTCTACCCCCCTAGACGTTCCTCTGACAGGGGTAGCCCGGCGTAGCTCTCTCTTGTTTTGTGTTTGTTTAGGTCATAGGGTGATGTCAAACCATGTTGGCTCACAAGTTGGGGCACTATCCTACCCGGTTTCACCTCGACGGGGAGATTCCACCCTCATACGGGTCCGGAACCTTCGCCTCTAGGTTAGAGCGCATGCATGCGAGGGGGGACACATGCAAGCACCTATATATACCAACCTCTAACCACACCCACACACACACATATGCTAGGGGCACATGCAAGTTTTCATCTCATTCCGATGTTCTCGTGGTCTTCCTCGGCGAAACCCTGATCTCTGTGCACACTCGGATCGTCTACCCCCCTAGACGTTCCTCTGACAGGGGTAGCCCGGCGTAGCTCTCTCTTGTTTTTGGTTGTTTAGGTCATAGGGTGATGTCAAACCATGTTGGCTCACAAGTTGGGGCACTATCCTACCCGGTTTCACACTCGACGGGGAGATTCCACCCTCATACGGGCCCGGAACCTTCGCCTCTAGGTTAGAGCGCATGCATGCGAGGGGGGACACATGCAAGCACCTATATATACCAACCTCTAACCACACCCACACACACATATGCTAGGGGCACATGCAAGTTTTCATCTCATTCCGATGTTCTCGTGGTCTTCCTCCGGCGAAACCCTGATCTCTGTGCACACTCGGATCGTCTACCCCCCTAGACGTTCCTCTGACAGGGGTAGCCCGGCGTAGCTCTCTCTTGTTTTGTGTTTGTTTAGGTCATAGGGTGATGTCAAACCATGTTGGCTCACAAGTTGGGGCACTATCCTACCCGGTTTCACCTTGACGGGGAGATTCCACCCTCATACGGGTCCGGAACCTTCGCCTCTAGGTTAGAGCGCATGCATGCGAGGGGGGACACATGCAAGCACCTATATATACCAACCTCTAACCACACCCACACACACATATGCTAGGGGCACATGCAAGTTTTCATCTCATTCCGATGTTCTCGTGGTCTTCCTTCGGCGAAACCCTGATCTCTGTGCACACTCGGATCGTCTACCCCCCTAGACGTTCCTCTGACAGGGGTAGCCCGGCGTAGCTCTCTCTTGTTTTGTGTTTGTTTAGGTCATAGGGTGATGTCAAACCATGTTGGCTCACAAGTTGGGGCACTATCCTACCCGGTTTCACCTCGACGGGGAGATTCCACCCTCATACGGGCCCGGAACCTTCGCCTCTAGGTTAGAGCGCATGCATGCGAGGGGGGACACATGCAAGCACCTATATATACCAACCTCTAACCACACCCACACACACATATGCTAGGGCACATGCAAGTTTTCATCTCATTCCGATGTTCTCGTGGTCTTCCTTCGGCGAAACCCTGATCTCTGTGCACACTCGGATCGTCTACCCCCCTAGACGTTCCTCTGACAGGGGTAGCCCGGCGTAGCTCTCTCTTGTTTTTTGTGTTTGTTTAGGTCATAGGGTGATGTCAAACCATGTTGGCTCACAAGTTGGGGCACTATCCTACCCGGTTTCACCTCGACGGGGAGATTCCACCCCTCATACGGGTCCGGAACCTTCGCCTCTAGGTTAGAGCGCATGCATGCGAGGGGGGACACATGCAAGCACCTATATATACCAACCACTAACCACACCCACACACACACATATGCTAGGGGCACATGCAAGTTTTCATCTCATTCCGATGTTCTCGTGGTCTTCCTTCGGCGAAACCCTGATCTCTGTGCACACTCGGATCGTCTACCCCCCTAGACGTTCCTCTGACAGGGGTAGCCCGGCGTAGCTCTCTCTCTTGTTTTGTGTTTGTTTAGGTCATAGGGTGATGTCAAACCATGTTGGCTCACAAGTTGGGGCACTATCCTACCCGGTTTCACACCTCGACGGGGAGATTCCACCCTCATACGGGCCCGGAACCTTCGCCTCTAGGTTAGAGCGCATGCATGCGAGGGGGGACACATGCAAGCACCTATATATACCAACCTCTAACCACACCCACACACACATATGCTAGGGGCACATGCAAGTTTTCATCTCATTCCGATGTTCTCGTGGTCTTCCTCCGGCGAAACCCTGATCTCTGTGCACACTCGGATCGTCTACCCCCCTAGACGTTCCTCTGACAGGGGTAGCCCGGTGTAGCTATCTCTTGTTTTGTGTTTGTTTAGGTCATAGGGTGATGTCAAACCATGTTGGCTCACAAGTTGGGGCACTATCCTACCCGGTTTCACCTCGACGGGGAGATTCCACCCTCATACGGGTCCGGAACCTTCGCCTCTAGGTTAGAGCGCATGCATGCGAGGCGGGACACATGCAAGCACCTATATATACCAACCTCTAACCACACCCACACACACACATATGCTAGGGGCACATGCAAGTTTTCATCTCATTCCGATGTTCTCGTGGTCTTCCTTCGGCGAAACCCTGATCTCTGTGCACACTCGGATCGTCTACCCCCTAGACGTTCCTCTGACAGGGGTAGCCCGGCGTAGCTCTCTCTTGTTTTGTGTTTGTTTAGGTCATAGGGTGATGTCAAACCATGTTGGCTCACAAGTTGGGGCACTATCCTACCCGGTTTTCACCTCGACGGGGAGATTCCACCCTCATACGGGCCCGGAACCTTCGCCTCTAGGTTAGAGCGCATGCATGCGAGGGGGACACATGCAAGCACCTATATATACCAACCTCTAACCACCCACACACACATATGCTAGGGGCACATGCAAGTTTTCATCTCATTCCGATGTTCTCGTGGTCTTCCTCCGGCGAAACCCTGATCTCTGTGCACACTCGGATCGTCTACCCCCCTAGACGTTCCTCTGACAGGGGTAGCCCGGCGTAGCTCTCTCTTGTTTTGTGTTTGTTTAGGTCATAGGGTGATGTCAAACCATGTTGTCTCACAAGTTGGGGCACTATCCTACCCGGTTTCACCTCGACGGGGAGATTCCACCCTCATACGGGCCCGGAACCTTCGCCTCTAGGTTAGAGCGCATGCATGCGAGGGGGGACACATGCAAGCACCTATATATACCAACCTCTAACCACAACCCACACACACATATGCTAGGGGCACATGCAAGTTTTCATCTCATTCCGATGTTCTCGTGGTCTTCCTCCGGCGAAACCCTGATCTCTGTGCACACTCGGATCGTCTACCCCCCTAGACGTTCCTCTGACAGGGGTAGCCCGGCGTAGCTCTCTCTTGTTTTGTGTTTGTTTAGGTCATAGGGTGATGTCAAACCATGTTGGCTCACAAGTTGGGGCACTATACCTCCTACCCGTTTCACCTGACGGGGAGATTCCACCCTCATACGGGTCCGGAACCTTCGCCTCTAGGTTAGAGCGCATGCATGCGAGGGGGGACACATGCAAGCACCTATATATACCAACCTCTAACCACACCCACACACACACATATGCTAGGGGCACATGCAAGTTTTCATCTCATTCCGATGTTCTCGTGGTCTTCCTTCGGCGAAACCCTGATCTCTGTGCACACTCGGATCGTCTACCCCCCTAGACGTTCCTCTGACAGGGTAGCCCGGCGTAGCTCTCTCTTGTTTTTTGTGTTTGTTTAGGTCATAGGGTGATGTCAAACCATGTTGGCTCACAAGTTGGGGCACTATCCTACCCGGTTTCACCTCGACGGGGAGATTCCACCCTCATACGGGCCCGGAACCTTCGCCTCTAGGTTAGAGCGCATGCATGCGAGGGGGGACACATGCAAGCACCTATATATACCAACCTCTAACCACACCCCACACACATATGCTAGGGGCACATGCAAGTTTTCATCTCATTCCGATGTTCTCGTGGTCTTCCTTCGGCGAAACCCTGATCTCTGTGCACACTCGGATCGTCTACCCCCCTAGACGTTCCTCTGACAGGGGTAGCCCGGCGTAGCTCTCTCTTGTTTTGTGTTTGTTTAGGTCATAGGGTGATGTCAAACCATGTTGGCTCACAAGTTGGGGCACTATCCTACCCGGTTTCACCTCGACGGGGAGATTCCACCCTCATACGGGTCCGGAACCTTCGCCTCTAGGTTAGAGCGCATGCATGCGAGGGGGGACACACATGCAAGCACCTATATATACCACCTCTAACCACACCCACACACACACATATGCTAGGGGCACATGCAAGTTTTCATCTCATTCCGATGTTCTCGTGGTCTTCCTTCCGGCGAAACCCTGATCTCTGTGCACACTCGGATCGTCTACCCCCCTAGACGTTCCTCTGACAGGGGTAGCCCGGCGTAGCTCTCTCTTGTTTTGTGTTTGTTTAGGTCATAGGGTGATGTCAAACCATGTTGGCTCACAAGTTGGGGCACTATCCTACCCGTTTCACACACTCGACGGGGAGATTCCACCCTCATACGGGCCCGGAACCTTCGCCTCTAGGTTAGAGCGCATGCATGCGAGGGGGACACATGCAAGCACCTATATATACCAACCTCTAACCACCACACCCACACACACATATGCTAGGGGCACATGCAAGTTTTCATCTCATTCCGATGTTCTCGTGGTCTTCCTCCGGCGAAACCCTGATCTCTGTGCACACTCGGATCGTCTACCCCCCTAGACGTTCCTCTGACAGGGGTAGCCCGGTGTAGCTCTCTCTTGTTTTGTGTTTGTTTAGGTCATAGGGTGATGTCACCATGTTGGCTCACAAGTTGGGGCACTATCCTACCCGGTTTCACCTCGACGGGGAGATTCCACCCTCATACGGGTCCGGAACCTTCGCCTCTAGGTTAGAGCGCATGCATGCGAGGGGGGACACATGCAAGCACCTATATATACCAACCTCTAACCACACCCACACACACACATATGCTAGGGGCACATGCAAGTTTTCATCTCATTCCGATGTTCTCGTGGTCTTCCTTCGGCGAAACCCTGATCTCTGTGCACACTCGGATCGTCTACCCCCCTAGACGTTCCTCTGACAGGGGTAGCCCGGCGTAGCTCTCTCTTGTTTTGTGTTTGTTTAGGTCATAGGGTGATGTCAAACCATGTTGGCTCACAAGTTGGGGCACTATCCTACCCGGTTTCACCTCGACGGGGAGATTCCACCCTCATACGGGCCCGGAACCTTCGCCTCTAGGTTAGAGCGCATGCATGCGAGGGGGGACACATGCAAGCACCTATATATACCAACCTCTAACCACACCCACACACACATATGCTAGGGGCACATGCAAGTTTTCATCTCATTCCGATGTTCTCGTGGTCTTCCTCCGGCGAAACCCTGATCTCTGTGCACACTCGGATCGTCTACCCCCCTAGACGTTCCTCTGACAGGGGTAGCCCGGCGTAGCTCTCTCTTGTTTTGTGTTTGTTTAGGTCATAGGGTGATGTCAAACCATGTTGGCTCACAAGTTGGGGCACTATCCTACCCGGTTTCACCTCGACGGGGAGATTCCACCCTCATACGGGTCCGGAACCTTCGCCTCTAGGTTAGAGCGCATGCATGCGAGGGGGGACACATGCAAGCACCTATATACCAACCTCTAACCACACCCACACACACACATATGCTAGGGCACATGCAAGTTTTCATCTCATTCCGATGTTCTCGTGGTCTTCCTTCGGCGAAACCCTGATCTCTGTGCACACTCGGATCGTCTACCCCCCTAGACGTTCCTCTGACAGGGGTAGCCCGGCGTAGCTCTCTCTTGTTTTGTGTTTGTTTAGGTCATAGGGTGATGTCAAACCATGTTGTCTCACAAGTTGGGGCACTATCCTACCCGGTTTCACCTCGACGGGGAGATTCCACCCTCATACGGGCCCGGAACCTTCGCCTCTAGGTTAGAGCGCATGCATGCGAGGGGGGACACATGCAAGCACCTATATATACCAACCTCTAACCACACCCACACACACATATGCTAGGGGCACATGCAAGTTTTCATCTCATTCCGATGTTCTCGTGGTCTTCCTCCGGCGAAACCCTGATCTCTGTGCACACTCGGATCGTCTACCCCCCTAGACGTTCCTCTGACAGGGGTAGCCCGGCGTAGCTCTCTCTTGTTTTGTGTTTGTTTAGGTCATAGGGTGATGTCAAACCATGTTGGCTCACAAGTTGGGGCACTATCCTACCCGGTTTCACCTCGACGGGGAGATTCCACCCTCATACGGGTCCGGAACCTTCGCCTCTAGGTTAGAGCGCATGCATGCGAGGGGGGACACATGCAAGCACCTATATATACCAACCTCTAACCACACCCACACACACACATATGCTAGGGGCACATGCAAGTTTTCATCTCATTCCGATGTTCTCGTGGTCTTGCTTCGGCGAAACCCTGATCTCTGTGCACACTCGGATCGTCTACCCCCCTAGACGTTCCTCTGACAGGGGTAGCCCGGCGTAGCTCTCTCTTGTTTTGTGTTTGTTTAGGTCATAGGGTGATGTCAAACCATGTTGGCTCACAAGTTGGGGCACTATCCTACCCGGTTTCACCTCGACGGGGAGATTCCACCCTCATACGGGCCCGGAACCTTCGCCTCTAGGTTAGAGCGCATGCATGCGAGGGGGGACACATGCAAGCACCTATATATACCAACCTCTAACCACACCCACACACACATATGCTAGGGGCACATGCAAGTTTTCATCTCATTCCGATGTTCTCGTGGTCTTCCTCCGGCGAAACCCTGATCTCTGTGCACACTCGGATCGTCTACCCCGCTAGACGTTCCTCTGACAGGGGTAGCCCGGCGTAGCTCTCTCTTGTTTTGTGTTTGTTTAGGTCATAGGGTGATGTCAAACCATGTTGGCTCACAAGTTGGGGCACTATCCTACCCGGTTTCACCTCGACGGGGAGATTCCACCCTCATACGGGTCCGGAACCTTCGCCTCTAGGTTAGAGCGCATGCATGCGAGGGGGGACACATGCAAGCACCTATATATACCAACCTCTAACCACACCCACACACACACATATGCTAGGGGCACATGCAAGTTTTCATCTCATTCCGATGTTCTCGTGGTCTTCCTTCGGCGAAACCCTGATCTCTGTGCACACTCGGATCGTCTACCCCCCTAGACGTTCCTCTGACAGGGGTAGCCCGGCGTAGCTCTCTCTTGTTTTGTGTTTGTTTAGGTCATAGGGTGATGTCAAACCATGTTGGCTCACAAGTTGGGGCACTATCCTACCCGGTTTCACCTCGACGGGGAGATTCCACCCTCATACGGGCCCGGAACCTTCGCCTCTAGGTTAGAGCGCATGCATGCGAGGGGGGACACATGCAAGCACCTATATATACCAACCTCTAACCACACCCACACACACATATGCTAGGGGCACATGCAAGTTTTCATCTCATTCCGATGTTCTCGTGGTCTTCCTTCGGCGAAACCCTGATCTCTGTGCACACTCGGATCGTCTACCCCCCTAGACGTTCCTCTGACAGGGGTAGCCCGGCGTAGCTCTCTCTTGTTTTGTGTTTGTTTAGGTCATAGGGTGATGTCAAACCATGTTGGCTCACAAGTTGGGGCACTATCCTACCCGGTTTCACCTCGACGGGGAGATTCCACCCTCATACGGGTCCGGAACCTTCGCCTCTAGGTTAGAGCGCATGCATGCGAGGGGGGACACATGCAAGCACCTATATATACCAACCTCTAACCACACCCACACACACACATATGCTAGGGGCACATGCAAGTTTTCATCTCATTCCGATGTTCTCGTGGTCTTCCTTCGGCGAAACCCTGATCTCTGTGCACACTCGGATCGTCCACCCCCCTAGACGTTCCTCTGACAGGGGTAGCCCGGCGTAGCTCTCTCTTGTTTTGTGTTTGTTTAGGTCATAGGGTGATGTCAAACCATGTTGGCTCACAAGTTGGGGCACTATCCTACCCGGTTTCACCTCGACGGGGAGATTCCACCCTCATACGGGCCCGGAACCTTCGCCTCTAGGTTAGAGCGCATGCATGCGAGGGGGGACACATGCAAGATACTATATATACCAACGTCTAACCACACCCACACACACATATGGTAGGGGCACATGCAAGTTTTCATCTCATTCCGATGTTCTCGTGGTCTTCCTCCGGCGAAACCCTGATCTCTGTGCACACTCGGATCGTCTACCCCCCTAGACGTTCCTCTGACAGGGGTAGCCCGGCGTAGCTCTCTCTTGTTTTGTGTTTGTTTAGGTCATAGGGTGATGTCAAACCATGTTGGCTCACAAGTTGGGGCACTATCCTACCCGGTTTCACCTCGACGGGAGATTCCACCCTCATACGGGTCCGGAACCTTCGCCTCTAGGTTAGAGCGCATGCATGCGAGGGGGGACACATGCAAGCACCTATATATACCAACCTCTAACCACACCCACACACACACATATGCTAGGGGCACATGCAAGTTTTCATCTCATTCCGATGTTCTCGTGGTCTTCCTTCGGCGAAACCCTGATCTCTGTGCACACTCGGATCGTCTACCCCCCTAGACGTTCCTCTGACAGGGTAGCCCGACGTAGCTCTCTCTTGTTTTGTGTTTGTTTAGGTCATAGGGTGATGTCAAACCATGTTGGCTCACAAGTTGGGGCACTATCCTACCCGGTTTCACCTCGACGGGGAGATTCCACCCTCATACGGGCCCGGAACCTTCGCCTCTAGGTTAGAGCGCATGCATGCGAGGGGGGACACATGCAAGCACCTATATATACCAACCTCTAACCACACCCACACACACATATGCTAGGGGCACATGCAAGTTTTCATCTCATTCCGATGTTCTCGTGGTCTTCCTCCGGCGAAACCCTGATCTCTGTGCACACTCGGATCGTCTACCCCCCTAGACGTTCCTCTGACAGGGGTAGCCCGGCGTAGCTCTCTCTTGTTTTGTGTTTGTTTAGGTCATAGGGTGATGTCAAACCATGTTGGCTCACAAGTTGGGGCACTATCCTACCCGGTTTCACCTCGACGGGGAGATTCCACCCTCATACGGGTCCGGAACCTTCGCCTCTAGGTTAGAGCGCATGCATGCGAGGGGGGACACATGCAAGCACCTATATATACCAACCTCTAACCACACCACACACACACATATGCTAGGGGCACATGCAAGTTTTCATCTCATTCCGATGTTCTCGTGGTCTTTCTTCGGCGAAACCCTGATCTCTGTGCACACTCGGATCGTCTACCCCCCTAGACGTTCCTCTGACAGGGGTAGCCCGGCGTAGCTCTCTCTTGTTTTGTGTTTGTTTAGGTCATAGGGTGATGTCAAACCATGTTGGCTCACAAGTTGGGGCACTATCCTACCCGGTTTCACCTCGACGGGGAGATTCCACCCTCATACGGGCCCGGAACCTTCGCCTCTAGGTTAGAGCGCATGCATGCGAGGGGGGACACATGCAAGCACCTATATATACCAACCTCTAACCACACCCACACACACATATGCTAGGGGCACATGCAAGTTTTCATCTCATTCCGATGTTCTCGTGGTCTTCCTTCGGCGAAACCCTGATCTCTGTGCACACTCGGATCGTCTACCCCCCTAGACGTTCCTCTGACAGGGGTAGCCCGGCGTAGCTCTCTCTTGTTTTGTGTTTGTTTAGGTCATAGGGTGATGTCAAACCATGTTGGCTCACAAGTTGGGGCACTATCCTACCCGGTTTCACCTCGACGGGGAGATTCCACCCTCATACGGGTCCGGAACCTTCGCCTCTAGGTTAGAGCGCATGCATGCGAGGGGGACACATGCAAGCACCTATATATACCAACCTCTAACCACACCCACACACACACATATGCTAGGGGCACATGCAAGTTTTCATCTCATTCCGATGTTCTCGTGGTCTTCCTTCGGCGAAACCCTGATCTCTGTGCACACTCGGATCGTCCACCCCCCTAGACGTTCCTCTGACAGGGGTAGCCCGGCGTAGCTCTCTCTTGTTTGTGTTTGTTTAGGTCATAGGGTGATGTCAAACCATGTTGGCTCACAAGTTGGGGCACTATCCTACCCGGTTTCACCTCGACGGGGAGATTCCACCCTCATACGGGCCCGGAACCTTCGCCTCTAGGTTAGAGCGCATGCATGCGAGGGGGGACACATGCAAGCACTATATATACCAACGTCTAACCACACCCACACACACATATGGTAGGGGCACATGCAAGTTTTCATCTCATTCCGATGTTCTCGTGGTCTTCCTCCGGCGAAACCCTGATCTCTGTGCACACTCGGATCGTCTACCCCCTAGACGTTCCTCTGACAGGGGTAGCCCGGCGTAGCTCTCTCTTGTTTTGTGTTTGTTTAGGTCATAGGGTGATGTCAAACCATGTTGGCTCACAAGTTGGGGCACTATCCTACCCGGTTTCACCTCGACGGGGAGATTCCACCCTCATACGGGTCCGGAACCTTCGCCTCTAGGTTAGAGCGCATGCATGCGAGGGGGACACATGCAAGCACCTATATATACCAACCTCTAACCACACCCACACACACACATATGCTAGGGGCACATGCAAGTTTTCATCTCATTCCGATGTTCTCGTGGTCTTCCTTCGGCGAAACCCTGATCTCTGTGCACACTCGGATCGTCTACCCCCCTAGACGTTCCTCTGACAGGGGTAGCCCGACGTAGCTCTCTCTTGTTTTGTGTTTGTTTAGGTCATAGGGTGATGTCAAACCATGTTGGCTCACAAGTTGGGGCACTATCCTACCCGGTTTCACCTCGACGGGGAGATTCCACCCTCATACGGGCCCGGAACCTTCGCCTCTAGGTTAGAGCGCATGCATGCGAGGGGGGACACATGCAAGCACCTATATATACCAACCTCTAACCACACCCACACACACATATGCTAGGGGCACATGCAAGTTTTCATCTTATTCCGATGTTCTCGTGGTCTTCCTCCGGCGAAACCCTGATCTCTGTGCACACTCGGATCGTCTACCCCCCTAGACGTTCCTCTGACAGGGGTAGCCCGGCGTAGCTCTCTCTTGTTTTGTGTTTGTTTAGGTCATAGGGTGATGTCAAACCATGTTGGCTCACAAGTTGGGGCACTATCCTACCCGGTTTCACCTCGACGGGGAGATTCCACCCTCATACGGGTCCGGAACCTTCGCCTCTAGGTTAGAGCGCATGCATGCGAGGGGGGACACATGCAAGCACCTATATATACCAACCTCTAACCACACCACACACACACATATGCTAGGGGCACATGCAAGTTTTCATCTCATTCCGATGTTCTCGTGGTCTTTCTTCGGCGAAACCCTGATCTCTGTGCACACTCGGATCGTCTACCCCCCTAGACGTTCCTCTGACAGGGGTAGCCCGGCGTAGCTCTCTCTTGTTTTGTGTTTGTTTAGGTCATAGGGTGATGTCAAACCATGTTGGCTCACAAGTTGGGGCACTATCCTACCCGGTTTCACCTCGACGGGGAGATTCCACCCTCATACGGGCCCGGAACCTTCGCCTCTAGGTTAGAGCGCATGCATGCGAGGGGGGACACATGCAAGCACCTATATATACCAACCTCTAACCACACCCACACACACATATGCTAGGGGCACATGCAAGTTTTCATCTTATTCCGATGTTCTCGTGGTCTTCCTCCGGCGAAACCCTGATCTCTGTGCACACTCGGATCGTCTACCCCCCTAGACGTTCCTCTGACAGGGGTAGCCCGGCGTAGCTCTCTCTTGTTTTGTGTTTGTTTAGGTCATAGGGTGATGTCAAACCATGTTGGCTCACAAGTTGGGGCACTATCCTACCCGGTTTCACCTCGACGGGGAGATTCCACCCTCATACGGGTCCGGAACCTTCGCCTCTAGGTTAGAGCGCATGCATGCGAGGGGGGACACATGCAAGCACCTATATATACCAACCTCTAACCACACCCACACACACACATATGCTAGGGGCACATGCAAGTTTTCATCTCATTCCGATGTTCTCGTGGTCTTTCTTCGGCGAAACCCTGATCTCTGTGCACACTCGGATCGTCTACCCCCCTAGACGTTCCTCTGACAGGGGTAGCCCGGCGTAGCTCTCTCTTGTTTTGTGTTTGTTTAGGTCATAGGGTGATGTCAAACCATGTTGGCTCACAAGTTGGGGCACTATCCTACCCGGTTTCACCTCGACGGGGAGATTCCACCCTCATACGGGCCCGGAACCTTCGCCTCTAGGTTAGAGCGCATGCATGCGAGGGGGGACACATGCAAGCACCTATATATACCAACCTCTAACCACACCCACACACACACATATGCTAGGGGCACATGCAAGTTTTCATCTCATTCCGATGTTCTCGTGGTCTTCCTCCGGCGAAACCCTGATCTCTGTGCACACTCGGATCGTCTACCCCGCTAGACGTTCCTCTGACAGGGGTAGCCCGGCGTAGCTCTCTCTTGTTTTGTGTTTGTTTAGGTCATAGGGTGATGTCAAACCATGTTGGCTCACAAGTTGGGGCACTATCCTACCCGGTTTCACCTCGACGGGGAGATTCCACCCTCATACGGGTCCGGAACCTTCGCCTCTAGGTTAGAGCGCATGCATGCGAGGGGGGACACATGCAAGCACCTATATATACCAACCTCTAACCACACCCACACACACACATATGCTAGGGGCACATGCAAGTTTTCATCTCATTCCGATGTTCTCGTGGTCTTCCTTCGGCGAAACCCTGATCTCTGTGCACACTCGGATCGTCTACCCCCTAGACGTTCCTCTGACAGGGGTAGCCCGGCGTAGCTCTCTCTTGTTTTGTGTTTGTTTAGGTCATAGGGTGATGTCAAACCATGTTGTCTCACAAGTTGGGGCACTATCCTACCCGGTTTCACCTCGACGGGGAGATTCCACCCTCATACGGGCCCGGAACCTTCGCCTCTAGGTTAGAGCGCATGCATGCGAGGGGGGACACATGCAAGCACCTATATATACCAACCTCTAACCACACCCACACACACACATATGCTAGGGGCACATGCAAGTTTTCATCTCATTCCGATGTTCTCGTGGTCTTCCTCCGGCGAAACCCTGATCTCTGTGCACACTCTGATCGTCTACCCCCCTAGACGTTCCTCTGACAGGGGTAGCCCGGCGTAGCTCTCTCTTGTTTTGTGTTTGTTTAGGTCATAGGGTGATGTCAAACCATGTTGGCTCACAAGTTGGGGCACTATCCTACCCGGTTTCACCTCGACGGGGAGATTCCACCCTCATACGGGTCCGGAACCTTCGCCTCTAGGTTAGAGCGCATGCATGCGAGGGGGGACACATGCAAGCACCTATATATACCAACCTCTAACCACACCCACACACACACATATGCTAGGGGCACATGCAAGTTTTCATCTCATTCCGATGTTCTCGTGGTCTTCCTTCGGCGAAACCCTGATCTCTGTGCACACTCGAATCGTCTACCCCCCTAGACGTTCCTCTAACAGGGGTAGCCCGGCGTAGCTCTCTCTTGTTTTGTGTTTGTTTAGGTCATAGGGTGATGTCAAACCATGTTGGCTCACAAGTTGGGGCACTATCCTACCCGGTTTCACCTCGACGGGGAGATTCCACCCTCATACGGGCCCGGAACCTTCGCCTCTAGGTTAGAGCGCATGCATGCGAGGGGGGACACATGCAAGAACCTATATATACCAACCTCTAACCACACCCACACACACATATGCTAGGGGCACATGCAAGTTTTCATCTCATTCCGATGTTCTCGTGGTCTTCCTCCGGCGAAACCCTGATCTCTGTGCACACTCGGATCGTCTACCCCCCTAGACGTTCCTCTGACAGGGGTAGCCCGGCGTAGCTCTCTCTTGTTTTGTGTTTGTTTAGGTCATAGGGTGATGTCAAACCATGTTGGCTCACAAGTTGGGGCACTATCCTACCCGGTTTCACCTCGACGGGGAGATTCCACCCTCATACGGGTCCGGAACCTTCGCCTCTAGGTTAGAGCGCATGCATGCGAGGGGGGACACATGCAAGCACCTATATATACCAACCTCTAACCACACCCACACACACATATATGCTAGGGGCACATGCAAGTTTTCATCTCATTCCGATGTTCTCGTGGTCTTCCTTCGGCGAAACCCTGATCTCTGTGCACACTCGGATCGTCTACCCCCCTAGACGTTCCTCTGACAGGGGTAGCCCGGCGTAGCTCTCTCTTGTTTTGTGTTTGTTTAGGTCATAGGGTGATGTCAAACCATGTTGGCTCACAAGTTGGGGCACTATCCTACCCGGTTTCACCTCGACGGGAAGATTCCACCCTCATACGGGCCCGGAACCTTCGCCTCTAGGTTAGAGCGCATGCATGCGAGGGGGGACACATGCAAGCACCTATATATACCAACCTCTAACCACACCCACACACACATATGCTAGGGGCACATGCAAGTTTTCATCTCATTCCGATGTTCTCGTGGTCTTCCTTCGGCGAAACCCTGATCTCTGTGCACACTCGGATCGTCTACCCCCCTAGACGTTCCTCTGACAGGGGTAGCCCGGCGTAGCTCTCTCTTGTTTTGTGTTTGTTTAGGTCATAGGGTGATGTCAAACCATGTTGGCTCACAAGTTGGGGCACTATCCTACCCGGTTTCACCTCGACGGGGAGATTCCACCCTCATACGGGTCCGGAACCTTCGCCTCTAGGTTAGAGCGCATGCATGCGAGGGGGGACACATGCAAGCACCTATATATACCAACCTCTAACCACATCCACACACACATATATGCTAGGGGCACATGCAAGTTTTCATCTCATTCCGATGTTCTCGTGGTCTTCCTCCGGCGAAACCCTGATCTCTGTGCACACTCGGATCGTCTACCCCCTAGACGTTCCTCTGACAGGGGTAGCCCGGCGTAGCTCTCTCTTGTTTTGTGTTTGTTTAGGTCATAGGGTGATGTCAAACCATGTTGGCTCACAAGTTGGGGCACTATCCTACCCGGTTTCACCCCGACGGGGAGATTCCACCCTTATACGGGCCCGGAACCTTCGCCTCTAGGTTAGAGCGCATGCATGCGAGGGGGGATACATGCGAGCACCTATACCAACCTCTCACCACACTCACACACATATGTTTTGTGTTTGTTTAGGTCATAGGGTGATGTAAAACCATTTTAGCTTCGCCTCAACGGGGAGATTCCCCCTTATACGGGTCCGGAACCTACGCTTCCGCATGCATGCGAGGGGGGACAGGCACATGTGATTGAATCTTTGAACAACTTCACAAAAATTTGTGAAATATAAATTTCATGCACATGTGATAATAACACACAAACATGCAAATTTCTCAACTTGTGAGAAGATTCGACATTTTATGTGGGCGTGAAGACTATTATTCGGAGGCTACGAATCCATCCAATTGATAAAATAGAACCTAAATAATTAATACTAATAAATAAATACAAATAATTTGGTAAGGAAAAAAAGTTCATAGGTACGCCGAGGGTGACCGTCGGCGTAGCCTATGCCGACAGCGGCTCTCGGCGTAATGCTGACGCCGTTAGGGCATGTCCCAGCCTAGCCTGACTAGTGCCACGCGGCCACCCCGTACGCCGAGGGCTAAGTTTACGCCGACGGTCACCCTCGGCGTACGTGCCGCTACGCCGACGGCTGCGGTACGCCGAGGGCTCGGAAGCTGGGCTGGCCTGGCCCGGTTCTACGTCGACGGCCCCGACCTTTGGCCGTCGGCGTAGCTCCCTGCCGTCGGCACACAACGCCATTCCTGTAGGCTAATTTGCTTGGCATGGCCTACGCGTAATGGTTTCTGACACGGACGAGGCCGGATTAACTTGCATGACGTGCCATGTGCATATGATGGTCACACGAGCGGGAGCCATGGATTTTGCGTTGCCCACCGGTGGCGCCGCATCTCGTGGTCACTGATTTGGACGCAGTCTTCTTCTACAACGACGACGTGCAGCAGGCGACTCGGGCCTCGGACGGGACAACGAACAAAAAAGAACCCTTTTTATTTACCGGTGGCTTACCGGGTAATTTAGTGTTTAGTGAAAGGCTAAAACCATCTAAAAAAGTGTTGAACGATGAAAACACCCCTTATTTTATTATTATAGGTGTAGGTCTATATATATATAGAGAGAGAGAGGGAAACTAAAGGGGATTACTGTATATTAGCCACATAGAGGTACTTATGGCCTTTAGTAGTTGACACATTTGCTACGAGCGGTGGAAGATATAGTATCACTCTAGTCTCAGCACCACCACAAAATTTCGCAAGACACAATTCATATGCACTAGGCTTCGTTGGTTCTATGTTCTAATCCCCTTTTTTCTTTGAGAATCAAGCACTAGCCGGTGGACTTTATGTTTGTAACAAACTAGACATATCGTCTTTTTATATAGTTGATCAACATAATTCTTTATTTCCAAAAAATAAAGCGATTGGAAAGTTTAATGCTCTCATATAGCCTCTACCTACTTAAGGACCATGCTCACAACCAAGTCACTCTTAGTTATTAATATGGAGACGACCAATGACTTCGTCTCACCATCTATCAGAAAAGTCTATTATAAGGAACAAGACTTCTCTATACCAGATCATGGACAATTTGTTTCTTGTATTACTCCTTTCTCTCGAAACAATCGAAATTCATCCGGGCATTATTTAGTGTGTTTATATGGGTCACATATTTGAATTTAATAGGTATAGACATAGAAGGCATCATGAATTACTGGCATGCAGTACGCTCATACTCTTCCTCAATCTTTCGTACTGAAGCGGTTGTCGTGCCTCTACCTCCAGCCCTTAATTACACCAGAACAACTCTCCCTCATCTGTCCAGTCTTTACGCTAACAACAAACTTTCCATGCATCCGGTGTCTTTTTGCCACACTCTGATCACACATCTCAAGGAGTATGCGGAGAGAACAGGGAGAGAAAGTCTGCTAGGGCCGAGTCATCATCTGGAATACAGAGCATGCATGGCAGACTGCTCTTTTTTAGCTTAACCTGGAGCTTCATTTTCAGAAAGATACAAGCCAAATATGCATCCATACATGACAGCCTACAGAGAGAGATTAACAGATGTATCTCAACCTTTGCCAGGTCGTGAAATAAGCTCTTGTTGCCTGTGATGATAAATAACACTTTCGAAGCCTCATTCAAATACAACACCCAACCCAGTGTCTATATCCATCGCTTCAAGAGATGTCGTGTCCCGATATCCTCCAGGCCTTCAATAGCTCTTTACGACGTATACATCTCGGCATGCCATACTAAGGTCATGCACATGCACCCTTCTAAAGAAAAGCATGCGCTACTGCACCCAGGGCCGGCTTTGACCCATGGCCAACATGGGCGACGCCCTAGGGCCCATGCTTGTCAGGGGCCCACGATTCCATCCTCCCATGTACTACCCCTGTCCAGCAGTATTGATGTTTTGGGCTAAAGAAAACACCTGAGCGATGTAATTCTTGTCGATCGAGGACACACGGTTCATTAAAAAAAGAGGACGTACGGTTCAAACGCCAGGCCTCGAAACGTGAACATGACAGAAAGTTCGATTCCCCTGTGTTCACCTCAAAAGATTGCAGCTATCATATCCGCATTATTGATCGACAGAGGTGCAGCCTACAGAAGATGAGGAATAAAAGAGAGTGGAAAAATGGAACATGAATTATTGGAGCCAACACTTACAATATGTCAACGCGACCACAAACTATTGGTTTTATTTGTAACAGCAATAATGATGATTTAACCATGTTAAAAAGCAAATCAAACTAATTAAGAAATATTGGTTACTATGTGAGTCACATCCAATAATTAAATTTGTGTTGATATTGTTAAAGAATCATGTCAAAAGAAATATTCATGTGTGTTCATCGTTGTAACAAATGTTCGGGTAAATAAAATAGTGCATGAATGCTTTAAGGAATCATACATGGACCACAATAAGGTGGGAGAAATTAGCAAGTGCGGTTTCTTTTATGAATCCCAAAATTCATAATCTATCCTGGGAAAATGTTCATGTGGTTCAAAATAATTGTTCATGTGGTTCAAAATAAAATGTTCGTATGTTTCAAATTAAATGCTCAAGTATCATGTAAAAATGTTTATAAAAATTGAAATATAAATAAATATTGTATAATCATAATAATTTAAAAGTCAAAATAAATGTTCACATATAAGCAAAATAATGTTCATTTGTATTCGAATAATGTTCATATAGCTGGAAAATGTTGTCCGTTCATTATTACAATATGTGTTCATGTATGGAAATAAAATAAAAAAGTTGATCATGCATGCTAACAAAAGAGAAAGAGGACAGGAAATAGAAAATCCAGAACATCTAGATCGTCTGACTGATAGTTGGGATTACATTTGTATGCTCTTCCTCGTGATCCCCTTCACTTCTAGGATCAGAGTTTGGTGCATGTGTCTGTCACCACCATCATGTGTTAGAGTCGAGAATAACCTAAGTAAAATCAAAATCCCTTGAAATCATGACCGTCAGCTTCAACTTTTGCATGATGATGTTTGTTGTGCTTTCAGATAAGAAACTACAAAAGACCAAATCTGCACTAACTAGGCTACACTTAGTGATTCTGAAGAGTTGTATGATATGCCCATCTTAACATGAGATGGTTGATATCTCGTAGGATGGGAGGACAATTTTACTCTCCCTATCCAAGAACTATTTTGATTGTCGGGTTTTGTTGTACTAATAGGAGATATTCATTTTCAGAAAAGAAATGGCTCAGGAAGTGCAATGCTCCCGTAGTCTCTACCTGCCTAAGAGCCAAGGTCATAACCAAGATAATCTTATTTGTTGGCCTACCAGAGGACCAATGACTTCATCTCATTGTCTACCAAAAGTATCTTATAAGAAGGAAGATGTTTCCAGGCCAAATTTGAGTAAGTTATTTCTCTTGCATCTTGCTTCTTTTTCTCAAAACTATCCAAGTTCATTTTTGCATCATCTCTTGTGTCAAAAGATACCAAATATTAGATTTTGATAGGCATAGACATAGAAGACATTGAGTGTATGGATGTGTGCACCAATTAGTGTAGAAGCTGGAGGTGGCCTTCCTTACCAAAAAAGAAAAAAAACATTAGGCATGGAAGCCATCAGAAATTACCGACAAGGAATAGGCTCCTTCTCTCCATCCGTCAACTTTTCACAGCGGTGTTGTTGCTAGAAGACCCTGTTCCTCTTCAGTTCATATAGACATATCTAGTCGTTAGGAGGCACTCCCTGCGCACACATGGCGCATGACGTGCACGTTCGGTGAACGACGATCATGTACCTCCCGCACTTCCCTTATGTATTCATCTACAAGTGTTCCATGTGCACGCACCGACGCACCACCGTGCATGTTCTACATGTTCAATAAAATACACGCAGAGTTACATCCAAAAAAGAGAAAGAGGATAGAAAATAAAAAATGAAATCATCTAGATCGTCTAATTGATACTTGCGATTCCACTTATGTGCTCTTCCGCATGATCCCCTTCACTGCTAAGATCAGATCTTGACACTTACGTGCCCATCGCCACCACCGTGTGATAGAACCTAGAATAACCTAAAGTAGAAATTCCTTTGAAATCATCGTCCTCGGCTTCAACTTATGTATGACGACGCTTTGTGCTTTCAGATAAGAAACTACAAAAGACCAAACCTGCACTAACTGTACTATGGTTTATTATATGATTCTAAAGAGTTGTATAATACGCCCATCTCAGCGGGTGATGGTTGATCTCTGGTAGGATGGGAGGACAATCTTACTCCCTGATTTCCAAGCACTATTTTTTATTGTCAGATGTATGCCATAGTGCATAGTTAATTAATCAAGTTGACACTATGGAGTAGTAACATGTAGTAGTACATAGTAACATAATTGAGGAACATTCTAATAGTTGACACTATAGAGTAGTATCATAAGTACTATGACACTACCTTATGAAAATGGAAAGAGGTCATATAATCCCTAAGGAAGGGAGTACATAGCAATATTTTCTAAATTTTGACCAAGTATGAAGCATGATATGAAAGCCATAGGAATCACTATTATCTTTTTATGAGAGCTGATAGATGTCCGTTCATCTGACTCTCAGTGGGAACGTCATTTCATTGTCCACCACTGAGTTTTTTCCAATGCATGAGCATTACACGATGACCTGCAATGGATTATGTGGACGTAAGGGCGTGCCTTTCGCGACCTTTGTGTTTGTGGACTCAGCTTCTCGTGCTTGTCCTAATCCCAAATCAACGCTTTGTGTAAATAGACTTAAACAAGTTGACTACGCTCTTATCCCCTGACCTCACACGAGCTGTGGGGGTGCTAACGCAATGACATTGCCCAAAGTTTAATAATTTATTCCACGACAATCCTAACTCCTAATATACACCAAAATAAGTGAACTGCAACAACTTCGTTAGCATGACAATAATATCGCTTTTAGTGAACTATATAATAAAATCAAATTTGTTCTTTCTGTTAGTGATGAGGACACATGCATTCGAATCCTCTTCCTTGGATATTCCAAATACACCTAACAAAGCGACAAACGCATAATAGCTAGATCAGACAAACCATACCAGAGTATTAATGTACTACTCCTATATATCTCCCTAAATTAGTCAAGTTGACATTGTAATACCGAACCGAGAGGCCACATGACGATATTCCGATCGATAGCGAATGCTCATATCATAGGGTCATCACCACGGGGATGGGCGGCATTATCTTAAAGCAGAATCCTCTCCATGGCAACCCTAACCACTCTCTACTCTATTGCCAACCCTCGCCGTGCCGTCCATCCATCCATGGACATCCTCCCACAGCCACCCAGATGCACATTAATTGCTAGCTAATCATGCCACGATATGGCCTGAATTATGACGAGGCTGGATGGTGATTTGACAATTGGGAGATCCGCCCTCTTGGCATTGGCAGGCATCATTCCTTTGGCATCCTCTCTCCTTGGGCCATACTCAACGATGCTTAAAGCTTTGGCTCTCATGGGGCCAGCTGATCGAGAATGGACTAATGGAACCTTGGAGCTTGCTGTTGTCACCGAGATGTACACGTAGTAGCTGGAATTTACCTCCGTTCAGACCTACGGGTCCTTCAGGGTTCGCGGCTCAGCCTCCGGGGCAGTTCTTCCAGCCACAGATGAATTTTAATAGGCATGTTGACCCGCCAATAATTCCGCCTCAGCAATATGCGCAGATGTTCCCGCAATTTGCGCAACCTCCCGCTGTTGTTTCTGATCCGGTGGTGACTGGTAATAAGCGAAAGAAGAAGAAGAATGTGCAGGTACCTCAGTCGCAGCCACCGGCGGTACCTACGCAGCAGCTTTTTCAGCCTCAGCTTCAGGCTCCGTAGATGCCCTAGATACCGGGCATGATGTTTGTTCCACCTGCCGTGAGCATGCCAGCGCCGCTGTTTTCTACTATCTCAGCAACCGCTGTTGCTGTAGTGGATTCTTCTGGTCAAGCTAATCCGGGCAAGACAAAGAAGACGGTGAAGTGCTGGAAATGTTCTAGAGATACTCATTCTTCCAAAAACTGTCCGGTTCAATATTATTGCTTAGCTTGTAACAATTATGCTCATCCCACCGCCAAGTGTCCAACGCTAAAATTGCCCAAGCCTACGATGATTGTGGCAGGGAATGGTACGGAAGATACACTTTTCAATCAGTTGCCTGATAGCATTTTCAAGGCAAATTTGGCTCCAAAGTGCACACCTACAGCTAAGGTGACTTTGGTTGGCGGGGTGGTGTCTGCGGCTGTCATCGAGTCTCAGATGACACGTATTTGCCCTCTCAGCAGTCAGTGGAAATGGGAGGCCCTTCCGCATGGTGGTGATTCATTCTTGTAAGCTTCCCCTCTTTCGATGACTTACAGCGTGTTGATGGCATACAGATGCCGGTCCCTTCCCACAATGTTCGGATTGTTATCAGTGTTTGGGAGATGCTGGATATTCAGCCGAAGTTTGTACTACCTCAGGTGTGGGTTCATGTGGAGGGGGTTCCTCATACCATCCGGCACTTCCATGGCTTATGGGTGGTTGGATCTCTTCTGGGTAGGACCGTGGATGTTGATCTACCGACGCTTTATAGTCGCAATATTGTGCGTATTTGTGTGGCAATAATGAACCCAAATGCGCTGCGGAAGAGTGTGGATTCTAAAGGTTCTTACATTGGTACTACAGCTACTCTGAAACTGAAGGGATACGATCTTACTTTTCGTCCGGAGACTCCAGACTTCTCCCCAGACCCTAATTTTACCCCTCTGTTCTGGAGGCGTAAGGGAGATGATTCAGATGAGGACGACGGTACTGGACAGAAGGAGAAGGACCCTTCTACTGATGATACCACTTCTCGTGCTCAGGGGTCTCAGATGGAAATTGATAATGCAGGTACCCAGTCAGCTGTGAGAGGTCCTCAGGTCAACAAGGTTGCTTCTTTGCCAGTGTTTGCGGTTACGCCATTTAATCATAGTCCTCAGACTCCCAGAGGTAAAGCCATTATTGCTGCTGCACGGATCTCTCGCTCTTACTTTCAGCGGCCTGGGATGATCTACACTACTACATCCTTGGATTTGGGTGGAGTTGGCATGACACAGCCTCGATCGTCACAGTTTTCTACTGTAGCGTCCTGCTCTGTCGAGCCTCTTATTACGTCGGCCCCTTCTTCTACACAGGGTGCGGTGCAACTCTCCTCTCCGGGCCATACGCTGTTGGGCGCGGGGATGCTCTCGTCCTCGCCTACCGAGGGTTGTTCTACCTCACCTACCTCGACTCAGCCGACCTCGTCGCCTGCAGCTCAGCCTTCTTCGACATCTGCTACGCGAGCGTCGCAGGAGGAGCAAGCCACACCGCGAGAGGTCCAGCAGGACAACACAGAGACGGGGATGTCTACCTATGGTCTTGGGCCACAGGATGGCCTGGGCTCTGGGTCCCTTTCACCAGAGGGTGCACCGTTGCTCACGGACCTTGTGCCACTGGCCGAGCTGGAGTCGGCGATAGATGCTGATGTGGAGGACGATCAGCATGTGCAGGTTACTACGGCGACCTCTTTGATCAAGGTATCTACGATGCCGGTGTTGCGCAGGAGTTCTAGACACCCGGTGAGCGCCGATGGTTCTTCGGCTGCAGATGTGGATTCTTTGGAGAAGGCCATGCGCAGGAAGGCGGAGAAGAATCTCGACACGGCTAGTAATCCCTCTTCATCTAAGTCATTTATTCCTGTTTCATCATTTTGTATTAATTCTAAGCTTAATTCTGTTGGAATTAGTTTAGGTAAGAATGTAAGTGATGTTTCTATTTCTGCTAAGGTCTTGAAGCGGATGGAATTTGACCGGTTAACGGTTGTTCCAAAAGCCTCGGCCTCTTATATTTCTACCTACTCTGATGATGAGGATACAGACATCTCAACAGATGGTCAGATCCTATCTCATCTAGTAGGTGAAGTTCTTGAAGTTGGTTTGGACGAAGATAGGTTAAGCTCAATTTATGGGCTAACTGCTTCTGATCGTAAATCAACTTCTGGAAAAAAATATAGTAAGTCTCGTAAATGAGAACTTGCGCCTAAATCTATTATTGTTTCCCAATGAATGGCATGTTTTTGAATAGCAGAGGTCTTCGAGACTTGGCTAAACACTTACACATTGCACTATGTTCTAGGGAACACAATTTGGATTTTGTGGCTATCTCCGAAACGGGTAGACGAGAATTTTCACAAACTATACTAGATCGCCTATCAGGCGGTATAGATTTTGTGTGGCATTCTCATCCACCCAGGGGACGGTCTGGGGGCATTTTACTTGGCGCGCGGTCAGACTCCATGGATATATTAGCTGTTATGGAAGGGGAGTTTTATATTAAACTACACATCCGTAACAAAGCTGATAATTTCGTGTGGAGTCTGGTTGCTGTGTATGGTGCGGCTCAAGAGTCTTTCAAGGCCGATTTCCTTCGAGAATTGGTGAACTTAGAAAAAGATAATCCATACCCTATTCTTATAGGGGGATTTTAACCTGCTTCGGTTCCTATTTGAGAAGAGCAAAGGCCGTTTCGACGATCATTGGCCCTTCCTTTTTAACGCTGTCATTGACGGTCTTGATTTGAAGGAAGTAAACATGATTGGTCGACAATTTACTTGGGCTAATTCTTTGGCGGAACCAACATACGAAAAACTTGATCGAGTACTGATGGACTCAGACTGGGAAGATCACTTCCCTCTAGTTTCGGTACGCGCTCTAGAACGTATTGAGGCTCTGTCAGATCATGCTCCCATTTTGCTAACCACTGGTTTACCATTACCACGTTGTATCCGTCCTTTCAAATTTGAGCTTCGATGGCTGCTTCGGGATGGTTTCCATGATATGGTGAAAGTAGTTTGGGAAAGGCCGGTTGCTGGTGATACCCCAATCCAGAGATGGAATAATAAAGTGCGTTTGACACGGAAACATCTCGGGGGTTGGGCGCGTCACACTGTTGGTATTCTCAAAAAAGAAAAATTAGACTTTCTGCTACTATTGATGGCCTCGAAGCTTTAGCAGAAACCCGATTGCTTACTCCACAGGAAATTGAGCTGAAAAGCCAATCAAATGCGGAGATTGCCCGGTTACTGCGCGAGAAGGAACTCAAATGGTATCAACGTTCTAAATCACAATTTATTTTGCATGGGGATTCGAATACTAGATACTTTCACAGTGTAGCCAATGGCAGACACAAGAAGAAACGTATTCATTCCTTAAAGCATAATGACGAGCTGATTGAAGGACATGAGCAACTAAAGTCTTACATTACGAATTATTATAAGGGTTTGTTTGGGGATCCAGAGGAAGGCACTTTCTCATTGGATGAATCCCAAATTAATGATATACCCCAAGTTTCTAAGGAGGAAAACAACTACCTGACTACTCCCTATTCTAAGGAGGAAGTCAAATTAGCTGTTTTCCAAATGGAGCATAATAAGGAACCTGGTCCGGATGGTTTCTCCGCCGAGTTTTACCAAAATTTTTGGGATGTAATCAAACCAGATCTCTTGAACATGTTTAGTACTTTACATGAGGGTCAACTAGATCTGTTTCGGTTGAACTTTGGTGAAATCATCTTACCGCCTAAGGTTAATGAAGCAGAACGGATCCAACAATATAAACCGATCTGTCTTCTTAATGTTAGCTTCAAGATTTTTACCAAGGTTGCCACTATCAGGTTGAACTCTGTGGCTGATCATGTTGTTAGGCCTTCACAAACCGCCTTCATGCAATGTAGACACATTTTGGATGGTGTGGCTACCTTACATGAAACGGTTCATGAACTCCATAGAAAGAAATTGAATGGGGTAATTCTAAAAATTGATTTTGAGAAAGCTTATGACAAGGTTAATTTGTCCTTTCTACAACAATCTCTTAGAATGAAAGGTTTTTCAGCGAATTGGTGTTCCTTGATCGAAAGCTTTGTAGTCGGAGGTAGTGTTGCCATCAAAGTCAATGACAATGTTGGCAACTACTTTCAGACTAAGAAGGGGATAAGACAAGGAGACCCATTATCGCCCATGCTTTTCAATTTTTTAGCTGATATGTTATCCATCTTGATTGAGCGTGCTAAGTCTGATGGCCAGATTGAAGGTGTGATCCCTCATCTTGTAGATGGGGGTTATCTATACTTCAATATGCAGACGATACAATTCTTTTTATGGAACATGATCTTAAAAAATCCAAGAATCCGGAACTCATACTTTCGGCTTTTGAGTAGCTTTCTGGATTAAAAATTAATTTCCATAAAAGTGAATTGTTTTGTTTCGGCGAGGCCCAAGAGGAGGTTGGTATTTATAATGAACTCTTCGGCTGTTGTCACGGCACTTTTCTGATCAGATATTTGGGCATTCTTGTACACTACCGAAGACTTACAAATGCTGAGTGGAAAATTGTCGAGGAAAGATTACAGATACGTTTGAGTAGTTGGAAAGGCAAAATTCTCTCTATAGGGGGAAGACTGGTGCTCATCAACTCAGTCCTTAGTAATATGGTTTTGTTTATGCTTTCCTTTTTTCAACTACCAAAAGGAGTCTTAAAATTGTTGGATTATTTCCGAACAAGATTCTTTTGGCAGGGAGATAATGAGAAAAAGAAGTATAGGCTGGCTAAATGAAGTGTTTTGTGTAGACCCAAAGAACAGGGTGGGCTCGGTATTCATGATCTAAAGGTTAAGAATACAGCCCTCCTTAGTAAATGGCTCTTCAAGTTATTAAATGAGGAAGGGATTTGGCAAACTATTATTAAAAGAAAGTATATTGGTTCAAAGGCATTATCCCAAATGGTTTGAAAACCTGGTGACTCTCACTTTTGGGCTGGTCTAATGGTGTCAAAAAAACATTTTTTACGCTTCAGGACTTTCTCTATTAATAATGGGACGCAGATAAGGTTCTGGGAGGATAAATGGATAGATAATGCTACCCTTCGAGAACAATATCCTTCGTTATATTCTATTGTTCGTTATAAGGAGGAAACGGTTGCCACAGTGCTCGAATCATTCCCGCCAAATATAACGTTCAGAAGGGATCTAATTGGTTCTAGACTCATCGTCTGGCACATGTACAACTTTCGGACGAGCCAGATGTATTCCGATGGAATCTAACTAAGAACGGGTCCTTTTATGTTAGCTCTTTGTATGATGCTTTAATCCAGCCGTCTATTCCGGCGGTAGATAATAGGATGATCTGGAAGATGAAGATACCTCTTAAAAACAAAATCTTTGTCTGGTATCTTCGTCGTGGGATTATCCTTACAAAAGACAATCTTATTAAGCGGAATTGGCATGGAAATCATGGGTGCGTGTTTTGTCACCATGATGAGACAATCAAACACCTATTTTTTTAATGTAGTTTTGCTCGGTCTATATGGTCAATCACCCAAACAGCTTCAGGCTTGTATCCACCACGTAGTATTGCCAATATTTTTGGAAATTGGTTACATGGTATTGATAACAAGTACAAAAATCTTCTTAGGGTCACACTACTAGGAAAACGGCCTTTAGTGGCGCACCTGAAACCATCATCTGTGGCGCACCTGCAGTGCGCCACGGGCCTTGCGCTACGGCTATCTCTCAGCCGTGGCGCACTGCCTAGTGCGCCACGGTTGTGTAGAGATAGGCATAGCGCACCTCCTAGTGCGCCACAGAAGTTTGGCGTGATGCGCTACCCCTTGGATCTTCTGTGGCGCACTACCTAGTGCGCCACTAAACATCCATGGTGCGCTTTAGGTGTAGTGCGCCACAGAAGGTAGACCATGTGCGCCACAGATGTATTTTTTGTTTTTTTTTAATTTCCAAGCCAGATTATATGCAATACAGATTATATACAATATTACAGCAGATATACACACACAGATACAAGATATACAATTATATATATAAATACTCAATATGAAAAACAAGATTGAAACAAATACATATAGATAAGTCTCATACATGAATACATAGTCCAAGTTACATTGTTTTGATCATGTTACAAAGTAGTAGTTGGTGACATACGAATACATGTGTCGATCGAACAAGTTAGAGCTCGGAAGCTCGCCTAGACATCTAAACTAGCTAGCTAGACACATGCAAGTTTTCATCTCATTCCGATGTTCTCGTGGTCTTCCTCCGGCGAAACCTTGATCTCTGTGCACACTCGGATCGTCTACCCCCCTAGACGTTCCTCTGACAGGGGTAGCCCGGCGTAGCTCTCTCTTGTTTTGTGTTTGTTTAGGTCATAGGGTGATGTCAAACCATGTTGGCTCACAAGTTGGGGCACTATCCTACCCGGTTTCACCTCGACGGGGAGATTCCACCCTCATACGGGCCCGGAACCTTCGCCTCTAGGTTAGAGCGCATGCATGCGAGGGGGGACACATGCAAGCACCTATATATACCAACCTCTAACCACACCCACACACACACATATGCTAGGGGAACATGCAAGTTTTCATCTCATTCCGATGTTCTCGTGGTCTTCCTTCGGCGAAACCCTGATCTCTGTGCACACTCGGATCGTCTACCCCCCTAGACGTTCCTCTGACAGGGGTAGCCCGGCGTAGCTCTCTCTTGTTTTGTGTTTGTTTAGGTCATAGGGTGATGTCAAACCATGTTGGCTCACAAGTTGGGGCACTATCCTACCCGGTTTCACCTCGACGGGGAGATTCCACCCTCATACGGGCCCGGAACCTTCGCCTCTAGGTTAGAGCGCATGCATGCGAGGGGGGACACATGCAAGCACCTATATATACCAACCTCTAACCACACCCACACACACATATTCTAGGGGCACATGCAAGTTTTCATCTCATTCCGATGTTCTCGTGGTCTTCCTCCGGCGAAACCCTGATCTCTGTGCACACTCGGATCGTCTACCCCCCTAGACGTTCCTCTGACAGGGGTAGCCCGGCGTAGCTCTCTCTTGTTTTGTGTTTGTTTAGGTCATAGGTTGATGTCAAACCATGTTGGCTCACAAGTTGGGGCAGTATCCTACCCGGTTTCACCTCGACGGGGAGATTCCACCCTCATACGGGTCCGGAACCTTCGCCTCTAGGTTAGAGCGCATGCATGCGAGGGGGGACACATGCAAGCACCTATATATACCAACCTCTAACCACACCCACACACACACATATGCTAGGGGCACATGCAAGTTTTCATCTCATTCCGATGTTCTCGTGGTCTTCCTTCGGCGAAACCCTAATCTCTGTGCACACTCGGATCGTCTACCCCCCTAGACGTTCCTCTGACAGGGGTAGCCCGGCGTAGCTCTCTCTTGTTTTGTGTTTGTTTAGGTCATAGGGTGATGTCAAACCATGTTGGCTCACAAGTTGGGGCACTATCCTACCCGGTTTCACCTCGACGGGGAGATTCCACCCTCATACGGGCCCGGAACCTTCGCCTCTAGGTTAGAGCGCATGCATGCGAGGGGGGACACATTCAAGCACCTATATATACCAACCTCTAACCACAGCCACACACACATATGCTAGGGTCACATGCAAGTTTTCATCTCATTCCGATGTTCTCGTGGTCTTCCTCCGGCTAAACCCTGATCTCTGTGCACACTCGGATCGTCTACCCCCCTAGACGTTCCTCTGACAGGGGTAGCCCGGCGTAGCTCTCTCTTGTTTTGTGTTTGTTTAGGTCATAGGGTGATGTCAAACCATGTTGGCTCACAAGTTGGGGCACTATCCTACCCGGTTTCACCTCGACGGGGAGATTCCACCCTCATACGGGTCCGGAACCTTCGCCTCTAGGTTAGAGCGCATGCATGCGAGGGGGGACACATGCAAGCACCTATATATACCAACCTCTAACCACACCCACACACACACATATGCTAGGGGAACATGCAAGTTTTCATCTCATTCCGATGTTCTCGTGGTCTTCCTTCGGCGAAACCCTGATCTCTGTGCACACTCGGATCGTCTACCCCCCTAGACGTTCCTCTGACAGGGGTAGCCCGGCGTAGCTCTCTCTTGTTTTGTGTTTGTTTAGGTCATAGGGTGATGTCAAACCATGTTGGCTCACAAGTTGGGGCACTATCCTACCCGGTTTCACCTCGACGGGGAGATTCCACCCTCATACGGGCCCGGAACCTTCGCCTCTAGGTTAGAGCGCATGCATGCGAGGGGGGACACATGCAAGCACCTATATATACCAACCTCTAACCACACCCACACACACATATGCTAGGGCCACATGCAAGTTTTCATCTCATTCCGATGTTCTCGTGGTCTTCCTTCGGCGAAACCCTGATCTCTGTGCACACTCGGATCGTCTACCCCCCTAGACGTTCCTCTGACAGGGGTAGCCCGGCGTAGCTCTCTCTTGTTTTGTGTTTGTTTAGGTCATAGGGTGATGTCAAACCATGGTGGCTCACAAGTTGGGGCACTATCCTACCCGGTTTCACCTCGACGGGGAGATTCCACCCTCATACGGGTCCGGAACCTTCGCCTCTAGGTTAGAGCGCATGCATGCGAGGGGGGACACATGCAAGCACCTATATATACCAACCTCTAACCACACCCACACACACACATATGCTAGGGGCACATGCAAGTTTTCATCTCATTCCGATGTTCTCGTGGTCTTCCTTCGGCGAAACCCTGATCTCTGTGCACACTCGGATCGTCTACCCCCCTAGACGTTCCTCTGACAGGGGTAGCCCGGCGTAGCTCTCTCTTGTTTTGTGTTTGTTTAGGTCATAGGGTGATGTCAAACCATGTTGGCTCACAAGTTGGGGCACTATCCTACCCGGTTTCACCTCGACGGGGAGATTCCACCCTCATACGGGCCCGGAACCTTCGCCTCTAGGTTAGAGCGCATGCATGCGAGGGGGGACACATGCAAGCACCTATATATACCAACCTCTAACCACACCCACACACACATATTCTAGGGGCACATGCAAGTTTTCATCTCATTCCGATGTTCTCGTGGTCTTCCTCCGGCGAAACCCTGATCTCTGTGCACACTCGGATCGTCTACCCCCCTAGACGTTCCTCTGACAGGGGTAGCCCGGCGTAGCTCTCTCTTGTTTTGTGTTTGTTTAGGTCATAGGTTGATGTCAAACCATGTTGGCTCACAAGTTGGGGCACTATCCTACCCGGTTTCACCTCGACGGGGAGATTCCACCCTCATACGGGTCCGGAACCTTCGCCTCTAGGTTAGAGCGCATGCATGCGAGGGGGGACACATGCAAGCACCTATATATACCAACCTCTAACCACACCCACACACACACATATGCTAGGGGCACATGCAAGTTTTCATCTCATTCCGATGTTCTCGTGGTCTTCCTTCGGCGAAACCCTGATCTCTGTGCACACTCGGATCGTCTACCCCCCTAGACGTTCCTCTGACAGGGGTAGCCCGGCGTAGCTCTCTCTTGTTTTGTGTTTGTTTAGGTCATAGGGTGATGTCAAACCATGTTGGCTCACAAGTTGGGGCACTATCCTACCCGGTTTCACCTCGACGGGGAGATTCCACCCTCATACGGGCCCGGAACCTTCGCCTCTAGGTTAGAGCGCATGCATGCGAGGGGGGACACATGCAAGCACCTATATATACCAACCTCTAACCACACCCACACACACATATGCTAGGGTCACATGCAAGTTTTCATCTCATTCCGATGTTCTCGTGGTCTTCCTCCGGCGAAACCCTGATCTCTGTGCACACTCGGATCGTCTACCCCCCTAGACGTTCCTCTGACAGGGGTAGCCCGGCGTAGCTCTCTCTTGTTTTGTGTTTGTTTAGGTCATAGGGTGATGTCAAACCATGTTGGCTCACAAGTTGGGGCACTATCCTACCCGGTTTCACCTCGACGGGGAGATTCCACCCTCATACGGGTCCGGAACCTTCGCCTCTAGGTTAGAGCGCATGCATGCGAGGGGGGACACATGCAAGCACCTATATATACCAACCTCTAACCACACCCACACACACACATATGCTAGGGGCACATGCAAGTTTTCATCTCATTCCGATGTTCTCGTGGTCTTCCTTCGGCGAAACCCTGATCTCTGTGCACACTCGGATCGTCTACCCCCCTAGACGTTCCTCTGACAGGGGTAGCCCGGCGTAGCTCTCTCTTGTTTTGTGTTTGTTTAGGTCATAGGGTGATGTCAAACCATGTTGGCTCACAAGTTGGGGCACTATCCTACCCGGTTTCACCTCGACGGGGAGATTCCACCCTCATACGGGCCCGGAACCTTCGCCTCTAGGTTAGAGCGCATGCATGCGAGGGGGGACACATGCAAGCACCTATATATACCAACCTCTAACCACACCCACACACACATATGCTAGGGCCACATGCAAGTTTTCATCTCATTCCGATGTTCTCGTGGTCTTCCTTCGGCGAAACCCTGATCTCTGTGCACACTCGGATCGTCTACCCCCCTAGACGTTCCTCTGACAGGGGTAGCCCGGCGTAGCTCTCTCTTGTTTTGTGTTTGTTTAGGTCATAGGGTGATGTCAAACCATGTTGGCTCACAAGTTGGGGCACTATCCTACCCGGTTTCACCTCGACGGGGAGATTCCACCCTCATACGGGTCCGGAACCTTCGCCTCTAGGTTAGAGCGCATGCATGCGAGGGGGGACACATGCAAGCACCTATATATACCAACCTCTAACCACACCCACACACACACATATGCTAGGGGCACATGCAAGTTTTCATCTCATTCCGATGTTCTCGTGGTCTTCCTTCGGCGAAACCCTGATCTCTGTGCACACTCGGATCGTCTACCCCCCTAGACGTTCCTCTGACAGGGGTAGCCCGGCGTAGCTCTCTCTTGTTTTGTGTTTGTTTAGGTCATAGGGTGATGTCAAACCATGTTGGCTCACAAGTTGGGGCACTATCCTACCCGGTTTCACCTCGACGGGGAGATTCCACCCTCATACGGGCCCGGAACCTTCGCCTCTAGGTTAGAGCGCATGCATGCGAGGGGGGACACATGCAAGCACCTATATATACCAACCTCTAACCACACCCACACACACATATGCTAGGGGCACATGCAAGTTTTCATCTCATTCCGATGTTCTCGTGGTCTTCCTTCGGCGAAACCCTGATCTCTGTGCACACTCGGATCGTCTACCCCCCTAGACGTTCCTCTGACAGGGGTAGCCCGGCGTAGCTCTCTCTTGTTTTGTGTTTGGTTAGGTCATAGGGTGATGTCAAACCATGTTGGCTCACAAGTTGGGGCACTATCCTACCCGGTTTCACCTCGACGGGGAGATTCCACCCTCATACGGGTCCGGAACCTTCGCCTCTAGGTTAGAGCGCATGCATGCGAGGGGGGAAACATGCAAGCACCTATATATACCAACCTCTAACCACACCCACACACACACATATGCTAGGGGCACATGCAAGTTTTCATCTCATTCCGATGTTCTCGTGGTCTTCCTTCGGCGAAACCCTGATCTCTGTGCACACTCGGATCGTCTACCCCCCTAGACGTTCCTCTGATAGGGGTAGCCCGGCGTAGCTCTCTCTTGTTTTGTGTTTGTTTAGGTCATAGGGTGATGTCAAACCATGTTGGCTCACAAGTTGGGGCACTATCCTACCCGGTTTCACCTCGTCGGGGAGATTCCACCCTCATACGGGCCCGGAACCTTCGCCTCTAGGTTAGAGCGCATGCATGCGAGGGGGGACACATGCAAGCACCTATATATACCAACCTCTAACCACACCCACACACACATATTCTAGGGGCACATGCAAGTTTTCATCTCATTCCGATGTTCTCGTGGTCTTCCTCCGGCGAAACCCTGATCTCTGTGCACACTCGGATCGTCTACCCCCCTAGACGTTCCTCTGACAGGGGTAGCCCGGCGTAGCTCTCTCTTGTTTTGTGTTTGTTTAGGTCATAGGGTGATGTCAAACCATGTTGGCTCACAAGTTGGGGCACTATCCTACCCGGTTTCACCTCGACGGGGAGATTCCACCCTCATACGGGTCCGGAACCTTCGCCTCTAGGTTAGAGCGCATGCATGCGAGGGGGGACACATGCAAGCACCTATATATACCAACCTCTAACCACACCCACACACACACATATGCTAGGGGCACATGCAAGTTTTCATCTCATTCCGATGTTCTCGTGGTCTTCCTTCGGCGAAACCCTGATCTCTGTGCACACTCGGATCGTCTACCCCCCTAGACGTTCCTCTGACAGGGGTAGCCCGGCGTAGCTCTCTCTTGTTTTGTGTTTGTTTAGGTCATAGGGTGATGTCAAACCATGTTTGCTCACAAGTTGGGGCACTATCCTACCCGGTTTCACCTCGACGGGGAGATTCCACCCTCATACGGGCCCGGAACCTTCGCCTCTAGGTTAGAGCGCATGCATGCGAGGGGGGACACATTCAAGCACCTATATATACCAACCTCTAACCACAGCCACACACACATATGCTAGGGGCACATGCAAGTTTTCATCTCATTCCGATGTTCTCGTGGTCTTCCTCCGGCTAAACCCTGATCTCTGTGCACACTCGGATCGTCTACCCCCCTAGACGTTCCTCTGACAGGGGTAGCCCGGCGTAGCTCTCTCTTGTTTTGTGTTTGTTTAGGTCATAGGGTGATGTCAAACCATGTTGGCTCACAAGTTGGGGCACTATCCTACCCGGTTTCACCTCGACGGGGAGATTCCACCCTCATACGGGTCCGGAACCTTCGCCTCTAGGTTAGAGCGCATGCATGCGAGGGGGGACACATGCAAGCACCTATATATACCAACCTCTAACCACACCCACACACACACATATGCTAGGGGAACATGCAAGTTTTCATCTCATTCCGATGTTCTCGTGGTCTTCCTTCGGCGAAACCCTGATCTCTGTGCACACTCGGATCGTCTACCCCCCTAGACGTTCCTCTGACAGGGGTAGCCCGGCGTAGCTCTCTCTTGTTTTGTGTTTGTTTAGGTCATAGGGTGATGTCAAACCATGTTGGCTCACAAGTTGGGGCACTATCCTACCCGGTTTCACCTCGACGGGGAGATTCCACCCTCATACGGGCCCGGAACCTTCGCCTCTAGGTTAGAGCGCATGCATGCGAGGGGGGACACATGCAAGCACCTATATATACCAACCTCTAACCACACCCACACACACATATGCTAGGGGCACATGCAAGTTTTCATCTCATTCCGATGTTCTCGTGGTCTTCCTCCGGCGAAACCCTGATCTCTGTGCACACTCGGATCGTCTACCCCCCTAGACGTTCCTCTGACAGGGGTAGCCCGGCGTAGCTCTCTCTTGTTTTGTGTTTTTTTAGGTCATAGGGTGATGTCAAACCATGTTGGCTCACAAGTTGGGGCACTATCCTACCCGGTTTCACCTCGACGGGGAGATTCCACCCTCATACGGGTCCGGAACCTTCGCCTCTAGGTTAGAGCGCATGCATGCGAGGGGGGACACATGCAAGCACCTATATATACCAACCTCTAACCACACCCACACACACACATATGCTAGGGGCACATGCAAGTTTTCATCTCATTCCGATGTTCTCGTGGTCTTCCTTCGGCGAAACCCTGATCTCTGTGCACACTCGGATCGTCTACCCCCCTAGACGTTCCTCTGACAGGGGTAGCCCGGCGTAGCTCTCTCTTGTTTTGTGTTTGTTTAGGTCATAGGGTGATGTCAAACCATGTTGGCTCACAAGTTGGGGCACTATCCTACCCGGTTTCACCTCGACGGGGAGATTCCACCCTCATACGGGCCCGGAACCTTCGCCTCTAGGTTAGAGCGCATGCATGCGAGGGGGGACACATGCAAGCACCTATATATACCAACCTCTAACCACACCCACACACACATATGCTAGGGGCACATGCAAGTTTTCATCTCATTCCGATGTTCTCGTGGTCTTCCTCCGGCGAAACCCTGATCTCTGTGCACACTCGGATCGTCTACCCCCCTAGACGTTCCTCTGACAGGGGTAGCCCGGCGTAGCTCTCTCTTGTTTTGTGTTTTTTTAGGTCATAGGGTGATGTCAAACCATGTTGGCTCACAAGTTGGGGCACTATCCTACCCGGTTTCACCTTGACGGGGAGATTCCACCCTCATACGGGTCCGGAACCTTCGCCTCTAGGTTAGAGCGCATGCATGCGAGGGGGGACACATGCAAGCACCTATATATACCAACCTCTAACCACACCCACACACACACATATTCTAGGGGCACATGCAAGTTTTCATCTCATTCCGATGTTCTCGTGGTCTTCCTTCGGCGAAACCCTGATCTCTGTGCACACTCGGATCGTCTACCCCCCTAGACGTTCCTCTGACAGGGGTAGCCCGGCGTAGCTCTCTCTTGTTTTGTGTTTGTTTAGGTCATAGGGTGATGTCAAACCATGTTGGCTCACAAGTTGGGGCACTATCCTACCCGGTTTCACCTCGACGGGGAGATTCCACCCTCATACGGGCCCGGAACCTTCGCCTCTAGGTTAGAGCGCATGCATGCGAGGGGGGACACATGCAAGCACCTATATATACCAACCTCTAACCACACCCACACACACATATGCTAGGGGCACATGCAAGTTTTCATCTCATTCCGATGTTCTCGTGGTCTTCCTTCGGCGAAACCCTGATCTCTGTGCACACTCGGATCGTCTACCCCCCTAGACGTTCCTCTGACAGGGGTAGCCTGGCGTAGCTCTCTCTTGTTTTGTGTTTGTTTAGGTCATAGGGTGATGTCAAACCATGTTGGCTCACAAGTTGGGGCACTATCCTACCCGGTTTCACCTCGACGGGGAGATTCCACCCTCATACGGGTCCGGAACCTTCGCCTCTAGGTTAGAGCGCATGCATGCGAGGGGGGACACATGCAAGCACCTATATATACCAACCTCTAACCACACCCACACACACACATATGCTAGGGGAACATGCAAGTTTTCATCTCATTCTGATGTTCTCGTGGTCTTCCTTCGGCGAAACCCTGATCTCTGTGCACACTCGGATCGTCTACCCCCCTAGACGTTCCTCTGACAGGGGTAGCCCGGCGTAGCTCTTTCTTGTTTTGTGTTTGTTTAGGTCATAGGGTGATGTCAAACCATGTTGGCTCACAAGTTGGGGCACTATCCTACCCGGTTTCACCTCGACGGGGAGATTCCACCCTCATACGGGCCCGGAACCTTCGCCTCTAGGTTAGAGCGCATGCATGCGAGGGGGGACACATGCAAGCACCTATATATACCAACCTCTAACCACACCCACACACACATATGCTAGGGGCACATGCAAGTTTTCATCTCATTCCGATGTTCTCGTGGTCTTCCTCCGGCGAAACCCTGATCTCTGTGCACACTCGGATCGTCTACCCCCCTAGACGTTCCTCTGACAGGGGTAGCCCGGCGTAGCTCTCTCTTGTTTTGTGTTTGTTTAGGTCATAGGGTGATGTCAAACCATGTTGGCTCACAAGTTGGGGCACTATCCTACCCGGTTTCACCTCGACGGGGAGATTCCACCCTCATACGGGTCCGGAACCTTCGCCTCTAGGTTAGAGCGCATGCATGCGAGGGGGGACACATGCAAGCACCTATATATACCAACCTCTAACCACACCCACACACACACATATGCTAGGGGCACATGCAAGTTTTCATCTCATTCCGATGTTCTCGTGGTCTTCCTTCGGCGAAACCCTGATCTCTGTGCACACTCGGATCGTCTACCCCCCTAGACGTTCCTCTGACAGGGGTAGCCCGGCGTAGCTCTCTCTTGTTTTGTGTTTGTTTAGGTCATAGGGTGATGTCAAACCATGTTGTCTCACAAGTTGGGGCACTATCCTACCCGGTTTCACCTCGACGGGGAGATTCCACCCTCATACGGGCCCGGAACCTTCGCCTCTAGGTTAGAGCGCATGCATGCGAGGGGGGACACATGCAAGCACCTATATATACCAACCTCTAACCACACCCACACACACATATGCTAGGGGCACATGCAAGTTTTCATCTCATTCCGATGTTCTCGTGGTCTTCCTCCGGCGAAACCCTGATCTCTGTGCACACTCGGATCGTCTACCCCCCTAGACGTTCCTCTGACAGGGGTAGCCCGGCGTAGCTCTCTCTTGTTTTGTGTTTGTTTAGGTCATAGGGTGATGTCAAACCATGTTGGCTCACAAGTTGGGGCACTATCCTACCCGGTTTCACCTTGACGGGGAGATTCCACCCTCATACGGGTCCGGAACCTTCGCCTCTAGGTTAGAGCGCATGCATGCGAGGGGGGACACATGCAAGCACCTATATATACCAACCTCTAACCACACCCACACACACACATATGCTAGGGGCACATGCAAGTTTTCATCTCATTCCGATGTTCTCGTGGTCTTCCTTCGGCGAAACCCTGATCTCTGTGCACACTCGGATCGTCTACCCCCCTAGACGTTCCTCTGACAGGGGTAGCCCGGCGTAGCTCTCTCTTGTTTTGTGTTTGTTTAGGTCATAGGGTGATGTCAAACCATGTTGGCTCACAAGTTGGGGCACTATCCTACCCGGTTTCACCTCGACGGGGAGATTCCACCCTCATACGGGCCCGGAACCTTCGCCTCTAGGTTAGAGCGCATGCATGCGAGGGGGGACACATGCAAGCACCTATATATACCAACCTCTAACCACACCCACACACACATATGCTAGGGGCACATGCAAGTTTTCATCTCATTCCGATGTTCTCGTGGTCTTCCTTCGGCGAAACCCTGATCTCTGTGCACACTCGGATCGTCTACCCCCTAGACGTTCCTCTGACAGGGGTAGCCCGGCGTAGCTCTCTCTTGTTTTGTGTTTGTTTAGGTCATAGGGTGATGTCAAACCATGTTGGCTCACAAGTTGGGGCACTATCCTACCCGGTTTCACCTCGACGGGGAGATTCCACCCTCATACGGGTCCGGAACCTTCGCCTCTAGGTTAGAGCGCATGCATGCGAGGGGGGACACATGCAAGCACCTATATATACCAACCACTAACCACACCCACACACACACATATGCTAGGGGCACATGCAAGTTTTCATCTCATTCCGATGTTCTCGTGGTCTTCCTTCGGCGAAACCCTGATCTCTGTGCACACTCGGATCGTCTACCCCCCTAGACGTTCCTCTGACAGGGGTAGCCCGGCGTAGCTCTCTCTTGTTTTGTGTTTGTTTAGGTCATAGGGTGATGTCAAACCATGTTGGCTCACAAGTTGGGGCACTATCCTACCCGGTTTCACCTCGACGGGGAGATTCCACCCTCATACGGGCCCGGAACCTTCGCCTCTAGGTTAGAGCGCATGCATGCGAGGGGGGACACATGCAAGCACCTATATATACCAACCTCTAACCACACCCACACACACATATGCTAGGGGCACATGCAAGTTTTCATCTCATTCCGATGTTCTCGTGGTCTTCCTCCGGCGAAACCCTGATCTCTGTGCACACTCGGATCGTCTACCCCCCTAGACGTTCCTCTGACAGGGGTAGCCCGGTGTAGCTATCTCTTGTTTTGTGTTTGTTTAGGTCATAGGGTGATGTCAAACCATGTTGGCTCACAAGTTGGGGCACTATCCTACCCGGTTTCACCTCGACGGGGAGATTCCACCCTCATACGGGTCCGGAACCTTCGCCTCTAGGTTAGAGCGCATGCATGCGAGGCGGGACACATGCAAGCACCTATATATACCAACCTCTAACCACACCCACACACACACATATGCTAGGGGCACATGCAAGTTTTCATCTCATTCCGATGTTCTCGTGGTCTTCCTTCGGCGAAACCCTGATCTCTGTGCACACTCGGATCGTCTACCCCCCTAGACGTTCCTCTGACAGGGGTAGCCCGGCGTAGCTCTCTCTTGTTTTGTGTTTGTTTAGGTCATAGGGTGATGTCAAACCATGTTGGCTCACAAGTTGGGGCACTATCCTACCCGGTTTCACCTCGACGGGGAGATTCCACCCTCATACGGGCCCGGAACCTTCGCCTCTAGGTTAGAGCGCATGCATGCGAGGGGGGACACATGCAAGCACCTATATATACCAACCTCTAACCACACCCACACACACATATGCTAGGGGCACATGCAAGTTTTCATCTCATTCCGATGTTCTCGTGGTCTTCCTCCGGCGAAACCCTGATCTCTGTGCACACTCGGATCGTCTACCCCCCTAGACGTTCCTCTGACAGGGGTAGCCCGGCGTAGCTCTCTCTTGTTTTGTGTTTGTTTAGGTCATAGGGTGATGTCAAACCATGTTGTCTCACAAGTTGGGGCACTATCCTACCCGGTTTCACCTCGACGGGGAGATTCCACCCTCATACGGGCCCGGAACCTTCGCCTCTAGGTTAGAGCGCATGCATGCGAGGGGGGACACATGCAAGCACCTATATATACCAACCTCTAACCACACCCACACACACATATGCTAGGGGCACATGCAAGTTTTCATCTCATTCCGATGTTCTCGTGGTCTTCCTCCGGCGAAACCCTGATCTCTGTGCACACTCGGATCGTCTACCCCCCTAGACGTTCCTCTGACAGGGGTAGCCCGGCGTAGCTCTCTCTTGTTTTGTGTTTGTTTAGGTCATAGGGTGATGTCAAACCATGTTGGCTCACAAGTTGGGGCACTATCCTACCCGGTTTCACCTTGACGGGGAGATTCCACCCTCATACGGGTCCGGAACCTTCGCCTCTAGGTTAGAGCGCATGCATGCGAGGGGGGACACATGCAAGCACCTATATATACCAACCTCTAACCACACCCCACACACACATATGCTAGGGGCACATGCAAGTTTTCATCTCATTCCGATGTTCTCGTGGTCTTCCTTCGGCGAAACCCTGATCTCTGTGCACACTCGGATCGTCTACCCCCCTAGACGTTCCTCTGACAGGGGTAGCCCGGCGTAGCTCTCTCTTGTTTTGTGTTTGTTTAGGTCATAGGGTGATGTCAAACCATGTTGGCTCACAAGTTGGGGCACTATCCTACCCGGTTTCACCTCGACGGGGAGATTCCACCCTCATACGGGCCCGGAACCTTCGCCTCTAGGTTAGAGCGCATGCATGCGAGGGGGGACACATGCAAGCACCTATATATACCAACCTCTAACCACACCCACACACACATATGCTAGGGGCACATGCAAGTTTTCATCTCATTCCGATGTTCTCGTGGTCTTCCTTCGGCGAAACCCTGATCTCTGTGCACACTCGGATCGTCTACCCCCCTAGACGTTCCTCTGACAGGGGTAGCCCGGCGTAGCTCTCTCTTGTTTTGTGTTTGTTTAGGTCATAGGGTGATGTCAAACCATGTTGGCTCACAAGTTGGGGCACTATCCTACCCGGTTTCACCTCGACGGGGAGATTCCACCCTCATACGGGTCCGGAACCTTCGCCTCTAGGTTAGAGCGCATGCATGCGAGGGGGGACACATGCAAGCACCTATATATACCAACCTCTAACCACACCCACACACACACATATGCTAGGGGCACATGCAAGTTTTCATCTCATTCCGATGTTCTCGTGGTCTTCCTTCGGCGAAACCCTGATCTCTGTGCACACTCGGATCGTCTACCCCCCTAGACGTTCCTCTGACAGGGGTAGCCCGGCGTAGCTCTCTCTTGTTTTGTGTTTGTTTAGGTCATAGGGTGATGTCAAACCATGTTGGCTCACAAGTTGGGGCACTATCCTACCCGGTTTCACCTCGACGGGGAGATTCCACCCTCATACGGGCCCGGAACCTTCGCCTCTAGGTTAGAGCGCATGCATGCGAGGGGGGACACATGCAAGCACCTATATATACCAACCTCTAACCACACCCACACACACATATGCTAGGGGCACATGCAAGTTTTCATCTCATTCCGATGTTCTCGTGGTCTTCCTCCGGCGAAACCCTGATCTCTGTGCACACTCGGATCGTCTACCCCCCTAGACGTTCCTCTGACAGGGGTAGCCCGGTGTAGCTATCTCTTGTTTTGTGTTTGTTTAGGTCATAGGGTGATGTCAAACCATGTTGGCTCACAAGTTGGGGCACTATCCTACCCGGTTTCACCTCGACGGGGAGATTCCACCCTCATACGGGTCCGGAACCTTCGCCTCTAGGTTAGAGCGCATGCATGCGAGGGGGGACACATGCAAGCACCTATATATACCAACCTCTAACCACACCCACACACACACACATATGCTAGGGGCACATGCAAGTTTTCATCTCATTCCGATGTTCTCGTGGTCTTCCTTCGGCGAAACCCTGATCTCTGTGCACACTCGGATCGTCTACCCCCCTAGACGTTCCTCTGACAGGGGTAGCCCGGCGTAGCTCTCTCTTGTTTTGTGTTTGTTTAGGTCATAGGGTGATGTCAAACCATGTTGGCTCACAAGTTGGGGCACTATCCTACCCGGTTTCACCTCGACGGGGAGATTCCACCCTCATACGGGCCCGGAACCTTCGCCTCTAGGTTAGAGCGCATGCATGCGAGGGGGGACACATGCAAGCACCTATATATACCAACCTCTAACCACACCCACACACACATATGCTAGGGGCACATGCAAGTTTTCATCTCATTCCGATGTTCTCGTGGTCTTCCTCCGGCGAAACCCTGATCTCTGTGCACACTCGGATCGTCTACCCCCCTAGACGTTCCTCTGACAGGGGTAGCCCGGCGTAGCTCTCTCTTGTTTTGTGTTTGTTTAGGTCATAGGGTGATGTCAAACCATGTTGGCTCACAAGTTGGGGCACTATCCTACCCGGTTTCACCTCGACGGGGAGATTCCACCCTCATACGGGTCCGGAACCTTCGCCTCTAGGTTAGAGCGCATGCATGCGAGGGGGGACACATGCAAGCACCTATATATACCAACCTCTAACCACACCCACACACACACATATGCTAGGGGCACATGCAAGTTTTCATCTCATTCCGATGTTCTCGTGGTCTTCCTTCGGCGAAACCCTGATCTCTGTGCACACTCGGATCGTCTACCCCCCTAGACGTTCCTCTGACAGGGGTAGCCCGGCGTAGCTCTCTCTTGTTTTGTGTTTGTTTAGGTCATAGGGTGATGTCAAACCATGTTGTCTCACAAGTTGGGGCACTATCCTACCCGGTTTCACCTCGACGGGGAGATTCCACCCTCATACGGGCCCGGAACCTTCGCCTCTAGGTTAGAGCGCATGCATGCGAGGGGGGACACATGCAAGCACCTATATATACCAACCTCTAACCACACCCACACACACATATGCTAGGGGCACATGCAAGTTTTCATCTCATTCCGATGTTCTCGTGGTCTTCCTCCGGCGAAACCCTGATCTCTGTGCACACTCGGATCGTCTACCCCCCTAGACGTTCCTCTGACAGGGGTAGCCCGGCGTAGCTCTCTCTTGTTTTGTGTTTGTTTAGGTCATAGGGTGATGTCAAACCATGTTGGCTCACAAGTTGGGGCACTATCCTACCCGGTTTCACCTCGACGGGGAGATTCCACCCTCATACGGGTCCGGAACCTTCGCCTCTAGGTTAGAGCGCATGCATGCGAGGGGGGACACATGCAAGCACCTATATATACCAACCTCTAACCACACCCACACACACACATATGCTAGGGGCACATGCAAGTTTTCATCTCATTCCGATGTTCTCGTGGTCTTGCTTCGGCGAAACCCTGATCTCTGTGCACACTCGGATCGTCTACCCCCCTAGACGTTCCTCTGACAGGGGTAGCCCGGCGTAGCTCTCTCTTGTTTTGTGTTTGTTTAGGTCATAGGGTGATGTCAAACCATGTTGGCTCACAAGTTGGGGCACTATCCTACCCGGTTTCACCTCGACGGGGAGATTCCACCCTCATACGGGCCCGGAACCTTCGCCTCTAGGTTAGAGCGCATGCATGCGAGGGGGGACACATGCAAGCACCTATATATACCAACCTCTAACCACACCCACACACACATATGCTAGGGGCACATGCAAGTTTTCATCTCATTCCGATGTTCTCGTGGTCTTCCTCCGGCGAAACCCTGATCTCTGTGCACACTCGGATCGTCTACCCCGCTAGACGTTCCTCTGACAGGGGTAGCCCGGCGTAGCTCTCTCTTGTTTTGTGTTTGTTTAGGTCATAGGGTGATGTCAAACCATGTTGGCTCACAAGTTGGGGCACTATCCTACCCGGTTTCACCTCGACGGGGAGATTCCACCCTCATACGGGTCCGGAACCTTCGCCTCTAGGTTAGAGCGCATGCATGCGAGGGGGGTGTAACTACCTCGGTGAACTACGCTCCTAGACACAAGCCTGGATGAGTGATAGCGGTTGAAATAGTACGGCGGGGCCCCAAAAGCCACACACTGGTAGTCCTTTCAGACGTCCCAACCGCTACCCTCTCAACGGGACCTGTACGGGCGGCGTAGTCGGCAGGCGAAGGGATCAACTACGTACACAAGTGGGTATGTACGCAAGCCACCATACAAGAGTACATCAGAGCCACACCATCTAGAAAGAAAGGAAATATACCAACGCCATACGGCAAGATTCAAATGACCTAGATAGATCTATATTTTAGGATAACTCCTCATACAACACACATCAGAGTATCATGCGGAAGCGGCAAACAGAATCCGAGTACGGATAAGAAGCAAATCGGCATAAGATGCCAGAGAAAATAAGCACATCCCAACTACAGGTCTCAGGGATCCCCGATCCCGGAATCTCTACACCGAACGGTCGTTGCCCACATCTTCGGCTTCTTCCACCCAGTATCCGTCCTGAGAAGGTACCTGTTCATCTGAATCAAGAATTTATCGTGTGAGACCCTAAGGGTACTCAGCAAGTCTTAATGCCTCTAAAGGGGACACAACCTGGGTGACGCAATTGCAGCGAAAGATAAACCCTAGCAGTTCTACAGATAAGCGCTAACCATCCGCCTAACCAATGATAGACGGATGTCCGTGAATTTAAATACAACAGTTATAATGGTAATCTCATCCGATCCATCCTCCTCCCTGCTTACCAACAAGGAAGCGGACGAACAATCCTCCCATCCGTTGGCAATTTTATTAACCATTCCATGAGCGTTGCACTATTTACTAGTCAAATTACTTAGTCAGATTAAGGCGGTACTTTAGTTCTGCTTGTCTATGATCGAGAAACTGTGCTCCAAGTCGTCCATAACCGCGGACACGGCTTTCAGAAAGTTTTACCCGGCCGGGGTGCACCAATAGCAACACACACTCGATCAACCTCGGAAAAACCAAATCAAAACCCAACGAGGCCTTCACGACAAAGCAATCGCAAGATTCAGAAATATTTCAGGGGGCCACCCCTTTGAGTAGAACCCGCAACGGAGTAGGCAAGCTCCGAGACGGCCTCAAGGTCTGCGTCAATGGCTGTGAGCGACTGGGAACCCCAAACGGGGCTTGTCGACACCGCGTAATCACTCCGCGTACCTAAACAGTACAGTGTGCAGTACCTCGCACAATCGTAAATAAAGCGGTAAAACATGGCATAGGTACAGGATAGTAATAAAGCCCCAAACTAGTTTGTGGCCCCAAGAAATAAGACGGAATCAAGCTCTGGCTCAGGGGGGTCCCATATACCTCCCGGATGTGGATAGCGCGATAAAACAAGGAACAGGAATCAAGTACTCGGGGTCTTACGGGACACAAGTGAGCAGGAAAAACCAAATAGCAGATGTTGCTCACCGATGCCACTTTCTTTAGTTATCCCATACTACTCAGGTTAAGTTGTTTTAGGTACCTCATTATCCAACAGACTCTCACAAATCCTACACATGCTGTTCTACGACTCGCATGGCCCAAACAACTCCTATAGTAATGGCTCATGGGATGGAGGAACAAGCTTGGTGGAGTTTAAAAGTAAAGGCTATGCATACTTGGGATTCAATTTAATGCAATCGCGACTCGATGATGCAAGAGTAAGATAGAGGCAATAGGTACTGTATGTATGCAAGCATGTGGTAGTGCTTGCCTGGTATCTCAGTTGAAGCGAGGGACGGTACTGGGTAGTGCTCCTGGTTCTCTTGATACAACCCCTGCTCAGTGTCTATCCGAGAAAAACCAAACAAACAAGGCCAACATGAATATAGAGCACCAGCATATGAATAAGATGCGTCAAGCAAACAATCATGCCATGATGAATGATGCACATTTTACATGGCAAGTAAAGTAGCATGGCATGGGTGAGGTGTGAAGGGCAAGAAATAACATTTGTTTTGGGTTTTAGTCATATTTTGTTGCCATAACAGTTGTTGTTCACAATATATTTATATGATGCATGCTGCAATTGAAGTCAAGGCTAGCATAAACAGAAAGGTCTCGTCGAGCTGATCATTTTAGACTACTCATTTGCTTAATTTGGATTTTCCAAACAAAAGTTATTTAATTATGAAATTCTAGTGGCAATTGAAGTAATTTAAACAAACTTGGAATTTTACTTGTGCAAAAGTCCAATTAGATGACATATTTGAACTCCTCTCATTTTTCTGAATCAAAAACATATATTATTTGTCTAATTTGGATAAAGTATGCAAAAGTTATTAGAAATCTGAAAAGAATTTGAAATTTGAATTTATTTAACAGATTTGAATTTAAAAACATCTCTGAAACGTTTTTCACTCAGACTACCCACTCCCGAGCCGCTGACAGGTGGGACTGGGGGTGTCCTGTGGCCCACGTGACAGCGGCTGAGACATCCAGGAACCGCGGGTTTATTAAACAGAACAACAGGAACCTTTTTATAAAACTTCCAGAGACACTGACAACGGGCCCGGAAGGACCGCGGGTTGACAAAACAAAAGGGCCAGGGGATTTCTGCAAAACGCACACGCGGCCAGGGGGGTGGACTGCGGGTTGAGTCCGGGGTCTTGCGGGAGCCTTTTTGCAAGATTGCATCGGTCGCTGGCAGGTGGGGCCTCGAGGGTCGCGGGTTGCTAAAAGGTTGGGGGAAGGGGTTTTGCGCAAAACGACGCTCGTGGGCACTGTTTCTCTTCCCTGGCGTGCGTCTGACGCGCGCGGCGCGCGGCGTGGCGAGGACAGGGCTCGAACCTGGGATCTGGGGCTCGCGCGCGGACGCGGTGCCACTGCGGTGGCTGCGAGCTGCTGCTCTGGGGTCGCTCGCGGGCTAGGTAAAGCGATACGGCGCGCGGTGCTGGCGGCAGGTGGCGAGGCGCTGGCGCACGCAGGGCGCTCGACCAAACGATCATCGCAACCAGGAAACGAAAAAGCGTCTGAGGATGTCTGGGGAGGTCGTGGGCTCACCGCGGGCGTGTTGGCGTGGTCGATTCGAGCTGGGGTGGTGGCGATCCACGGCGAGGCTGGCGCTCCGTCGACCTAGGGTTTCCGTCGGCGTTCTCTGGTTCTGGCGTCCCTGGCGCGTCTCCTCCTCGCTGGCGGGTACTGGACGATGCTGGGGCGCGGCCTGGTCTTCCTCGACAACCTCGCAGCTCCCCTCTCCGACTAGATCAACTGGGCAGGCGGTAGACGGCGGCAGCGAGCCGGCGGTGAAGGGGAAGGAAGGGGAGGGGCATGGGACTTGCGGGTTGCTGGGATGGGATCTGGGAAGGCCAGAGAGGGAGAGGGAGAGGATAAGAAGGAGGGAGGCACGGTGGTTGCGTGAGGGGAGGGTTAGCTGCGGGGGTGGCGTGGGTCTCCTCCCTTTTCACGTGCTCCGCATGGGCCAGGGTGGCGTGGACGAGCTGGGGAGGTGAGAGGGGGATGGCAGGTGGCCCTGAGGGGTACGGTGAGGCAGGCAGGTGGGGTAGGCGCTGGCAGCTGCTGGAGAGGGAGAGAGGAAAAGAGGGGAGGAAAAAGAGGGGAGGAAAAGAGGGGCATGGGTCGAGCTAGGGTTTAGAGTAGATAGGAGGGGGCCTGGTCGGGTGTGGGGCCTGTAGGGAGCTGGGTAGGCGCATGGTAGGGTGGAGAGGGTTGAGAGGAACATGGGGCATGGGCAAGCTAGATAGGAGAGAGGTAGTGCTAGGGTTTTTGCTTAGCTAGATGTAGATGTAGGGATTATTTAGGATATAAGTAAATTAGGGTTTAGTTTAGGTTAATGGTAAAAATAGGGTTTTGGGTTTAGAATATATTGGAATTATGGTTTTGTTTTAGAGAAAAAGAGAGATGGCATGGGTAGATTCAAAGCTTGCTAAGAGGGTAAGAAAAGAGATGGAGGTACTAATTCTAGATCATGCATGCTTCAATTGCAATACACATGATCAAAGGGAAAAGAAAGGAAAAGGATAGGAAGAGGTGCCTAAGATGATGGAGTGGTTTTTATTTGGCCCATGCATGATTCCAACAAACCAAGCAAGGACCAAGAGGGAAGAGAGCTAGGGTCTTGAACTAACCAAACAAGATTAAGCAAGGTAGTAGGATCCATTTAGAATTCCAACAAAAACCAACTCTAGGAAAAAGGGATTCTTGCATGGCCCATGCAAGACAATTAATGCCAAGTGGATATATTGTGAAAACAACATGATTCCATGTGGCTTTACTCCTTGCATGCCCAAAAGGTGGCAAAGGCCAAGCAAAAGATTATGAGCGGATCCAACCAACAACATGGGCTAGAGAAACTCAATAAAGGCCAGCCCATATCATTGGATGGTGGAAATATAAGGTGGTGAAAGATAAGGTGGTGGAGTCAAAAGAGAGATGCCCCCAACTCAACTTGGGCATTTAGCAATTTAGTAAGAACCAAATACAATATCAAGAGGCAACTACAATTAATCATGCACATGAGATAAGAACCAAACAAGAAAAGGTTTTATATGATGCTCAAATGCAAGGGGACATGATGACATGAGCATGATGTGATGATGATGCAACAATTATATGTTGGAAGTGGCCCATTTTATTATTAAACTTAGTAGCATTACAGGGGTTAGACGACTGGGATGCTACAACTCTCCCCCACTAAACAGGAATCTCGCCCCGAGATTCTAGGAAGAAGAAGAAGACACAAAGAGAGAAGGGTGGTTGACACGGAGTTCATCTTCACGCTCCCAAGTTGCTTCATCAACGGAATGGTGTGACCACTGCACCTTGCAAAACATGATGGACTTGTTGCGAGTCCTTCGTTCTGCGGTCTCAAGGATTTTGGTGGGGTGTTCTTGATAAGACAGATCTTCTTGGAGGTCGATTAGCTCATGATCCACGGTCCTGCCGGGATCTTTGAAGCACTTCTTGAGCTGAGAGATGTGGAAAACATCATGGACTTTGAGTTTTTCCGGAAGCTCCAGTGCATAAGCAACTTCTCCTCTTCTACCACGTATCTTGAAAGGACCGATGTATCTAGGAGCCAACTTTCCTTTGATACCGAAGCGGTGTGTTCCTCTCATGGGAGTGACACGAAGGTAGACGAGATCACCAGGGGCATACACCATATCCGTGTGCTTCCTGTCATAGTTGCTCTTCTGACGACTTTGAGCAATCTTCAGGTTCTCCAGAATGATATGCACCTTCTCCTCTGCTTGAGTCACGATGTCAGGGCCAAACCAGATCCTTTCTCCTGCACCTGACCAACCAATCGGAGTTCTGCACTTGCGACCATAAAGAGCCTCGAATGGTGCCATCTTTAGACTCTTCTGGAAGCTGTTGTTGTAGGAGAATTCAGCATATGGAAGACATTCCTCCCACTTCATGCCAAAAGAGATGACGCAAGCTCTAAGCATATCCTCCAGAATCTGATTGATTCTCTCCACTTGCCCTTGAGACTGAGGGTGGTAAGCAGTGCTGAAGTTCAACTTCGTTCCCAAAGCTTTTTGGAAACTCTCCCAGAACTTTGAGGTGAAGATGCTCCCACGGTCTGAACTGATTTCAAGTGGAACCCCATACAAAGAGACAATCCTGTTGATATAGAGCTCAGCCAACTGAAGTCCAGAAATTGTTTCTTTGACTGGGAAGAAGTGTGCCACTTTAGAAAGCCTGTCGATGACAACAAAAATTGCATTGTTGCCCTTCTGCGACCTCGGAAAGCCAGTGATGAAGTCCATCTCAACTTTCTCCCACTTCCATTCCGGAGGTTTCAATGGCTGTAGAAGACCAAATGGTTTCTGATGGACAGCCTTGACTCTGCGGCAGACATCACATTCTGAGACATACTTGGCACAATACCTTTTTAACCCAGGCCACCAGTACTGTGTTTTCAAGTCCATGTACATCTTTGTGCTGCCAGGATGGATAGAAAGGACCGAATCATGTGCCTCCTTGAGCACTTGATCTCTCAGACCCGGATAGTTTGGAACAAACATCCGGTGATCAAAGAAGAGCGTGCCCTGATCATCAACATGGAAGGATTCATACTTTGGAGTGCCAAGCTTGGAGATGAGCTTTCTGGTGTGCGGATCACCACGCTGACGAGAACGAATTTGTTCTTCCAAGAGAGGAGTAGCCAGAAGATTCAGGAGATGCCCTTGTTCCACAATTTCCAGGTTGAGCTGACGGAATTCCTCGCACAAGAGAGGCTGCTGCTCTTCTACCGTTAGGTTGTTGACATAAGCTTTACGACTAAGCGCATCTGCCATGACGTTTGCTTTGCCTGGAGTGTAGTTGATTGTCACATCGAAGTCATTGATGGCTTCAATCCATCTCCTTTGCCGTAGGTTGAGATCCGGTTGAGTGAAGATATACTTCAAACTCTTGTGGTCCGAGAAGATCTCACATCGGTTACCCAGCAAATAGTGCCTCCATAGCTTCAAAGCAAAGACCACTGCTGCTAGCTCAAGGTCATGTGTGGGATAGTTGACCTCATGCGTCTTCAACTGACGAGAGGCATAAGCAACCACCTGTCTCTCTTGCATTAGGACCGCACCCAATCCTTGCAAAGAGGCATCGCAGAATATCTGGAAAGGCTTAGATGTATCCGGAGGAACCAAGACTGGTGTGGAAGTGAGCTTCTGTTTGAGTGTCTCAAAACTTTCTTGACAAGCAGGAGTCCACAGATATTTCTTGCCTTTCTTGAGGAGATCGGTAAGAGGCTTTGCTATCTTCGAGAAGTTCTGCACAAAGCGACGGCAATAGCTAGCCAAGCCGAGAAAACTCCGCACTTCCTTGACATTAGCAGGAGGGAGCCATTCAACTATTGTCTTCACGGTTTCCGGGTTAACTGCAATGCCCTTGGCAGAGATAACATGACCCAGATATGTTACTTCAGGCAGCCAAAACTCACACTTTGAGAACTTTGCATACAAGCGGTTCTCACGAAGCTTGTTCAGGACACACCGCAGGTGCTCCTCATGCTCCTCCTTGGACTTGGAATAGACCAGAATGTCATCCAGATATACCACCACAAACTTGTCCAGGTACTCCATGAAAACGGAGTTCATCAGCCTCGAGAAGGTAGCAGGTGCATTGGTGAGACCGAAAGACATGACCGTGTACTCGTACAGGCCATAGCGAGTGGTGAAAGCTGTCTTGGGCACATCTTCTTTGCGAATTTTGATTTGGTGATAACCACTTCTCAAGTCCAGCTTAGAGAACACCACAGCTCCTGCTAGCTGATCAAATAGATCATTTATCCGAGGAAGAGGATATTTGTTCTTGATGGTTTTAGCATTGAGAGCCCGATAATCAACACATAGCCTATCGGTTCTGTCATGCTTCTTCACAAAGATTGTTGGGCTACCCCAAGAAGAAGTGCTGTGTTGAATGAAACCCAATTTCTCTTGTTCCTCAAGTTGTCGTTTGAGTTCAGCCAACTCAGAAGGACCCATTTTATATGGCCTCTTGGAGATAGGAGCCGTTCCAGGTTCAAGCTCAATCACGAATTCAACCTCGCGATCCGGAGGCATACCTGGCAACTCTTCAGGAAAGACATCTGGGAACTCACAGACCACTGGTACTTTCTGAATAGCTTCCATAGCATCATTATTCAGAGCAGCCAAGGAATAGAGCTGGACAGCAGGAGTCAGACTTGGAGAAAAGACTACATAGCCTTCAGGAATCTTCAGAGACACTGAGCGTTCAGCACAATCAATGACAGCTGCATTTGCTGTCAACCAGTCCATGCCCAAAATGACATCAATGTCAGAATTGCCCAGAACAATCAAAGAAGCCAAGAATGAAGAACCACCAATCTCAACTTGATTTCCATGACTGATGTTAGAAGCTGCCATTGTTGCTCCAGGAGAAAGAACCATTAACTTCTTTGGAAGGGGATCAATGACTAACTCATTCTCTTCTGCAAACTTGATCGAAACAAACGAATGCGATGCACCAGAATCAAAGAGAACTCGTGCAGGAACTGAGTTAACTGAAAGCATACCCATGACAACTCCTGGTGCGAGCTCAGCTTGAGAGGCGTTGACGCAGTTTGCACGGACAACCGCAGACCCGGGCTTAGTGTTGATGTTGAGAGCCCGAGGCGGTGGTGCACGAACCGAAGGAGAGCTTGTTGCAGATCTTGGCGGGGGTGGAGGGAGAGTTTTGTTCTTCAACGGACAGTTCCAGTGGGGATGTCCAGGATCTCCACACGTGTAACAGGCACCGCGTGGACGTGGAGCAGAGTGGCCAGGGACTCCGCCAGGCGCTCCAGGGTAAGGGTTGTTGTAGCCCCTGGGAGCCGCAGTGGTGAAGTTTGATGGCCTTGGCGCGAAACTTGCAGGTCTTGGTGAAGCCGGAAGCAACGGTGGGGTGTTAGGAACCCAGACACGCCGCTTCGAAGGAGCTGCCATAACCGAAGAGCTTGATGCATCCCTGTTATGTTTCTTGGACTCCTCAAACATCTGCCTGCTTGCCTCCTCTTGCAGTGCCGTGTGCTGTAGCTCCAGGAAGGTTGCCGGTCTCGCATGCGTGATTGCATACTTGATCGACGCATTGAGCCCTTGCCTGAACCTTTTCTGCTTCTTCTTGTCATCAGATACCTCATCACCACCATAGCGAGATAGATTCATGAAGTTCCTGATGTAGGTGTTGACGTTATCATTTCCCTGCTTCAGGTTGAGGAAAGCATCCTTCATCCTTTCCATCACAATCTCTGAGAGAAACTGCTCCTTGAACGCTCCAGTGAACCTTTCCCAAGTTGGCTGAAAACCCGTGCAGCTTGCCTTCAAGTAGTTCTCCCACCAAAGAGCTGCATCTCCCTTGAGAAGGTGAGTAGCACACTTTACCCACTCCTGTTCTGGAACATCAGCAGTCTCGAGCAGCCTTGAGATCTCACGCAGCCAATCATCCGCGTCCAGAGGTCGGTCAGACACATCAAACTGCCGAGGGTTGAACTTGAGGAAGCTCTTGATGTCTCCACGCCTGGGAGGTGGAGGGAGTGGAGCAAACTCGTTCCTTCTGACGCTCTCCTCAAAGCGCTGCTGGTTCTCTTGCATAGCTGCCAAAGCATTAGCAATGTTCGACAGCGCTGAGCCCAGTTCCGGAGGGATGTCCTCATCGACCCGGCGTGGAGCCATCCTGTTATTGATATAAAACTCAAGTCAGTACTATAATGGAGAATGATAATAATCCAAAATAGTACCAAGATGGAATTAACCAAGATTAAAGGATACAATTTACTGAGATGATATTAAAATATCAACAAAGTTCATAGCACCTAAAAGATATTAAGCATATCGCACACGACTGAAAAGGAGTGTGGTACACAAATATATCAAAGAAAAATTTTCCACAAATTTCGGCATTACAATACCAATAGATGCGCAAAATTACTTAACGAATCAAGATTAGTGACTCTACCGATCCAATATACAAAAGCGAATGAGAAGAGTAGTGGTATGGTCGCGACTCCATCCCGCACTCAAATCATTACTCCGCACATGAACAAGTGGAACACATATCCTAACCCCTTTTTCTCACGACGAAACCTAAGATTGGAAGCTACGGAAACGAACACCCCAACAAGATAGCGTCGGTTACAAAAAGGAAGATAGATCGCGTCGGTTTACAAAAGCCTGTCGGTATGGAATGTACCAACAGTTGATAACCAAAGGCAGATAAGATAACAACTTGGATGCAACAGATAGACAAGGGATTACACACACACACAGACACACAACCTATGGTACTACGGAAACCCCGAACACGTGAATCCTAGTTTGAACTTTGAGACGAGGATTGAAAACGTTACACTTCCTTACCAGAAAAGGGTGGGTGGGAGGGTAAGAAGAAAAATGGAAGCAGTCCTACTCTCGCGTTTTGTTTTTCCCTATATACATAACTACTAAAATATTTGCTAGACTGACAACGACCGTTTGGCTGAAACCCTGAAGGTCGGGATGGCTCTGATACCAATTGTAACTACCTCGGTGAACTACGCTCCTAGACACAAGCCTGGATGAGTGATAGCGGTTGAAATAGTACGGCGGGGCCCCAAAAGCCACACACTGGTAGTCCTTTCAGACGTCCCAACCGCTACCCTCTCAACGGGACCTGTACGGGCGGCGTAGTCGGCAGGCGAAGGGATCAACTACGTACACAAGTGGGTATGTACGCAAGCCACCATACAAGAGTACATCAGAGCCACACCATCTAGAAAGAAAGGAAATATACCAACGCCATACGGCAAGATTCAAATGACCTAGATAGATCTATATTTTAGGATAACTCCTCATACAACACACATCAGAGTATCATGCGGAAGCGGCAAACAGAATCCGAGTACGGATAAGAAGCAAATCGGCATAAGATGCCAGAGAAAATAAGCACATCCCAACTACAGGTCTCAGGGATCCCCGATCCCGGAATCTCTACACCGAACGGTCGTTGCCCACATCTTCGGCTTCTTCCACCCAGTATCCGTCCTGAGAAGGTACCTGTTCATCTGAATCAAGAATTTATCGTGTGAGACCCTAAGGGTACTCAGCAAGTCTTAATGCCTCTAAAGGGGACACAACCTGGGTGACGCAATTGCAGCGAAAGATAAACCCTAGCAGTTCTACAGATAAGCGCTAACCATCCGCCTAACCAATGATAGACGGATGTCCGTGAATTTAAATACAACAGTTATAATGGTAATCTCATCCGATCCATCCTCCTCCCTGCTTACCAACAAGGAAGCGGACGAACAATCCTCCCATCCGTTGGCAATTTTATTAACCATTCCATGAGCGTTGCACTATTTACTAGTCAAATTACTTAGTCAGATTAAGGCGGTACTTTAGTTCTGCTTGTCTATGATCGAGAAACTGTGCTCCAAGTCGTCCATAACCGCGGACACGGCTTTCAGAAAGTTTTACCCGGCCGGGGTGCACCAATAGCAACACACACTCGATCAACCTCGGAAAAACCAAATCAAAACCCAACGAGGCCTTCACGACAAAGCAATCGCAAGATTCAGAAATATTTCAGGGGGCCACCCCTTTGAGTAGAACCCGCAACGGAGTAGGCAAGCTCCGAGACGGCCTCAAGGTCTGCGTCAATGGCTGTGAGCGACTGGGAACCCCAAACGGGGCTTGTCGACACCGCGTAATCACTCCGCGTACCTAAACAGTACAGTGTGCAGTACCTCGCACAATCGTAAATAAAGCGGTAAAACATGGCATAGGTACAGGATAGTAATAAAGCCCCAAACTAGTTTGTGGCCCCAAGAAATAAGACGGAATCAAGCTCTGGCTCAGGGGGGTCCCATATACCTCCCGGATGTGGATAGCGCGATAAAACAAGGAACAGGAATCAAGTACTCGGGGTCTTACGGGACACAAGTGAGCAGGAAAAACCAAATAGCAGATGTTGCTCACCGATGCCACTTTCTTTAGTTATCCCATACTACTCAGGTTAAGTTGTTTTAGGTACCTCATTATCCAACAGACTCTCACAAATCCTACACATGCTGTTCTACGACTCGCATGGCCCAAACAACTCCTATAGTAATGGCTCATGGGATGGAGGAACAAGCTTGGTGGAGTTTAAAAGTAAAGGCTATGCATACTTGGGATTCAATTTAATGCAATCGCGACTCGATGATGCAAGAGTAAGATAGAGGCAATAGGTACTGTATGTATGCAAGCATGTGGTAGTGCTTGCCTGGTATCTCAGTTGAAGCGAGGGACGGTACTGGGTAGTGCTCCTGGTTCTCTTGATACAACCCCTGCTCAGTGTCTATCCGAGAAAAACCAAACAAACAAGGCCAACATGAATATAGAGCACCAGCATATGAATAAGATGCGTCAAGCAAACAATCATGCCATGATGAATGATGCACATTTTACATGGCAAGTAAAGTAGCATGGCATGGGTGAGGTGTGAAGGGCAAGAAATAACATTTGTTTTGGGTTTTAGTCATATTTTGTTGCCATAACAGTTGTTGTTCACAATATATTTATATGATGCATGCTGCAATTGAAGTCAAGGCTAGCATAAACAGAAAGGTCTCGTCGAGCTGATCATTTTAGACTACTCATTTGCTTAATTTGGATTTTCCAAACAAAAGTTATTTAATTATGAAATTCTAGTGGCAATTGAAGTAATTTAAACAAACTTGGAATTTTACTTGTGCAAAAGTCCAATTAGATGACATATTTGAACTCCTCTCATTTTTCTGAATCAAAAACATATATTATTTGTCTAATTTGGATAAAGTATGCAAAAGTTATTAGAAATCTGAAAAGAATTTGAAATTTGAATTTATTTAACAGATTTGAATTTAAAAACATCTCTGAAACGTTTTTCACTCAGACTACCCACTCCCGAGCCGCTGACAGGTGGGACTGGGGGTGTCCTGTGGCCCACGTGACAGCGGCTGAGACATCCAGGAACCGCGGGTTTATTAAACAGAACAACAGGAACCTTTTTATAAAACTTCCAGAGACACTGACAACGGGCCCGGAAGGACCGCGGGTTGACAAAACAAAAGGGCCAGGGGATTTCTGCAAAACGCACACGCGGCCAGGGGGGTGGACTGCGGGTTGAGTCCGGGGTCTTGCGGGAGCCTTTTTGCAAGATTGCATCGGTCGCTGGCAGGTGGGGCCTCGAGGGTCGCGGGTTGCTAAAAGGTTGGGGAAGGGGTTTTGCGCAAAACGACGCTCGTGGGCACTGTTTCTCTTCCCTGGCGTGCGTCTGACGCGCGCGGCGCGCGGCGTGGCGAGGACAGGGCTCGAACCTGGGATCTGGGGCTCGCGCGCGGACGCGGTGCCACTGCGGTGGCTGCGAGCTGCTGCTCTGGGGTCGCTCGCGGGCTAGGTAAAGCGATACGGCGCGCGGTGCTGGCGGCAGGTGGCGAGGCGCTGGCGCACGCAGGGCGCTCGACCAAACGATCATCGCAACCAGGAAACGAAAAAGCGTCTGAGGATGTCTGGGGAGGTCGTGGGCTCACCGCGGGCGTGTTGGCGTGGTCGATTCGAGCTGGGGTGGTGGCGATCCACGGCGAGGCTGGCGCTCCGTCGACCTAGGGTTTCCGTCGGCGTTCTCTGGTTCTGGCGTCCCTGGCGCGTCTCCTCCTCGCTGGCGGGTACTGGACGATGCTGGGGCGCGGCCTGGTCTTCCTCGACAACCTCGCAGCTCCCCTCTCCGACTAGATCAACTGGGCAGGCGGTAGACGGCGGCAGCGAGCCGGCGGTGAAGGGGAAGGAAGGGGAGGGGCATGGGACTTGCGGGTTGCTGGGATGGGATCTGGGAAGGCCAGAGAGGGAGAGGGAGAGGATAAGAAGGAGGGAGGCACGGTGGTTGCGTGAGGGGAGGGTTAGCTGCGGGGGTGGCGTGGGTCTCCTCCCTTTTCACGTGCTCCGCATGGGCCAGGGTGGCGTGGACGAGCTGGGGAGGTGAGAGGGGGATGGCAGGTGGCCCTGAGGGGTACGGTGAGGCAGGCAGGTGGGGTAGGCGCTGGCAGCTGCTGGAGAGGGAGAGAGGAAAAGAGGGGAGGAAAAAGAGGGGAGGAAAAGAGGGGCATGGGTCGAGCTAGGGTTTAGAGTAGATAGGAGGGGGCCTGGTCGGGTGTGGGGCCTGTAGGGAGCTGGGTAGGCGCATGGTAGGGTGGAGAGGGTTGAGAGGAACATGGGGCATGGGCAAGCTAGATAGGAGAGAGGTAGTGCTAGGGTTTTTGCTTAGCTAGATGTAGATGTAGGGATTATTTAGGATATAAGTAAATTAGGGTTTAGTTTAGGTTAATGGTAAAAATAGGGTTTTGGGTTTAGAATATATTGGAATTATGGTTTTGTTTTAGAGAAAAAGAGAGATGGCATGGGTAGATTCAAAGCTTGCTAAGAGGGTAAGAAAAGAGATGGAGGTACTAATTCTAGATCATGCATGCTTCAATTGCAATACACATGATCAAAGGGAAAAGAAAGGAAAAGGATAGGAAGAGGTGCCTAAGATGATGGAGTGGTTTTTATTTGGCCCATGCATGATTCCAACAAACCAAGCAAGGACCAAGAGGGAAGAGAGCTAGGGTCTTGAACTAACCAAACAAGATTAAGCAAGGTAGTAGGATCCATTTAGAATTCCAACAAAAACCAACTCTAGGAAAAAGGGATTCTTGCATGGCCCATGCAAGACAATTAATGCCAAGTGGATATATTGTGAAAACAACATGATTCCATGTGGCTTTACTCCTTGCATGCCCAAAAGGTGGCAAAGGCCAAGCAAAAGATTATGAGCGGATCCAACCAACAACATGGGCTAGAGAAACTCAATAAAGGCCAGCCCATATCATTGGATGGTGGAAATATAAGGTGGTGAAAGATAAGGTGGTGGAGTCAAAAGAGAGATGCCCCCAACTCAACTTGGGCATTTAGCAATTTAGTAAGAACCAAATACAATATCAAGAGGCAACTACAATTAATCATGCACATGAGATAAGAACCAAACAAGAAAAGGTTTTATATGATGCTCAAATGCAAGGGGACATGATGACATGAGCATGATGTGATGATGATGCAACAATTATATGTTGGAAGTGGCCCATTTTATTATTAAACTTAGTAGCATTACAGGGGTTAGACGACTGGGATGCTACAGGGGGACACATGCAAGCACCTATATATACCAACCTCTAACCACACCCACACACACACATATGCTAGGGGCACATGCAAGTTTTCATCTCATTCCGATGTTCTCGTGGTCTTCCTTCGGCGAAACCCTGATCTCTGTGCACACTCGGATCGTCTACCCCCCTAGACGTTCCTCTGACAGGGGTAGCCCGGCGTAGCTCTCTCTTGTTTTGTGTTTGTTTAGGTCATAGGGTGATGTCAAACCATGTTGGCTCACAAGTTGGGGCACTATCCTACCCGGTTTCACCTCGACGGGGAGATTCCACCCTCATACGGGCCCGGAACCTTCGCCTCTAGGTTAGAGCGCATGCATGCGAGGGGGGACACATGCAAGCACCTATATATACCAACCTCTAACCACACCCACACACACATATGCTAGGGGCACATGCAAGTTTTCATCTCATTCCGATGTTCTCGTGGTCTTCCTTCGGCGAAACCCTGATCTCTGTGCACACTCGGATCGTCTACCCCCCTAGACGTTCCTCTGACAGGGGTAGCCCGGCGTAGCTCTCTCTTGTTTTGTGTTTGTTTAGGTCATAGGGTGATGTCAAACCATGTTGGCTCACAAGTTGGGGCACTATCCTACCCGGTTTCACCTCGACGGGGAGATTCCACCCTCATACGGGTCCGGAACCTTCGCCTCTAGGTTAGAGCGCATGCATGCGAGGGGGGACACATGCAAGCACCTATATATACCAACCTCTAACCACACCCACACACACACATATGCTAGGGGCACATGCAAGTTTTCATCTCATTCCGATGTTCTCGTGGTCTTCCTTCGGCGAAACCCTGATCTCTGTGCACACTCGGATCGTCCACCCCCCTAGACGTTCCTCTGACAGGGGTAGCCCGGCGTAGCTCTCTCTTGTTTTGTGTTTGTTTAGGTCATAGGGTGATGTCAAACCATGTTGGCTCACAAGTTGGGGCACTATCCTACCCGGTTTCACCTCGACGGGGAGATTCCACCCTCATACGGGCCCGGAACCTTCGCCTCTAGGTTAGAGCGCATGCATGCGAGGGGGGACACATGCAAGATACTATATATACCAACGTCTAACCACACCCACACACACATATGGTAGGGGCACATGCAAGTTTTCATCTCATTCCGATGTTCTCGTGGTCTTCCTCCGGCGAAACCCTGATCTCTGTGCACACTCGGATCGTCTACCCCCCTAGACGTTCCTCTGACAGGGGTAGCCCGGCGTAGCTCTCTCTTGTTTTGTGTTTGTTTAGGTCATAGGGTGATGTCAAACCATGTTGGCTCACAAGTTGGGGCACTATCCTACCCGGTTTCACCTCGACGGGGAGATTCCACCCTCATACGGGTCCGGAACCTTCGCCTCTAGGTTAGAGCGCATGCATGCGAGGGGGGACACATGCAAGCACCTATATATACCAACCTCTAACCACACCCACACACACACATATGCTAGGGGCACATGCAAGTTTTCATCTCATTCCGATGTTCTCGTGGTCTTCCTTCGGCGAAACCCTGATCTCTGTGCACACTCGGATCGTCTACCCCCCTAGACGTTCCTCTGACAGGGGTAGCCCGACGTAGCTCTCTCTTGTTTTGTGTTTGTTTAGGTCATAGGGTGATGTCAAACCATGTTGGCTCACAAGTTGGGGCACTATCCTACCCGGTTTCACCTCGACGGGGAGATTCCACCCTCATACGGGCCCGGAACCTTCGCCTCTAGGTTAGAGCGCATGCATGCGAGGGGGGACACATGCAAGCACCTATATATACCAACCTCTAACCACACCCACACACACATATGCTAGGGGCACATGCAAGTTTTCATCTTATTCCGATGTTCTCGTGGTCTTCCTCCGGCGAAACCCTGATCTCTGTGCACACTCGGATCGTCTACCCCCCTAGACGTTCCTCTGACAGGGGTAGCCCGGCGTAGCTCTCTCTTGTTTTGTGTTTGTTTAGGTCATAGGGTGATGTCAAACCATGTTGGCTCACAAGTTGGGGCACTATCGTACCCGGTTTCACCTCGACGGGGAGATTCCACCCTCATACGGGTCCGGAACCTTCGCCTCTAGGTTAGAGCGCATGCATGCGAGGGGGGACACATGCAAGCACCTATATATACCAACCTCTAACCACACCCACACACACACATATGCTAGGGGCACATGCAAGTTTTCATCTCATTCCGATGTTCTCGTGGTCTTTCTTCGGCGAAACCCTGATCTCTGTGCACACTCGGATCGTCTACCCCCCTAGACGTTCCTCTGACAGGGGTAGCCCGGCGTAGCTCTCTCTTGTTTTGTGTTTGTTTAGGTCATAGGGTGATGTCAAACCATGTTGGCTCACAAGTTGGGGCACTATCCTACCCGGTTTCACCTCGACGGGGAGATTCCACCCTCATACGGGCCCGGAACCTTCGCCTCTAGGTTAGAGCGCATGCATGCGAGGGGGGACACATGCAAGCACCTATATATACCAACCTCTAACCACACCCACACACACATATGCTAGGGGCACATGCAAGTTTTCATCTTATTCCGATGTTCTCGTGGTCTTCCTCCGGCGAAACCCTGATCTCTGTGCACACTCGGATCGTCTACCCCCCTAGACGTTCCTCTGACAGGGGTAGCCCGGCGTAGCTCTCTCTTGTTTTGTGTTTGTTTAGGTCATAGGGTGATGTCAAACCATGTTGGCTCACAAGTTGGGGCACTATCCTACCCGGTTTCACCTCGACGGGGAGATTCCACCCTCATACGGGTCCGGAACCTTCGCCTCTAGGTTAGAGCGCATGCATGCGAGGGGGGACACATGCAAGCACCTATATATACCAACCTCTAACCACACCCACACACACACATATGCTAGGGGCACATGCAAGTTTTCATCTCATTCCGATGTTCTCGTGGTCTTTCTTCGGCGAAACCCTGATCTCTGTGCACACTCGGATCGTCTACCCCCCTAGACGTTCCTCTGACAGGGGTAGCCCGGCGTAGCTCTCTCTTGTTTTGTGTTTGTTTAGGTCATAGGGTGATGTCAAACCATGTTGGCTCACAAGTTGGGGCACTATCCTACCCGGTTTCACCTCGACGGGGAGATTCCACCCTCATACGGGCCCGGAACCTTCGCCTCTAGGTTAGAGCGCATGCATGCGAGGGGGGACACATGCAAGCACCTATATATACCAACCTCTAACCACACCCACACACACACATATGCTAGGGGCACATGCAAGTTTTCATCTCATTCCGATGTTCTCGTGGTCTTCCTCCGGCGAAACCCTGATCTCTGTGCACACTCGGATCGTCTACCCCGCTAGACGTTCCTCTGACAGGGGTAGCCCGGCGTAGCTCTCTCTTGTTTTGTGTTTGTTTAGGTCATAGGGTGATGTCAAACCATGTTGGCTCACAAGTTGGGGCACTATCCTACCCGGTTTCACCTCGACGGGGAGATTCCACCCTCATACGGGTCCGGAACCTTCGCCTCTAGGTTAGAGCGCATGCATGCGAGGGGGGACACATGCAAGCACCTATATATACCAACCTCTAACCACACCCACACACACACATATGCTAGGGGCACATGCAAGTTTTCATCTCATTCCGATGTTCTCGTGGTCTTCCTTCGGCGAAACCCTGATCTCTGTGCACACTCGGATCGTCTACCCCCCTAGACGTTCCTCTGACAGGGGTAGCCCGGCGTAGCTCTCTCTTGTTTTGTGTTTGTTTAGGTCATAGGGTGATGTCAAACCATGTTGTCTCACAAGTTGGGGCACTATCCTACCCGGTTTCACCTCGACGGGGAGATTCCACCCTCATACGGGCCCGGAACCTTCGCCTCTAGGTTAGAGCGCATGCATGCGAGGGGGGACACATGCAAGCACCTATATATACCAACCTCTAACCACACCCACACACACACATATGCTAGGGGCACATGCAAGTTTTCATCTCATTCCGATGTTCTCGTGGTCTTCCTCCGGCGAAACCCTGATCTCTGTGCACACTCTGATCGTCTACCCCCCTAGACGTTCCTCTGACAGGGGTAGCCCGGCGTAGCTCTCTCTTGTTTTGTGTTTGTTTAGGTCATAGGGTGATGTCAAACCATGTTGGCTCACAAGTTGGGGCACTATCCTACCCGGTTTCACCTCGACGGGGAGATTCCACCCTCATACGGGTCCGGAACCTTCGCCTCTAGGTTAGAGCGCATGCATGCGAGGGGGGACACATGCAAGCACCTATATATACCAACCTCTAACCACACCCACACACACACATATGCTAGGGGCACATGCAAGTTTTCATCTCATTCCGATGTTCTCGTGGTCTTCCTTCGGCGAAACCCTGATCTCTGTGCACACTCGAATCGTCTACCCCCCTAGACGTTCCTCTAACAGGGGTAGCCCGGCGTAGCTCACTCTTGTTTTGTGTTTGTTTAGGTCATAGGGTGATGTCAAACCATGTTGGCTCACAAGTTGGGGCACTATCCTACCCGGTTTCACCTCGACGGGGAGATTCCACCCTCATACGGGCCCGGAACCTTCGCCTCTAGGTTAGAGCGCATGCATGCGAGGGGGGACACATGCAAGAACCTATATATACCAACCTCTAACCACACCCACACACACATATGCTAGGGGCACATGCAAGTTTTCATCTCATTCCGATGTTCTCGTGGTCTTCCTCCGGCGAAACCCTGATCTCTGTGCACACTCGGATCGTCTACCCCCCTAGACGTTCCTCTGACAGGGGTAGCCCGGCGTAGCTCTCTCTTGTTTTGTGTTTGTTTAGGTCATAGGGTGATGTCAAACCATGTTGGCTCACAAGTTGGGGCACTATCCTACCCGGTTTCACCTCGACGGGGAGATTCCACCCTCATACGGGTCCGGAACCTTCGCCTCTAGGTTAGAGCGCATGCATGCGAGGGGGGACACATGCAAGCACCTATATATACCAACCTCTAACCACACCCACACACACATATATGCTAGGGGCACATGCAAGTTTTCATCTCATTCCGATGTTCTCGTGGTCTTCCTTCGGCGAAACCCTGATCTCTGTGCACACTCGGATCGTCTACCCCCCTAGACGTTCCTCTGACAGGGGTAGCCCGGCGTAGCTCTCTCTTGTTTTGTGTTTGTTTAGGTCATAGGGTGATGTCAAACCATGTTGGCTCACAAGTTGGGGCACTATCCTACCCGGTTTCACCTCGACGGGAAGATTCCACCCTCATACGGGCCCGGAACCTTCGCCTCTAGGTTAGAGCGCATGCATGCGAGGGGGGACACATGCAAGCACCTATATATACCAACCTCTAACCACACCCACACACACATATGCTAGGGGCACATGCAAGTTTTCATCTCATTCCGATGTTCTCGTGGTCTTCCTTCGGCGAAACCCTGATCTCTGTGCACACTCGGATCGTCTACCCCCCTAGACGTTCCTCTGACAGGGGTAGCCCGGCGTAGCTCTCTCTTGTTTTGTGTTTGTTTAGGTCATAGGGTGATGTCAAACCATGTTGGCTCACAAGTTGGGGCACTATCCTACCCGGTTTCACCTCGACGGGGAGATTCCACCCTCATACGGGTCCGGAACCTTCGCCTCTAGGTTAGAGCGCATGCATGCGAGGGGGGACACATGCAAGCACCTATATATACCAACCTCTAACCACATCCACACACACATATATGCTAGGGGCACATGCAAGTTTTCATCTCATTCCGATGTTCTCGTGGTCTTCCTCCGGCGAAACCCTGATCTCTGTGCACACTCGGATCGTCTACCCCCCTAGACGTTCCTCTGACAGGGGTAGCCCGGCGTAGCTCTCTCTTGTTTTGTGTTTGTTTAGGTCATAGGGTGATGTCAAACCATGTTGGCTCACAAGTTGGGGCACTATCCTACCCGGTTTCACCCCGACGGGGAGATTCCACCCTTATACGGGCCCGGAACCTTCGCCTCTAGGTTAGAGCGCATGCATGCGAGGGGGGATACATGCGAGCACCTATACCAACCTCTCACCACACTCACACACATATGTTTTGTGTTTGTTTAGGTCATAGGGTGATGTAAAACCATTTTAGCTTCGCCTCAACGGGGAGATTCCCCCTTATACGGGTCCGGAACCTACGCTTCCGCATGCATGCGAGGGGGGACAGGCACATGTGATTGAATCTTTGAACAACTTCACAAAAATTTGTGAAATATAAATTTCATGCACATGTGATAATAACACACAAACATGCAAATTTCTCAACTTGTGAGAAGATTCGACATTTTATGTGGGCGTGAAGACTATTATTCGGAGGCTACGAATCCATCCAATTGATAAAATAGAACCTAAATAATTAATACTAATAAATAAATACAAATAATTTGGTAAGGAAAAAAAAGTTCATAGGTACGCCGAGGGTGACCGTCGGCGTAGCCTATGCCGACAGCGGCTCTCGGCGTAATGCTGACGCCGTTAGGGCATGTCCCAGCCTGGCCTGACTAGTGCCACGCGGCCACCCCGTACGCCGAGGGCTAAGTTTACGCCGACGGTCACCCTCGGCGTACGTGCCGCTACGCCGACGGCTGCGGTACGCCGAGGGCTCGGAAGCTGGGCTGGCCTGGCCCGGTTCTACGTCGACGGCCCCGACCTTTGGCCGTCGGCGTAGCTCCCTGCCGTCGGCACACAACGCCATTCCTGTAGGCTAATTTGCTTGGCATGGCCTACGCGTAATGGTTTCTGACACGGACGAGGCCGGATTAACTTGCATGACGTGCCATGTGCATATGATGGTCACACGAGCGGGAGCCATGGATTTTGCGTTGCCCACCGGTGGCGCCGCATCTCGTGGTCACTGATTTGGACGCAGTCTTCTTCTACAACGACGACGTGCAGCAGGCGACTCGGGCCTCGGACGGGACAACGAACAAAAAAGAACCCTTTTTATTTACCGGTGGCTTACCGGGTAATTTAGTGTTTAGTGAAAGGCTAAAACCATCTAAAAAGTGTTGAACGATGAAAACACCCCTTATTTTATTATTATAGGTGTAGGTCTATATATATATAGAGAGAGAGAGGGAAACTAAAGGGGATTACTGTATATTAGCCACATAGAGGTACTTATGGCCTTTAGTAGTTGACACATTTGCTACGAGCGGTGGAAGATATAGTATCACTCTAGTCTCAGCACCACCACAAAATTTCGCAAGACACAATTCATATGCACTAGGCTTCGTTGGTTCTATGTTCTAATCCCCTTTTTTCTTTGAGAATCAAGCACTAGCCGGTGGACTTTATGTTTGTAACAAACTAGACATATCGTCTTTTTATATAGTTGATCAACATAATTCTTTATTTCCAAAAAATAAAGCGATTGGAAAGTTTAATGCTCTCATATAGCCTCTACCTACTTAAGGACCATGCTCACAACCAAGTCACTCTTAGTTATTAATATGGAGACGACCAATGACTTCGTCTCACCATCTATCAGAAAAGTCTATTATAAGGAACAAGACTTCTCTATACCAGATCATGGACAATTTGTTTCTTGTATTACTCCTTTCTCTCGAAACAATCGAAATTCATCCGGGCATTATTTAGTGTGTTTATATGGGTCACATATTTGAATTTAATAGGTATAGACATAGAAGGCATCATGAATTACTGGCATGCAGTACGCTCATACTCTTCCTCAATCTTTCGTACTGAAGCGGTTGTCGTGCCTCTACCTCCAGCCCTTAATTACACCAGAACAACTCTCCCTCATCTGTCCAGTCTTTACGCTAACAACAAACTTTCCATGCATCCGGTGTCTTTTTGCCACACTCTGATCACACATCTCAAGGAGTATGCGGAGAGAACAGGGAGAGAAAGTCTGCTAGGGCCGAGTCATCATCTGGAATACAGAGCATGCATGGCAGACTGCTCTTTTTTAGCTTAACCTGGAGCTTCATTTTCAGAAAGATACAAGCCAAATATGCATCCATACATGACAGCCTACAGAGAGAGATTAACAGATGTATCTCAACCTTTGCCAGGTCGTGAAATAAGCTCTTGTTGCCTGTGATGATAAATAACACTTTCGAAGCCTCATTCAAATACAACACCCAACCCAGTGTCTATATCCATCGCTTCAAGAGATGTCGTGTCCCGATATCCTCCAGGCCTTCAATAGCTCTTTACGACGTATACATCTCGGCATGCCATACTAAGGTCATGCACATGCACCCTTCTAAAGAAAAGCATGCGCTACTGCACCCAGGGCCGGCTTTGACCCATGGCCAACATGGGCGACGCCCTAGGGCCCATGCTTGTCAGGGGCCCACGATTCCATCCTCCCATGTACTACCCCTGTCCAGCAGTATTGATGTTTTGGGCTAAAGAAAACACCTGAGCGATGTAATTCTTGTCGATCGAGGACACACGGTTCATTAAAAAAAGAGGACGTACGGTTCAAACGCCAGGCCTCGAAACGTGAACATGACAGAAAGTTCGATTCCCCTGTGTTCACCTCAAAAGATTGCAGCTATCATATCCGCATTATTGATCGACAGAGGTGCAGCCTACAGAAGATGAGGAATAAAAGAGAGTGGAAAAATGGAACATGAATTATTGGAGCCAACACTTACAATATGTCAACGCGACCACAAACTATTGGTTTTATTTGTAACAGCAATAATGATGATTTAACCATGTTAAAAAGCAAATCAAACTAATTAAGAAATATTGGTTACTATGTGAGTCACATCCAATAATTAAATTTGTGTTGATATTGTTAAAGAATCATGTCAAAAGAAATATTCATGTGTGTTCATCGTTGTAACAAATGTTCGGGTAAATAAAATAGTGCATGAATGCTTTAAGGAATCATACATGGACCACAATAAGGTGGGAGAAATTAGCAAGTGCGGTTTCTTTTATGAATCCCAAAATTCATAATCTATCCTGGGAAAATGTTCATGTGGTTCAAAATAATTGTTCATGTGGTTCAAAATAAAATGTTCGTATGTTTCAAATTAAATGCTCAAGTATCATGTAAAAATGTTTATAAAAATTGAAATATAAATAAATATTGTATAATCATAATAATTTAAAAGTCAAAATAAATGTTCACATATAAGCAAAATAATGTTCATTTGTATTCGAATAATGTTCATATAGCTGGAAAATGTTGTCCGTTCATTATTACAATATGTGTTCATGTATGGAAATAAAATAAAAAAGTTGATCATGCATGCTAACAAAAGAGAAAGAGGACAGGAAATAGAAAATCCAGAACATCTAGATCGTCTGACTGATAGTTGGGATTACATTTGTATGCTCTTCCTCGTGATCCCCTTCACTTCTAGGATCAGAGTTTGGTGCATGTGTCTGTCACCACCATCATGTGTTAGAGTCGAGAATAACCTAAGTAAAATCAAAATCCCTTGAAATCATGACCGTCAGCTTCAACTTTTGCATGATGATGTTTGTTGTGCTTTCAGATAAGAAACTACAAAAGACCAAATCTGCACTAACTAGGCTACACTTAGTGATTCTGAAGAGTTGTATGATATGCCCATCTTAACATGAGATGGTTGATATCTCGTAGGATGGGAGGACAATTTTACTCTCCCTATCCAAGAACTATTTTGATTGTCGGGTTTTGTTGTACTAATAGGAGATATTCATTTTCAGAAAAGAAATGGCTCAGGAAGTGCAATGCTCCCGTAGTCTCTACCTGCCTAAGAGCCAAGGTCATAACCAAGATAATCTTATTTGTTGGCCTACCAGAGGACCAATGACTTCATCTCATTGTCTACCAAAAGTATCTTATAAGAAGGAAGATGTTTCCAGGCCAAATTTGAGTAAGTTATTTCTCTTGCATCTTGCTTCTTTTTCTCAAAACTATCCAAGTTCATTTTTGCATCATCTCTTGTGTCAAAAGATACCAAATATTAGATTTTGATAGGCATAGACATAGAAGACATTGAGTGTATGGATGTGTGCACCAATTAGTGTAGAAGCTGGAGGTGGCCTTCCTTACCAAAAAAGAAAAAAAACATTAGGCATGGAAGCCATCAGAAATTACCGACAAGGAATAGGCTCCTTCTCTCCATCCGTCAACTTTTCACAGCGGTGTTGTTGCTAGAAGACCCTGTTCCTCTTCAGTTCATATAGACATATCTAGTCGTTAGGAGGCACTCCCTGCGCACACATGGCGCATGACGTGCACGTTCGGTGAACGACGATCATGTACCTCCCGCACTTCCCTTATGTATTCATCTACAAGTGTTCCATGTGCACGCACCGACGCACCACCGTGCATGTTCTACATGTTCAATAAAATACACGCAGAGTTACATCCAAAAAAGAGAAAGAGGATAGAAAATAAAAAATGAAATCATCTAGATCGTCTAATTGATACTTGCGATTCCACTTATGTGCTCTTCCGCATGATCCCCTTCACTGCTAAGATCAGATCTTGACACTTACGTGCCCATCGCCACCACCGTGTGATAGAACCTAGAATAACCTAAAGTAGAAATTCCTTTGAAATCATCGTCCTCGGCTTCAACTTATGTATGACGACGCTTTGTGCTTTCAGATAAGAAACTACAAAAGACCAAACCTGCACTAACTGTACTATGGTTTATTATATGATTCTAAAGAGTTGTATAATACGCCCATCTCAGCGGGTGATGGTTGATCTCTGGTAGGATGGGAGGACAATCTTACTCCCTGATTTCCAAGCACTATTTTTTATTGTCAGATGTATGCCATAGTGCATAGTTAATTAATCAAGTTGACACTATGGAGTAGTAACATGTAGTAGTACATAGTAACATAATTGAGGAACATTCTAATAGTTGACACTATAGAGTAGTATCATAAGTACTATGACACTACCTTATGAAAATGGAAAGAGGTCATATAATCCCTAAGGAAGGGAGTACATAGCAATATTTTCTAAATTTTGACCAAGTATGAAGCATGATATGAAAGCCATAGGAATCACTATTATCTTTTTATGAGAGCTGATAGATGTCCGTTCATCTGACTCTCAGTGGGAACGTCATTTCATTGTCCACCACTGAGTTTTTTCCAATGCATGAGCATTACACGATGACCTGCAATGGATTATGTGGACGTAAGGGCGTGCCTTTCGCGACCTTTTGTGTTTGTGGACTCAGCTTCTCGTGCTTGTCCTAATCCCAAATCAACGCTTTGTGTAAATAGACTTAAACAAGTTGACTACGCTCTTATCCCCTGACCTCACACGAGCTGTGGGGGTGCTAACGCAATGACATTGCCCAAAGTTTAATAATTTATTCCACGACAATCCTAACTCCTAATATACACCAAAATAAGTGAACTGCAACAACTTCGTTAGCATGACAATAATATCGCTTTTAGTGAACTATATAATAAAATCAAATTTGTTCTTTCTGTTAGTGATGAGGACACATGCATTCGAATCCTCTTCCTTGGATATTCCAAATACACCTAACAAAGCGACAAACGCATAATAGCTAGATCAGACAAACCATACCAGAGTATTAATGTACTACTCCTATATATCTCCCTAAATTAGTCAAGTTGACATTGTAATACCGAACCGAGAGGCCACATGACGATATTCCGATCGATAGCGAATGCTCATATCATAGGGTCATCACCACGGGGATGGGCGGCATTATCTTAAAGCAGAATCCTCTCCATGGCAACCCTAACCACTCTCTACTCTATTGCCAACCCTCGCCGTGCCGTCCATCCATCCATGGACATCCTCCCACAGCCACCCAGATGCACATTAATTGCTAGCTAATCATGCCACGATATGGCCTGAATTATGACGAGGCTGGATGGTGATTTGACAATTGGGAGATCCGCCCTCTTGGCATTGGCAGGCATCATTCCTTTGGCATCCTCTCTCCTTGGGCCATACTCAACGATGCTTAAAGCTTTGGCTCTCATGGGGCCAGCTGATCGAGAATGGACTAATGGAACCTTGGAGCTTGCTGTTGTCACCGAGATGTACACGTAGTAGCTGGAATTTACCTCCGTTCAGACCTACGGGTCCTTCAGGGTTCGCGGCTCAGCCTCCGGGGCAGTTCTTCCAGCCACAGATGAATTTTAATAGGCATGTTGACCCGCCAATAATTCCGCCTCAGCAATATGCGCAGATGTTCCCGCAATTTGCGCAACCTCCCGCTGTTGTTTCTGATCCGGTGGTGACTGGTAATAAGCGAAAGAAGAAGAAGAATGTGCAGGTACCTCAGTCGCAGCCACCGGCGGTACCTACGCAGCAGCTTTTTCAGCCTCAGCTTCAGGCTCCGTAGATGCCCTAGATACCGGGCATGATGTTTGTTCCACCTGCCGTGAGCATGCCAGCGCCGCTGTTTTCTACTATCTCAGCAACCGCTGTTGCTGTAGTGGATTCTTCTGGTCAAGCTAATCCGGGCAAGACAAAGAAGACGGTGAAGTGCTGGAAATGTTCTAGAGATACTCATTCTTCCAAAAACTGTCCGGTTCAATATTATTGCTTAGCTTGTAACAATTATGCTCATCCCACCGCCAAGTGTCCAACGCTAAAATTGCCCAAGCCTACGATGATTGTGGCAGGGAATGGTACGGAAGATACACTTTTCAATCAGTTGCCTGATAGCATTTTCAAGGCAAATTTGGCTCCAAAGTGCACACCTACAGCTAAGGTGACTTTGGTTGGCGGGGTGGTGTCTGCGGCTGTCATCGAGTCTCAGATGACACGTATTTGCCCTCTCAGCAGTCAGTGGAAATGGGAGGCCCTTCCGCATGGTGGTGATTCATTCTTGTAAGCTTCCCCTCTTTCGATGACTTACAGCGTGTTGATGGCATACAGATGCCGGTCCCTTCCCACAATGTTCGGATTGTTATCAGTGTTTGGGAGATGCTGGATATTCAGCCGAAGTTTGTACTACCTCAGGTGTGGGTTCATGTGGAGGGGGTTCCTCATACCATCCGGCACTTCCATGGCTTATGGGTGGTTGGATCTCTTCTGGGTAGGACCGTGGATGTTGATCTACCGACGCTTTATAGTCGCAATATTGTGCGTATTTGTGTGGCAATAATGAACCCAAATGCGCTGCGGAAGAGTGTGGATTCTAAAGGTTCTTACATTGGTACTACAGCTACTCTGAAACTGAAGGGATACGATCTTACTTTTCGTCCGGAGACTCCAGACTTCTCCCCAGACCCTAATTTTACCCCTCTGTTCTGGAGGCGTAAGGGAGATGATTCAGATGAGGACGACGGTACTGGACAGAAGGAGAAGGACCCTTCTACTGATGATACCACTTCTCGTGCTCAGGGGTCTCAGATGGAAATTGATAATGCAGGTACCCAGTCAGCTGTGAGAGGTCCTCAGGTCAACAAGGTTGCTTCTTTGCCAGTGTTTGCGGTTACGCCATTTAATCATAGTCCTCAGACTCCCAGAGGTAAAGCCATTATTGCTGCTGCACGGATCTCTCGCTCTTACTTTCAGCGGCCTGGGATGATCTACACTACTACATCCTTGGATTTGGGTGGAGTTGGCATGACACAGCTACTCGATCGTCACAGTTTTCTACTGTAGCGTCCTGCTCTGTCGAGCCTCTTATTACGTCGGCCCCTTCTTCTACACAGGGTGCGGTGCAACTCTCCTCTCCGGGCCATACGCTGTTGGGCGCGGGGATGCTCTCGTCCTCGCCTACCGAGGGTTGTTCTACCTCACCTACCTCGACTCAGCCGACCTCGTCGCCTGCAGCTCAGCCTTCTTCGACATCTGCTACGCGAGCGTCGCAGGAGGAGCAAGCCACACCGCGAGAGGTCCAGCAGGACAACACAGAGACGGGGATGTCTACCTATGGTCTTGGGCCACAGGATGGCCTGGGCTCTGGGTCCCTTTCACCAGAGGGTGCACCGTTGCTCACGGACCTTGTGCCACTGGCCGAGCTGGAGTCGGCGATAGATGCTGATGTGGAGGACGATCAGCATGTGCAGGTTACTACGGCGACCTCTTTGATCAAGGTATCTACGATGCCGGTGTTGCGCAGGAGTTCTAGACACCCGGTGAGCGCCGATGGTTCTTCGGCTGCGGATGTGGATTCTTTGGAGAAGGCCATGCGCAGGAAGGCGGAGAAGAATCTCGACACGGCTAGTAATCCCTCTTCATCTAAGTCATTTATTCCTGTTTCATCATTTTGTATTAATTCTAAGCTTAATTCTGTTGGAATTAGTTTAGGTAAGAATGTAAGTGATGTTTCTATTTCTGCTAAGGTCTTGAAGCGGATGGAATTTGACCGGTTAACGGTTGTTCCAAAAGCCTCGGCCTCTTATATTTCTACCTACTCTGATGATGAGGATACAGACATCTCAACAGATGGTCAGATCCTATCTCATCTAGTAGGTGAAGTTCTTGAAGTTGGTTTGGACGAAGATAGGTTAAGCTCAATTTATGGGCTAACTGCTTCTGATCGTAAATCAACTTCTGGAAAAAAATATAGTAAGTCTCGTAAATGAGAACTTGCGCCTAAATCTATTATTGTTTCCCAATGAATGGCATGTTTTTGAATAGCAGAGGTCTTCGAGACTTGGCTAAACACTTACACATTGCACTATGTTCTAGGGAACACAATTTGGATTTTGTGGCTATCTCCGAAACGGGTAGACGAGAATTTTCACAAACTATACTAGATCGCCTATCAGGCGGTATAGATTTTGTGTGGCATTCTCATCCACCCAGGGGACGGTCTGGGGGCATTTTACTTGGCGCGCGGTCAGACTCCATGGATATATTAGCTGTTATGGAAGGGGAGTTTTATATTAAACTACACATTCGTAACAAAGCTGATAATTTCGTGTGGAGTCTGGTTGCTGTGTATGGTGCGGCTCAAGAGTCTTTCAAGGCCGATTTCCTTCGAGAATTGGTGAACTTAGAAAAAGATAATCCATACCCTATTCTTATAGGGGGATTTTAACCTGCTTCGGTTCCTATTTGAGAAGAGCAAAGGCCGTTTCGACGATCATTGGCCCTTCCTTTTTAACGCTGTCATTGACGGTCTTGATTTGAAGGAAGTAAACATGATTGGTCGACAATTTACTTGGGCTAATTCTTTGGCGGAACCAACATACGAAAAACTTGATCGAGTACTGATGGACTCAGACTGGGAAGATCACTTCCCTCTAGTTTCGGTACGCGCTCTAGAACGTATTGAGGCTCTGTCAGATCATGCTCCCATTTTGCTAACCACTGGTTTACCATTACCACGTTGTATCCGTCCTTTCAAATTTGAGCTTCGATGGCTGCTTCGGGATGGTTTCCATGATATGGTGAAAGTAGTTTGGGAAAGGCCGGTTGCTGGTGATACCCCAATCCAGAGATGGAATAATAAAGTGCGTTTGACACGGAAACATCTCGGGGGTTGGGCGCGTCACACTGTTGGTATTCTCAAAAAAGAAAAATTAGACTTTCTGCTACTATTGATGGCCTCGAAGCTTTAGCAGAAACCCGATTGCTTACTCCACAGGAAATTGAGCTGAAAAGCCAATCAAATGCGGAGATTGCCCGGTTACTGCGCGAGAAGGAACTCAAATGGTATCAACGTTCTAAATCACAATTTATTTTGCATGGGGATTCGAATACTAGATACTTTCACAGTGTAGCCAATGGCAGACACAAGAAGAAACGTATTCATTCCTTAAAGCATAATGACGAGCTGATTGAAGGACATGAGCAACTAAAGTCTTACATTACGAATTATTATAAGGGTTTGTTTGGGGATCCAGAGGAAGGCACTTTCTCATTGGATGAATCCCAAATTAATGATATACCCCAAGTTTCTAAGGAGGAAAACAACTACCTGACTACTCCCTATTCTAAGGAGGAAGTCAAATTAGCTGTTTTCCAAATGGAGCATAATAAGGAACCTGGTCCGGATGGTTTCTCCGCCGAGTTTTACCAAAATTTTTGGGATGTAATCAAACCAGATCTCTTGAACATGTTTAGTACTTTACATGAGGGTCAACTAGATCTGTTTCGGTTGAACTTTGGTGAAATCATCTTACCGCCTAAGGTTAATGAAGCAGAACGGATCCAACAATATAAACCGATCTGTCTTCTTAATGTTAGCTTCAAGATTTTTACCAAGGTTGCCACTATCAGGTTGAACTCTGTGGCTGATCATGTTGTTAGGCCTTCACAAACCGCCTTCATGCAATGTAGACACATTTTGGATGGTGTGGCTACCTTACATGAAACGGTTCATGAACTCCATAGAAAGAAATTGAATGGGGTAATTCTAAAAATTGATTTTGAGAAAGCTTATGACAAGGTTAATTTGTCCTTTCTACAACAATCTCTTAGAATGAAAGGTTTTTCAGCGAATTGGTGTTCCTTGATCGAAAGCTTTGTAGTCGGAGGTAGTGTTGCCATCAAAGTCAATGACAATGTTGGCAACTACTTTCAGACTAAGAAGGGGATAAGACAAGGAGACCCATTATCGCCCATGCTTTTCAATTTTTTAGCTGATATGTTATCCATCTTGATTGAGCGTGCTAAGTCTGATGGCCAGATTGAAGGTGTGATCCCTCATCTTGTAGATGGGGGTTATCTATACTTCAATATGCAGACGATACAATTCTTTTTATGGAACATGATCTTAAAAAATCCAAGAATCCGGAACTCATACTTTCGGCTTTTGAGTAGCTTTCTGGATTAAAAATTAATTTCCATAAAAGTGAATTGTTTTGTTTCGGCGAGGCCCAAGAGGAGGTTGGTATTTATAATGAACTCTTCGGCTGTTGTCACGGCACTTTTCTGATCAGATATTTGGGCATTCTTGTACACTACCGAAGACTTACAAATGCTGAGTGGAAAATTGTCGAGGAAAGATTACAGATACGTTTGAGTAGTTGGAAAGGCAAAATTCTCTCTATAGGGGGAAGACTGGTGCTCATCAACTCAGTCCTTAGTAATATGGTTTTGTTTATGCTTTCCTTTTTTCAACTACCAAAAGGAGTCTTAAAATTGTTGGATTATTTCCGAACAAGATTCTTTTGGCAGGGAGATAATGAGAAAAAGAAGTATAGGCTGGCTAAATGAAGTGTTTTGTGTAGACCCAAAGAACAGGGTGGGCTCGGTATTCATGATCTAAAGGTTAAGAATACAGCCCTCCTTAGTAAATGGCTCTTCAAGTTATTAAATGAGGAAGGGATTTGGCAAACTATTATTAAAAGAAAGTATATTGGTTCAAAGGCATTATCCCAAATGGTTTGAAAACCTGGTGACTCTCACTTTTGGGCTGGTCTAATGGTGTCAAAAAAACATTTTTTACGCTTCAGGACTTTCTCTATTAATAATGGGACGCAGATAAGGTTCTGGGAGGATAAATGGATAGATAATGCTACCCTTCGAGAACAATATCCTTCGTTATATTCTATTGTTCGTTATAAGGAGGAAACGGTTGCCACAGTGCTCGAATCATTCCCGCCAAATATAACGTTCAGAAGGGATCTAATTGGTTCTAGACTCATCGTCTGGCACATGTACAACTTTCGGACGAGCCAGATGTATTCCGATGGAATCTAACTAAGAACGGGTCCTTTTATGTTAGCTCTTTGTATGATGCTTTAATCCAGCCGTCTATTCCGGCGGTAGATAATAGGATGATCTGGAAGATGAAGATACCTCTTAAAAACAAAATCTTTGTCTGGTATCTTCGTCGTGGGATTATCCTTACAAAAGACAATCTTATTAAGCGGAATTGGCATGGAAATCATGGGTGCGTGTTTTGTCACCATGATGAGACAATCAAACACCTATTTTTTTAATGTAGTTTTGCTCGGTCTATATGGTCAATCACCCAAACAGCTTCAGGCTTGTATCCACCACGTAGTATTGCCAATATTTTTGGAAATTGGTTACATGGTATTGATAACAAGTACAAAAATCTTCTTAGGGTCACACTACTAGGAAAACGGCCTTTAGTGGCGCACCTGAAACCATCATCTGTGGCGCACCTGCAGTGCGCCACGGGCCTTGCGCTACGGCTATCTCTCAGCCGTGGCGCACTGCCTAGTGCGCCACGGTTGTGTAGAGATAGGCATAGCGCACCTCCTAGTGCGCCACAGAAGTTTGGCGTGATGCGCTACCCCTTGGATCTTCTGTGGCGCACTACCTAGTGCGCCACTAAACATCCATGGTGCGCTTTAGGTGTAGTGCGCCACAGAAGGTAGACCATGTGCGCCACAGATGTATTTTTTGTTTTTTTTTAATTTCCAAGCCAGATTATATGCAATACAGATTATATACAATATTACAGCAGATATACACACACAGATACAAGATATACAATTATATATATAAATACTCAATATGAAAAACAAGATTGAAACAAATACATATAGATAAGTCTCATACATGAATACATAGTCCAAGTTACATTGTTTTGATCATGTTACAAAGTAGTAGTTGGTGACATACGAATACATGTGTCGATCGAACAAGTTAGAGCTCGGAAGCTCGCCTAGACATCTAAACTAGCTAGCTAGACACAAACGCGGGATAAATAACCAAAGAAGATAAGCATGATCACCGCCGCGACGAAGGTGTAGGTCTTCATCCGGTTCCTTGTCCTAACTACCGCTAGATAGCGCGTGTATCTAGCTTCCGCCTCCGCCATAGTGTTGTACCCTTTGTAGCTATTGCCGCTGAAATGGTGCACCTGTCTCCGGCAGTCTTCCCAATCATCGTAGACTCCGGGAACCCGTACCTTGTACACGACGTACCACGTCATCTACAAGTTGACAATAATAACTAACCGGTGATTGAAAAAACATGTATAATTAAAGTCGCATATGAAGATACACTTATAGAAAGTACTCTTAAATCAAAAAGAGCAAACTCAAAAAGCATGCCTCATATATAACTAGGTTGTTGGACACAGGAATATGCTTATGACGGGACTGTTAGCCAAGTAGGATGCACAATTCCTGGACTTGTGCATATCACAAGGCTAACAATCCCGTCATAGCACATTCACATATATATATTGTGCCACGACATTTCAATCATCGGCATATTCTCGAAAAAGACAAAAATAACTCGAAAAGCATGCCTCATATATAACTAGGTTGTTGGACACAGGAATATGCTTATGACGGGACTGTTAGCCAAGTAGGATGCACAATTCCTGGACTTGTGCATATCACAAGGCTAACAATCCCGTCATAGCACATTCACATATATATTGTGCCACGACATTTCAATCATCGGCATATTCTCGAAAAAGACAAAAATAACTCGAAAAGCATGCCTCATATATAACTAGGTTGTTGGACACAATATGCTTATGACGGGACTGTTAGCCAAGTAGGATGCACAATTCTTGGACTTGTGCATATCACAAGGCTAAAAATCCCGTCATAGCACATTCACATATATATTGTGCCACGACATTTCAATCATCGGCATATTCTCGAAAAAGACAAAAATAACTCGAAAAGCATGCCTCATATATAACTAGGTTGTTGGACACATGAATATGCTTATGACGGGACTGTTAGCCAAGTAGGATGCACAATTCCTGGACTTGTGCATATCACAAGGCTAACAATCCCGTCATAGCACATTCACATATATATTGTGCCACGACATTTCAATCATCGGCATATTCTCGAAAAAGACAAAAATAACTTGAAAAGAATGCCTCATATATAACTATCTAGGTCGTTGGACACAGGAATATGCTATGACGGGACTGTTAGCCAAGTAGGATGCACAATTCCTGGACTTGTGCATATCACAAGGCTAACAGTCCCGTCATAGCACATTCACATATATATTGTGCCACGACATTTCAATCATCGGCATATTCTCGAAAAAGACAAAAATAACTCACACTTGTCGTCCGAGAACCAAAGAGTAAGCAAAAAAACCAAAGAGTAAGCAAAAAAACCAAGCATTGATTGATATATAATAATAATAAGCAAAATAAGTAAGCGGTGATTCATAAACCTAATAAGATAAGTACACTTGTCGTCCACACACACACACAAAGGTCATCTATAGTTTGCAACTACAACTAGGCCAACATCAAGCCTTCTGGCTCGGCTTAGGGAACGGGAGGACGCCCTGTCTCGTCATGAACTTCCTATAGTCACCCTGCATCTCTAGGCGATCTTCTATGTCACGGTTATTCGGGATATTTCCTCCGTAGAAGATCCCCCCCCCCCCCCCCGAAGTCATGACATCACGAAAGATGATTGCCCCAAACTGCTGCTGGATGCGATACATCTCTTGTCTAATATCCGAATCATTGATCTTGGCCTTTGCTTCGGCCCACTGTTTGAGATGATCTGGCAGCGTAGAATTCTGCTGGTCAAGTAGGAACGCCCTCATGTGATGGAGTGCGTAGTAGGCTTCCTTCTTACTGTTTTCCGGCTGCTTCACGCAGGGGAACTCTGTTACGTGGTTGAAGACGTGCCTGCCGAACTTGACCTTCTTACGCACGAAGCTGGTGCCTTCCGTCGAGGCAAAGCCAGTGAGAGCATCATCCAGAACTTCCTTGATCTTGTCGTAGTTTTTCTTCTTTTCTAGACTCCCCGAGTCGAAATACGTGGCGTGGGAATGCTTCGGCGATAAGGAGATGAGCGTGCAGTGTTCATCTCTGCGCAAAAAATTCAAATGGAATGTGTTGAAAAAAGAATGATGATGATCTAATAAAGCCAATCGACGGTGGCGACTGAATAACGACTTACTCGGGAAAGTAAGGCACGAGGATGTATTCCTTTGTCTTGTTCGCCACGAGGATTCTTTTTAGGTACGAGGCCACGATACGTCGTTCGGCGGGGGAACCCAAGCAGCCGTCACGCATGTAGTAGGGGTCCACTATAGCGATGCCCGGTGTGTTCTCTCTAATGATCTGCGTGGCCAGGCTGAGAGAAAAGAGACGGACCATGGTATAGTGCAGCGGGTATAGGTGGAACATATTGAAGATGTCCTCGAACCGCAGGAAGAACAGATCCGCGGGGGCAGTGTCGACGAAGCCCAAGCCTGGTGGCACCTTAACCACGAATACCGGGTGCGAGGGATCTTTCTCCGATAGAAGGCGTCTCTCTATCGTCAGCACGCCGTCATGCACACTCTGCAGTTCCGAACTGGCGAGCTTCCGCAAATTCTTAGGTAGCATGGGCTCACCCTCCACATGAATCCTCCACATAATACCCTCGGGTCTTGGTGGCCCGTCCCGAAACCTGATCGGATTCGCAGTTGTTGACGCCACCGGCTGGCTCGAGCTGCTAGATTTTCTTTTCCTGCCCTTTTTTCCTTTTGGAGAGCGGGCAGGCACCGCAATCTGAGCACCGGCCGCCCTATGTAGTGTGTCAGGGCTTAGAATAAAGGGCCGGTTGGTTGTATCAGCTGGCTCTGTAAAGGCGCAAGCTGGAGGCGTCTCCTGAGAACCAAACAGACGCTTGGTGATAGTGGCTTTCTCTGTGGGGCCACCAGCTAGGTCTTCTTCGTTGCCAAACTGAGTGCTGAAGAAGTGATCATTCCAGTCTTCGTCGTCCTCGGCCGGATCCTGCGCCATGTGCATATCATCAACATGATCATCCGACCCACCGCGTGGAGGTGACGGCGAGGGCGGTAAGGGGGCCTTGCCACCGCTTGTCGCAGGCACGACAGGCGGTGATGTTGTCTGTGGCGTGATGGCCCCCGCCGTCCCCAAACGGATCATGCTCTTTGGCCATAGCAAGAACAAGCCGAAGCAACTTCTGAGGACAGACGACTCTTCTTCATTCGCTCCTGGGGGTTGAATGGGAGGTTCCAGGTCGTCGCAGCCCCTTAGCACCCGACTAATTTTAACCCTGTGCACGTTATCTGGCATCGGTTTTGAGTGGAACGTGCGCTGCAAGGGTTGAACGATGGTACCCTTGGCAACATCCCTCAGCTCGTTGTTCACGTAGCATAAGAGAGTGCAAGGAACATCCGTCTGCAGAAAACATGTACGGCGTCGTCAGAGCGAGATGCCACAAGAGTAATATATAGATGGCATGAAAGGCGGTAATTAAAGCAATTTGTTTACCATGATGGCGTCGAGATCGGCTAATGTCGACGCACCGCATACGGCGAAGGGCGTGCAAGAGACGGAAGGGCTGCTTGATGGCGTGGTGCTGGCCGCGGGTGTATTCTCCCTACCGACGGGTGCTTGGAGCTCCGGTGCCGCCGCGACGATGGCAGGGGGGGCACCAACATGTACTCCGGCGCCGCGGTGATGGCAGGGGGAGTCACCAACACTTGCGGCACCGCGGTGCTAGCGGGCGGAGTCACGAACACGTAGTTCGCCTGATTCGTCGGCGCCGCGTTGTTCGAGTGGCTGCTGACCATGCTTGGAATCGGGCACGGCCCTACTCGACCACCCGCACTCCAGTTCGCTATTGACTCCACCAAGGTAGGCAGGAAGGACGTAAGGGTGATTGCCAAGTTGTCTTGGACGATCTGCGGGATCCGCGCCACTTGTGCCTTAAGTTCTTGAACCTCTCTGTTTTCCTCCTCGCTCCTTCCCGACGGCGCCACATGCGTCCTCGGCGGTGGACCAAAATGATCCACCCAATTCTTACCCCCGAGGCCGGCCAGACGGCCAGCCGACGACGGCTTCTTCGTAACCGGCTCTATTTTCTTGGCCCGGTTCATCGCCCTGTTAAAAGGGTTATCCCACCGGGTGGCCGCCGTCGACCCCTGGGATGAGGAACCCTGGGATCCATGACTAGCAACAATTTCCTCCTCCTGCAGAAGAAGTAACAGTGAATCATTTAGATCATCGATTAGATTGCAATCGTGTTGATCCGCGGTAATTAGATTATACTTACCACAATTTCCTCGAATTCCTTCACCGCAGGATCCGCGGTGAGTTGTTTGGTTTTTGGGTCCACATGGTAACGGGCCCTGATGAAGTTTCGAACCTGCCCGGGTTCGAATTTAGCAAAGGGGTTTTCTATCCCCTTGGATCTATACTCTTCGTCCTCCTTATTCCATTTGGCCTCCGCGGTTCTGTATCCACCAGATCCGAGATGGTGATGACCTATATTCATCACCTGCAGCACCTTTCCCCGATTACTATTGGCCAGGGCTCTTTCGGATTCACACCTCTCCTTGAACTCCCGGAACTGATCTTCGGTGATCTGCGGGTCAATCTTCTGGATCTCCTCGAGACTTTTGCCTTCTTTATAGATCTTCTTCTTTATCCGGGTTCTCCAGCTGGCCAGGGCGGTGCTCATCTTTGTGAGGGCGGATTTGTTTACTTCGTTCCCATGATAATTTGTGTTCTGATACTTAGCGGGGAACTTGTATCTGGCGTGCAGCTTCTCGAAGAGGAGTGTGCGCAAGTGGCCATTATCTTTATGCCGGAGATTCTCGGTGTTGATCGAGATGGTTGTCCGGGTGATCGCCGCCACTTGCCCATCGTACCCTTTGACGACAAGGGCGGGCTCCAAAGGAACCCCTGATGGGCTCACTTTGGTAATTTCCTCCCTGACCGTGCCGACCGTGTTCGGGCGCCGGTCCTTCGGCTTCTTCTTCTTAGGAGGGTTGCTACCACTCCCTATGCCCTCGCCGCCATCAGTGGTTTCATCGTCCGCCGTTCCTTCGGCTTCTTCCTCCGCGTCTTCCATCTCATCATCCTCGCTCTCCGAAGGATGGTATTCTTCATCATCTTCTAGACGCTGGGCCACCTCCCAGAATGTCAATTGTTTATTCGGAGGTCTGAGTTCTCCTTCAGCGCTGATGCGCTTAGAACATCCAGCCTCGTCGTTGTGACACATCTTTGCAATAATAAAAAACAAATAATTGGTTAAATGCACGGAAAAATCCGGCATGACCTTTGCTAATTTTCTTAAACTAGGAGTGCCCGATTTCTGCCAAAACGGAAGTTAATCAACATTCCGGCAAAAATGGGACTCATTTCATACAAGAACCTGCATACACACATAATAAAGTTCTTTATATACAAGCACAAGCACAATTTCAAGGTGCTGTTATCCCAGCACAGATAGTAGTAGAAGCACATGAGTAGCACCACAGAAAGTAGTAGCCAGAGCAACACTAGGATGAATATAAGGAACAGATAGTAGTAGAAGCACAGATAATAGAAGTAGTAGCAGCTCAAGTAGCATAGAACAGCAAGCACAACACAGAAAGCTCATATGCTTTTTTTTCCGGAAGCTGGTTTAGAAGTACTAACTTCCCAATATGCATTTTTTTTACAAAACACCCAGCACAAACTCTTGCTTGAACTTTTGCTATGAATACATACAGAAACCAACTAAGCTAGTAATTAAGGCAAGATTTTCACAAGAGTTTAGTACTCAGATTTTTTACAACTTGAATCTTGCTACTTGCTTAAGTATAAAAGTACTGAAGCAGCAGCAGCACCTAACACTACTTTCTAAACCTACTACTACCAATAACACACCATCCATTTCTAGCAAAGCTACTACTACCTGGACACTGGTAACAGAAGCAGCAGCAGCACCAGCAGGACCTCCTTTTTTACTGTTTTTCATTAACTAACATGCTACCAGTTGGTGTATGCCACACAGGCATAATGTCCATCTTAGAAGCATCCACACAGGCAAGCATACAATCATGCAGAAATAAAAATTCAGAATAATGTTCATCTCAGAATAATTTATCTAGGGGCTAAGACAACTAGGAAAGGAAGTTGCTTGCAGTGTAATCCATGAACCATGAAGACAAAACCACTGTTATGATTTCATACTACCTAAGAACATTTCCTAACTCTGAATCCTAACTCTGAACCACTACTCTAAATTTCCTACTCTAAATTTCCTACTCCAAATCTGAATTTCCTACTCTAAATTTCCTAACTCCAAATATGAATCCTAACTCCAAATCTGAATTTCCTACTCTAAATTTCCTAATCTGAATTTCCTAACTGATTAACATTTCCTAATCTGAATTTCCTAATCTAAACATTTCCTAACTGAATTTCCTAAGAACATTTCCTACTCTGAGCATTTCCTAACTGAACCCTATTCTGAATCCTAAGAAAATCTGAACATTTCCTACTCTGAATCCTAAGAACCCTAACTGAACCCTAACTTTGAACCCTTACTCTGAATCCTACTCTGAATCCCCTAAGTGAATGGATGCAACGAGAGGGGAGAGAGGGGGAGAGGGGAGAGGGTGATTCTCACCTCCGAGACAAGGACGACGGCGAGCACGCGGACGATGAGGGCCTTCTCCTTCACGGACTGCGCGGCGACTGCGACCTCCTCCTCCACGAAACGAGCGCGACCCCCTCCTCTTGGCGTGGCGACTGCGACCTCCTCCTCCTGGGATGCGGTGGCGGGCAGGCGGGCGGACGACGATCGCGGCGGGCCTCCTCCTCGAGCGGCGGCGGGCCTCCTCCTGCTCCTGCTCCACGGCCTCCTCCTGCTCCACGGCCTCCTCCTCGAGCGACAGCGGCTGGCGAGACGGTGGATGGAGAGAGCGGCGGCGGGGGCTCGGGATCGGGATCGACAACGGCGGCGGTGGGCGCGGTTGAGAATGGGGATGAGGCCGACGTGTGCCTGCGTGAAAGTGGATAAGGCACAAATACGCGTAGCGCACTCTGGCATAGTGCGCTACAGATATCCGTAGCGCACTATGCCAGAGTGCGCTATGCCTATCTCCCCCAGCAATTGTATAAGAAAGGAGCGTCCCACTATCTAACAGAATCACTATCCTATCCCACTGGTTCTGCCCATTGCTCTATTCTAAACTTCAGAGCACCCAGGTTCGAATCCTGGTGCCCCCCTTTTTTGTTTTTATTTTAAATGTTCCAAAAATTCCCAAAAGTGGTAATATATGTCATATTTGTTTTGTTTTTATTTTATAAATACTTTTAAATGTTCCAAAAATTCCCAAAAGTGATAATATATGTCATAAAAGTGGTACAAATAATATGATTTAAATTATAACTAAATTTTATAATAATTTGTCCATAATAATATGAATCGGGCACGGCCCTACTCGACCACCCGCACTTTACAATCTTTTTCGACCACGCGTTTTACAATATTTTTTGAGCTAGCGTTTTACAATCTTTTTTCCCTTCTTTGTCGCGGTTGAATAATTTAGCCCCGGCACTTTAATGTTTCTTCTTTCGAACGGGCTACCTTTTTTGGGTAGGGTTGTCCTTTTTCTTCTTGTGATGTATGTTGCTGCATCGTAGTCGTCGTCATCTTCAATCTTTGGATCGCCGTACTGGTCGAAGTCTTGCTCGTTGGCGACTCCATCCATTCCGATGATATTTCTTTTTCCTCTCCTCACAACAACACGGCTAGGCTTTGTCGGGTCGGTAATGAAAAAACATTGGTCCACTTTGGTAGCCAGTACCCACGGTTCATTTTTCGCGGCCACGTTTGCACCGGCGGCCTTGGATTTGGCTGCTTCGGGTATAACCATGGTTGTGAAATACCGGTCTTCTCTTTCGACGCTCTTTGCCCATCTGACACGGAACATCGGCACCTTTTCTCCACAGTAGTCGAGCTCCCAGATCTCCTCGATTCTTCCATAGAATCTTTCCTTCACGTTGTCATCGGTGTAGAATTCCGACGTTACGCCTGAGTTCTGATAATCACACTTGTTGTCCTTTTCCTCCGTGTAGAATGTGTAGCCGTTGATATCATACGCCTGATAGGTCACCAGGTTTTGCATCGGTCCTTGCGACAAGGTGAATATGATCTTTTCCGTGTCAGAAGAATGCGAGCGCGGGGGATTATCAAGGAGCGTCTGCCTAAACCAACGCGTGAAATCTGAGTTGTGCTCTTTGATTATTTCTCCCTGCGTCCTCTGTATGCCCCGGTCACTGTACTTCTTCTCGATTAACCTTTTGTGCTTCTCTACCCAAGGATCGACCAGTTCTAAATGCTGTAGCGCGACGAGGTTTGCTCGATCAAAGTCTGCGCGTCGAAAATCGAAGTCTGCATGCAGTATGCGACGACCCTCTCGGTGACCAGATCCGTCGAGCTTGCCAAGGTGTCTGTTGACGGGAAGACCGACAGGGTTCTCGATGTCTAGATAATTCGTGCAGAAAGAGATGCACTCTTCGGCCAGAAAGCCCTTGGCTATGCTTCCATCTGGACGGGACCTGTTGCGAACGTATCCTTTGATGTGTCCGTTCATCCTTTCGAACGCCATCATGCTGCGGAGAAACATCGGCCCGAGTTGTACGATGTCTTCCACGACATGGACCAGCAGATGCACCATAATGTCAAAGAATGCGGGTGGGAAGTAGACCTCAAGCTCACATAGTATCACCACGATCTCCTCCTGTAGCCTTCCGAGCTGATTCAAGCCAATCGACTTCCTAGAGATGACGTCGAAAAACTTGCATAGGCCAAATAACGTTTCACGGACGTGCTCGTCCATTATCCCTCTTAGTGCGACCGGAAGTACCTGCGTCATTAGCACGGCACAGTCGTGAGACTTCATGCCACTGAACCTCTGCTTCGCCTCGTCTAGGTATCTGCTTATCTTGCCCGCGTAGCCGTAAGGAAATTTGACTCCTAGAAGGCACTTGAAAAACTGTTTGGTCTCATCCTGGCTTAGAGTGAAGCAAGAAGGAGGGCAGTAATATTCGTTCTTCTTGAACTTTTTACCCTTCCGACGACCTTGTGTCGTCTCCGACTCATGATCATCGTCATCTTCCTGATCATCAGGAGTAGTGCGTCCTCCGTAAAGCTCCTTCCGGATACCCAAGCATATCAGGTCGTGCCTTGCTTTCGGACCATCTTTCGTCCTATCTGGCATGTTGATTATGGTGGCGACCAGACTCTCGCACACGTTTTTCGTGATATGCATGATGTCGAGGCTATGAGGCGTGCGGAGAAACTTCCAGTATGGCAACTCCCAGAAAACAGACCTTGTTTTCCATACCTTCATCAGCGGCTTGTCTTGTTGCTGCCTCTTTCGCTTCTTTCCAGGCTTAGGACAATCTTTCCAGTTTTTCAGCAACTCTTCCACTTCTTCGCTGCTCCTACGATCTGGGATTCCTCGGGTCTCTGATTTGCCATCGAACAGGTCTCCACGTTTTCTCCATGGATCATTCTTGCCGAGCCACCTCCGGTGCGCCATGAACACGGTTTTCGATGACCCTGGATCTTTCTCTAGTTGAAGATAGCTTGTGTTATCCATGCACCTAACGCATGCGCAGAATCCTTGGATAACCTGCCCCGAGATATACCCGCAACCTGGATAGTCTTGCACCGTAGTGACCAACGCGGCTCTCATAGTGAAATAATCTTGTGCGACGGCGTCGTAAGTATTGGCTCCAGATTCCCATAACGTGGCTAGCTCCTCTTTCAACAGCCCGAGATACAGATTGATGTTGGTACCAGGTTGTTTTGGCCCTTGAATTAGCATACTCATTTGTATGTACTTCTTCTTCATGCACAACCATGGAGGGAGGTTGTACATCCATACAAACACGGGTCAAGTGCTGTGCGTGCTGCTCTGGCTACCGAACGGATTGAGTTCATCGGTGCTTGCACCAAGCCTGATGTTCCTCGAATCTCCACCGAATTCTGGGAATTCGAGGTCCAATGCTTTCCACTGGCTAGCATCTGAAGGGTGCGTCAGCAGCTCATCCTTTTCGGGGTCATCATCATCTCCTGGCTTCTTCCTTTCCGCATGCCATCGCATGAGCTTCGCTTCCTTAGGGTCCGCGAAATAGCGCTGCAGACGAGGGGTGATAGGAAAGTACCATACCACTTTTCGAGGTGCTTTCTTCCCTTTCTTGTATCGACTCACGCCGCACACCGGACATGTGGTTTTCTCCGCGTCCTCGCCCCGATAAATGATGCAATCGTTGATGCATACGTGATATCTAACGTGCGGTAGATCGAGAGGACAGACGATTTTCTTGGCATCCTCGATACTAGTTGGACATGTGTTCCCCTCCGGGAGACGATCGTGCCAGAATGCCATCATATCGTCGAAGCTTGCGTCGCTCAATTTGTGCTTTGCCTTCATCTCCATAGCCTTGAGCGTTACATTCAACCGGGTATCATCGGGCCTGCATCCTTCATACAATGGAGTAACCGCGTCTTTCTCAAGTTGCGCAAGCTTGGCTTTCTCTCTAGCGGCAGCCCTGGCGTTACTCGTCTGCTTGAGAAGCAGCTCTTGCACATAAGGGTCCCGCACCCAGCCTGACGTTGTTCCATCGTCGTCTGCTCCTCCGGCATCTAGATCATCATCATCCCGGTCTGCTTCCGCACCTTCACCATCTCCAGGAGCCTCTTCATCATCTCGCCCGTTCTCGCCGTGATGATGATCATCGTCATGTTGGCCACCTTCTTCACCGTCTCCATCATCTACGCCATCGCTTATCCAACGAGTGTATCCATCCATGAAACCATGGCGGAGCAGGTGCGCCTGCAGATTCCCGGAATCTGGGTCGATCACCCAGTTGAGTTTGCATCTTCTGCACGGACATCTTATATCTGTCTTGTTATTTCGTATCATGTCGGCCGTCGCACATTTCAAAAATCTAGCCACAATGCCTTCGCTCATTATGCGGACCATTTTTGCCTGCACGATGTACACGGTACAATTTTGAAGTCTATTAGAACCACATAATGAATGCATGCATGCAATGGTCGATAGAAAATTTCGGCATGACCTATCCTAAAATTAGGACCTTTGCGAAATGCCAAAGTCTTGCCAAAATGGAAATGAATCAACATTTTGGCAAAACAAATGGCAACTTGTTCACATACAAACACAAGAGAGAGAGAGACCGATCCATACACACATGAACATATCATTATCCTCTCCATACACACATGCATGAGCATCATCGATACTCTCCATATACACACACACATATGACCATCGATCCTCTCCACACATACACACATCATGAGCATCGATCATCTACATACATATGAGCACATGCATCATCCATATACACATGAACACATCCTTACATGGACAACTTACCGAGATGAGAGACCGATCGCGAGAAAGATGGAAAGGAGAGGTGCGCGCGTCGACCGGAGACGGATAGATGAGAGACCGGAGACCTCCTCTATTACTTATGTAACATCCAAAGCAAGTTTTACATGCTAAAAATGGTGAATGTATGGAGAAATTGAGGTGGGAAGGAGAAGATCCCGACTAGATCTAAGGAGGAAGAAGAAGGGGAAAGTGAAGTGTGGGTGGTGGATGTGTGGGCACACATGTGCACATAAAGTGCTGTCCTAAAAGAATCGACACATCCGTGGCGCACACGGCCCTAGTGCGCCACAGGGAGTACAAACTTCTATGGCGCACTAGGCCGAGTGCGCCACAGATGCTCCTAGTCCCTGTGGCGCACTAGGCGGAGTGCGCCACAGAAGTTTGTGGCCGTTTCAGAGCAGAGGTAGGCATGCGCTCAGGCGTAGCGCACCAGGCACACGTGCGCCACAGATGACCCTAACAACCGTGGCGCACATGACTATAGTGCGCTACAGATGTTTGGCGTGTGGCCAATAGGGCCCTGGCCCACACACATCTGTGGCGCACTATAGTCATGTGCGCCACGGTTGTTATAGTTATTAGTAGGGCACTGCCCACAGGTGAGCAACGCCTGTTTTAGCCGTGGGGCACTTCAACCATGTGAGCCACGGATGTGCTGATTACCTATAGCCGTTTTCCTAGTAGTGTGAGAGCGATAGCCATTATATGGTCGCTATGGCTATGTAGAAATAATAAAGTTTTTAATGATATAAACTGCTCTCTTCTGTAGGTCTCTACAGGTGTACTCATACACTTCGGGCTTGGTCGACTTTGCATCGTGCGGAATATCGCGATCTCTTCATGGAGGTGTGTACGCGGCTGGAGGATACGGCACGGGACCTTTTTAACAGACATAGATGGCAGCATAATCTTCGGATAGACCTGCCCTCTGCACCCTAGGCGCTTTTACAATTTCTCAGTTTGATATGTAATTCGTCTGTTTCTTTCATTTTATGTTTGGACCATGTGGATTGGTGGCGGCTGTGTGCATCTTATGCAGAGGCCGGGTGTAAGTTACCGTATAAGTAATAAAGACGCCCTTTATCGAAAAAAAGTAGCTGGAATTTCTCTTTGGTTATTATTCTCAGTGCGCATAAAAGGTCCGGCTAAGTATAGACTCCCAAAAGTAAAAGGAAAAAAGGGTTCTGTGGAGCTACTGAATTTAGGCCAAGCAAATACATGGATATATGTAGCACAGCTCACTCACAGATTTTTCATTAAAAAAGGTGACTCGAAAATTGCCATAATCTAGTTGGTCGCACCAAATAATAACATTCTTCTTTATCTATAAAACAGGGACGAAATTCTGTTTCGAGGTAATAAAATTTCTTTGTCTAGTAAGTATCACTGTCTAAATTTGGTTCTGACTTGGTGACGGTTTTAAAAATCTAGTGGCATTGTCATCAAAACTACAAAAAAACAGAAAATATAAAAATTGTAGAAATTTAAGACAGTCAAAAATATTTTAAAAAACTTGAAAATCCAGTAAAGGGGGAAAGCTAAAATCGCGTTTCATGGATACGGTTTAGGTTCTTATTAATTTTAAAATAATCGTTGTAGGGGCTTTCTCTATCGTCTTCCTTTCAAATAAAGTTTTAGTTTTTTAAAAGAAAATTCCGGTTCCATCATTTCTATCAATTTTGTAATTATCACTATTTATTTTATTTTATTTTTCCAAATTTTTATGTTGATAGTGCCAGCACACATGTTAAACCGTTCTCACGTCGTTCTTAAAACCACTTTTAATGTGGCAAAGTTCTAAATCTATAAGGATTTGTGGATGAGAGTGAAAAATTTCCCTAGCTAGGGACATAATCTACAATTTATCAATTAATAATCGAGGGTTCTAATATGTACTCCCTCTGATCCATATTACTTGTCACAAAAATGGATGTATCTGGACTGGAGGGAGTAATGTTTTTGGTTAAACGCGAGAAAGTTTTAGGTCAGAATCGACGTATAAAGTTGAGGATGACAAGCCAAACCAGTAGAAGTTTTTGTTGGCAATCTCACCTCCGATTGATAGCCAAAAGTGTAGAATTATTCAGGGAACGAATCATAGGTTTTGTGGACACGGGTCGCAGCTGAATCCACCAATTAATCCTAGTCTACTACCAAGACTACTAATCCGCACCGAAACTTTTTCGACCTAATGCAACGCATATTATATGACAGCCACTGGAAATCTTGTGGCTAGTTAGGGGTGAAGCGTGCACGAGTGCTTGTCTCTATCATGCCATTGCTGTTTAATTAGGCCTTCACGGGAGGGGTCACTGTGCTTTAGCCCTGCTAGCCTTTGCGGCAACCGGCCGCGGCCGATCATCACTCGATCGAGAGTGGAAGTGGATCTGCTTGGCCGCCGGTCGCCGTCGCCCGTGCGCTGGCCTCCTCCGGCTATGCTCTCCACTTCTAAATTTCTTGGCGCCGGTGCCACCAAGGCTCCAGTTTCTCTGTGCTGTCGACGTCGCCGTGCACTGGTCCTCCTGGCATCTCACTTTCCGCTTTGAAGTTCAAGCTTCAATACTCTATCTAGAGATAACTGCGTGGGAGTGGGAGAGATGGCAACGTAATATGAATGCACTCACTCACGGATTTGAATTTACCAGGGCGCCCAAAGGGATGATACTCTCAGTTTGCTAAAAAGGAATTATATTGTGGAACAGAGGGACCTATTGATACGGACATCAAGCAGATGCTCATGCAATCCACGTCTAATTGACGAGGGGTATCTGTTATACAGTAAGCTGATCATAATATTCTATTTATAAAATTTACCTCTTCCTTATCACAATATAAGCCTTTTAAAAAGTTAAAACAGACTGCTGATAAGGTTTATATTATGTAATAGCTGGGGTATATGACATGGAAAAGACAAAAATAAATTATAAATTGTACTTTGTATTTTGAGACTTTCTGGACTCCAACGGCCACCCCATTTCGAACAACGATTCTATCTGAATCAATCTGTTTGCGGTAGACCACAGGCTCATGTCTGTCTAGGATAGACCACTGCACCAAATGTAGTTCTCCATTTGTCCCGGCTATCATTTTTTTTTGTCTTTTTTCTAAAAATTAAAGTAGGAATACAAGGTAGCTCATCTTCTTGCTCCACTAGTTCTACCTAGTCTAGATCGACGACGCTATTCATCGGCGCTAGAGCATAGACCCTCATATGCTGAGGTTGTTGAAGGAATCACATATTCATCATTGATGGAGCGCAAGCCCTCGGATGACAAGGTCGCAGAGGACAACCTCGTCATGCGGGTGCGCATCCTCTCGAACGAGGCCCCACTCCTCCTCGAGAGAATGGTAGGTCATCTTCTGTCTGTCGAGCTCCACATGAACTTCTTCGAGGTGGACGCATCGTTCGGGTTCGCGCGCAGCTCACGAAAGCACTTCAAGGGAGCCTCGTCGAGGGCTTGCAGCCAGTTCATCTCCAGCAAGAAGACTTCACCAAGGACGTCACATACGAAGCGGCGGCCACTGATCCGAGAGACAGGTCCTCGTTGCCATTCCAGGAAGGAGCATCGGACCTCTATGTCGTGGGAGCCGTGCAGGGGGCAACGGGGGGAAATGTCAGGGCGACATGGGGCGTACCATCCATAGATCTAGGGCACGACATGGTGCATGTCAGTCCTATATTTGCATGCTCAAACACTGGCCGGCCACCAATTTGACAACGAATGCATGAGACAATATCTAAAAAAATATGTGATTGAAAACTTTATTCAGACACAAATTCAATGGTTTAATTTTGATGTCACATAACCCAAATCTTGTTGACCAAGGTAACGGTCAAAACTAGATCTCGAAAGACGAAAGAGCGTCTGGTTGTGCATCTGCATATTTTTGTAGACAATATTTGCTAGTAATAAAAGTTAGGAATATGCTGTAGTAGCTTGGTGACCCTTCTTTCTTGTGGACACCAATAATAGATCGATGCCGGCCATTGTTGGTGACACGCAGGAGACCAACATGAAGGACACTTTTGATATGTAGGTCGTCGCGACCAAACGGTCGCCGCGACCAAACAAGGAACGACCGAGCACGCGCGTGTCACCATGGATAGAATGATTCAGGAATTGCCGGTGGTTCTTGCGTAGGGCGGCAACAAGTGCCCAAAGTGGCGATGCAACTTGACATTGACCAGAGATGCGCTGGTCCCGAGCTAGATAATGAAATTTAGGGGGGGAGGTCAAGATTGGGCTGCAGAGTGGAACAGAATGGCCATGGCGCCCCCGTACTGTCTACTGTGTATATGCAGTGGGTGGCGGGAGCAGCTGGTATACGAGCGGTAGTGGTGGTGTTGATTTGAAGAAAGTACTCCCTACGTTTCAAAATACAAAATGTTTTATCTTTATGAAGCTAATATATCTAAATCTTTTTTTAGTATTAGATACGGAGAAGTTCGGAGTAAACCTACATAGAGATCCAGATTCATTAGCAAAAACGGACACAGTCCATACTGCAAGCAGGACAATATTAGGTACCCTCTATTTTTATTCAACAAAATGAACTAGCAGCTTTGCAATGACATCATCATTTATATTTGTGACCCACTTATATCACTGATTCCAGGTTGACATGTCAAGAGATGTGAGAGTTGTTTCCACTGATCCACCGTGAACCACGCCGAGGATCCATGTAGGGCCACATATGGGAGAGATGACTTTGGGCGGAGATGGGTGAGGCCCACCGCCGCGGGAAGCAGGTCATCCTTGAGTGTTGGATCCCCACGCCATTGTGGGTGTAAGGAATGCATGTGGGGGCGAATTTCGTGGTGCATCCCGTGTTGAGACCTCGTCTGGGAGACGCAGCCATCAACATGATGCAGATGTGTTCTCACATGCTTAGCCTCAAATGACCACCTGCTTTCAGGACTACGTGGATAGCCTGGTTGCTCGAACATTTCCGCACAAGTTACTTAGTCCGATTAGCCAATTCGGAAGTTAAAATTCTTGCAATCTCAGCGTAAAATTATGTTGGGTGCAAAATAACTTTTCTGCACCCTGGGTGCTGAATAGGGTTTCTATATATATATATATATATATATATATATATATATATATATATATATATATATATATATATATATATATCTTCTGCTGTATATAGATAGTCAACAAAAGGTAATTTCAAAACTTCATGGCCTCGGCTAGTCTATTGTATAAATTAGTCGAATGTGAGAGGGCCATATAGTGTGCACTTGAACATGTGTACTTGAATTTTGTACTATTTACAACCTGTTTTTTTCCTTTTTATCATGTTGTGGATCAAATTCGGATTCTGAACTTTGTGGCATTTTAGGTGTGCGTTAGTATCATGTCATGAATTGTCTATGACTTTTCTAAGATCTATATTGCATCCTAGTACACAAGTACACCGTGTCTAGGGATGCGTCCCGGCCAGTCCACCAAGTCAACATGTCTTCTAATTAGATAATAACCCACACAGTAATACTCAACGAATTTATTCCATGCACTAGTCTAGCGGACTGTCCGCTTTGTCCCGTGGACTGTCCACTTGCATCCATAACCGTGTCGTGCATCCAATATGCCCCTCGAATTTCAAATTTGCGGCATCAATGAAAAAATGACATGCCCGACATCATCCTTGCTAGCTCAGAGGTACTTCCAGCACTAGCACCGGAAGAGCACATCAATGTTCACTTGGCTTCATGCTTCTGCAGTCTTTAGCAAGCCACATTTCACATGAATTAAGCTTCATTGGTTCTGCTTACCTACCCGCTTATTTACTTCGAGGAACCATTAGCACTTAGGCTTTATTTTTTTCACGATCTTGTGTATCATTGGGTTTTTTTTTGTGATCAAAGAAAAATAAAATTCTTCATTTAAAAAAAACAAGATATCGCTTGGTAGTCTTGATGCTCTCATATCCTCTACCTACCCAAGGACCAAGCTTATAACCAAGATATTCTTATCAATTAACCTGTCGTGGCACCACTGATCGACTTCACGACATTGCCTACCACCCAAGTATCTTATAAGAAGCTGGAAGAAGTTTGAAGCCAAAGCTGAATTTATTTCTCATCTTACTCATTTGCCTCGAAACTAGTCAATTCTATTCGCGGGGTATCTGTTGTGTTGAGAGAGAACACATTAGATTTTGTTAGGCATAGAATAGAAGGATCAAAAGTATGGACACGTGCATCAGTGTGCGCAAAGGCGAGGGGTCGCCATGCTTTAAAAAAATAGACATAGAAGGCATCAGGAATTACCAATAGATAACTTGGTCTTGCCTTTCATCCATCTTCTTCTATCCACGATGTCGTGCTTCCACCTTGTGGACATACATCCTCGTCCTTCGTCAGAAGCTAGCCTTCATTTGTGTTTGGATCACAACTCGACCCATGAAATCTAGGGGAGGTCGAATTTGGGCGATGGAGTGGAACAGAAGGGCCAAGACGAGATGTACATGTACTCCTTTTATCTCATATTATGTTGTGCATAATTGTGCGTGCAAGTCAATTGTTTTTGCAAAGTTTGATCGGGAATATACAAAATAATATGAATATGTATGGTATGAAGTCCATATAATATAAAAATATATTTTAAGCAAATTTTAATACTCCCTTCGACCCATACTCCACCATAATGAATAATATGAATATGTATGATATGAAGTACATCTATATATGAATGTATAGTCAAGATTTAGTGCTATATGCGTCCATATTTAAATAAATTTTATTCAAACTAATATAGGTCGGAGGGGAGTAATATTAATTTGGCATCGTTATAGGTTCATATTTGTATCAAACTAACTTGGTCAAACATTGTAAAGTTCAATTTAGATAAAACATAAATTGGGACGGAGGACATTGGGTGGCGGGACTCGGGAGCAGATATGGTATTAGTAGGACAGTAATGGTGGTGCCTATCGAGTTGACTCGGAGGAAGAAGGCACTAAGCACGCACGCACAATTCCTCGGTACTCACCAAAATGATGTCTCCAAAAGTACCGGTTCAGCTTTCGGCACAGGGTTTTGGTGGACGTCCTGTTCATCGGCACACGGAACACGTACGCGGATACGCTCCCCCGCCTTGTGCACGGTTTTTTTCTCAAGATTCTAGAGCGAGCAGGCGACCACACGGTGCGACGTCCCGATCGAACTCGATTCCCTCCCGCTGCACCCGCAGCGAGCCATGAGATCGGCCTGTTTGGAACCCAACACACTACAGAAATGGATGAATACGTCGACGGCTGGTCGCCATGTCGACGGCCAAACGTCAGGACCATCGGCGTAGACCGTGACCAAGCCAGCCCCGCCAAGCAGCCGTCGGCGTAGAATTATCCTCGGCGTATCCTATGCTACACGGACGGCTGCCCTCGGCGTATACGCTGACGGCCGTCCTCGGCGTAGCTATTTTTCCTTTTACCTCATTAAACTTTGAAAAATTATAACTAAATTATTCTAATTTAAAAAAATACAAATAATATATCAAAATTTGCATAAAAATAAGATCTATCTATCTACACTCAAATATTACATATTTGTAAAAACTGAAGTTAAACATAAAACATTATATATAGTTTAAAACGGGCATAAGAAATTCAAAAACGATCCAAACAATGCGAAACCTTCGCATGGTGTCATATTATGTGACATAGTTACAAGGAAAAATATCAAACTTGGTATATTGATTATGTCTGAAAAAACTTCACAAAATGACATATCTCATTCGAGGTTTCTTGGCTTTCGGGTCAAATGACCAATAGTATGGCTAGAATCAAGGCATAGTTTTTGATAATGTGTCCATATTGTGCATACATGTGTATCATGGGATGGCGAACCATGTTGTAGGAGAAAGTTTTCCTTTTCGTCGCACAAAAAGCCAATTTCTAAGCACAAAAAAGGACGATTTTGTGAAGCAACCACCAAATGTCTAATTCAAAATGCTACCACCATATTTTACAAAAATATTAGACCACCTTATATGGACAATTTCCCAATAGGGGGATCTAAAACCTTTTCGTCCACCCCTAATAAAAAAGACAAATTCCTATTGAATCAGTAGGAAGTGGGTCAGATATGAACAATAGTTACATGATTCGATGCTCATTTTTTTTACAAAAATCATTTTTAGGTTCATAATATGCTATTTTATCAAAGATCCAATGCAAGTTTAGCGAGGCTCGGCCCCGAGCTAAGAATCTTCATGCCCGTCGTTTGACAAAGTTTGACGATAGTTTAAAATTGGCATAAGAAATTCAAAAACGATCGAAACAATGTGAAACCTTCACGTGATGTTATATTATGTGACATAGTTATAAGGAAAAATATCAAACTTGGTATATTGATTATGTCTGAAAAAACCTTCACAAAATGACCTATCTCATTCGAGGTTTATTGGATTTCAGGTCAAATGACCAATGTTATGGATAGAATCAAGGCATAGTTTGTGATAATGTTCCCATATTATGCATACATGTCACTACTAGAAAAACGCCTATTCGTGGCGCACATGAAAAGGCCTTCTGTGGCGCACTAGCAGTGCGCCACGGGCCTCGCGCTACGGCTATCTCGTAGCCGTGGCGCACTGCATGGTGCGCCACGGTTATATCGAGATAGGCGTGGCACACTACCAGGTGCGCCACGGGTAGGGGTACATGTGCGCCACAGATGTTTTTTTCAAAAATAAAAAAAATACAAAAAACACCCTCGTTTTGAATTGCAAAAGCAATCGGGTCCGCATCACCGCCGTCGTGTCGCCTCGCCGGCAGGGAGGTGGCCGTGGCCATGACCTACCACCGCAGGGAGGTGCGGGAGGCCGTGGACTTGCTACTCCTCGCCGGCATCGAGGAAGAGAGGCAGTGAGGTGTGGCTGGAGAAGGGAGGAGGTTGCCGCAAGGAGAAGGAGGTCTTCGGCGGTCGTCGGAGCTCGTCGTCGCTCTTCATGACTGCAAGGAGGAGGAGGCGAGGAGGAGGCCGCAAGGAAGGAGGAGGCCGCAAGGAAGGAGGAGGCGAGGAGGAGGCCGCGAGGAAGGAGGTCGTCGCCGTCATGACTGCAAGGAGGAGGAGAAGGTCGTCGCCGCCATCGCCATCGTCACTGCCACGGCAAGGGAAGGAGGAGAAGTAAAGGAGGAGGAGGAGGAGGAGGAGGAGAAGAGAGAAGGAAAAGGAGGAGGGAGGAGAATGAAAAGGAGAAGAGGGAAGGAATAGGGGTAGGTGGGCGGGGTGGTGATTCAAATTTGAATCCCGCCCAAGATTATCCGTGGCGCACTAGGTGGTGGTGCGCTACGGGTAAGTTGCCTCAATTTTTTTTTCTGCAGCAAAAAATCTTGTTTTTGCCATAACTTTTTACTCTTTTCGAATTTTGAGATTCTAAAAAATCGCTAAACGACCTAAAGGGGTTGCAAGCGGATCTGGAATCTCGTTCTGGTCATTTTGGTATATTATACGTTTTTTTTCGACATCGTATGCAAAAGTTACGACCTTTTTACCGTGGCATGACTTTTTTTGCAAATAAAGTCGAAACTCATTTTTGTTAATTTTACTAGAAGCTATACCACATTACCTACCTAAATATGAAAGGATTTAATTTTTTGAAGTGTTTATCATTTTCGTTTATTTTTTGCAAACCCTAAAAAGGCGATCCACGGGGGGGGGGGTGGAGTTGGTGCATGCCACTCGGCTAAGTTTATACATCTGTGGCGCACTATGCCATGTGCGCCACAGATGTTTGTGGCCGTTTCGTAGCAGAGGGGGCGTGCGCTTAGGCGTAGCGCACCCCCCCCCCCATGTGCGCCACAGATGACACTAACAACCGTGGCGCACATGACTATAGTGCGCTACAGATGTTTGGCGAGCGTCCAACAGGGCCCTGGACCACACACATCTGTGGCGCACTATAGTCATGTGCGTCACGGATGTGCTGATTACCTATAGTTGTTTTCCTAGTAGTGTGTGAATCATGGGATGGTGAACAATGTTGCAGGAGGAAATTTTCCTTTTCGTCGCGCAAAAAGGCCATTTTCTATTTTCCAAACACAAAAAACGGATGGTTTTGTGAAGCAACAACCAAATGGCTAATTCAAAATGATACTACCATATTTTACAAAAATAATAGACCACCTTATATGGAAAATGTCCCAACAGGGGGATCTAAAACCTTTTTCTCCACCCCTGGTGAAAAAGACAAATTCCTGCCAAATCGGTAGGAAGTGGGTTAGATATAAACTACAGGTACATGATCTGATGCTAATGTTTTTCTAAAAAAATCATTTTAGGTTCACAATATGGTATTTTAGTAAAGATCCCATGCAAGTTTAGCGAGGCTCGGTCCCGAGCTAAAAATATTCATGCCCGTCGTTCGACAAAGTTTGACGATAGTTTAAAATGGGCATAAAAAATTTAAAAACGATCGAAACAATGCGAAACTTTCGCGTTGTATCATATTACGTGACATAGTTATAAGGAAAAATATCAAACTTGATATATTGATTATGTCTGAAAAACCTTCACAAAATGACCTATCTCATTCGAGGTTTCTTGTCTGTCGGGTCAAATGACCAATGATATGGCTAGAATCAAGGCATAGTTTGTGATAATATGCCCATATTGTTCATACATATGCATCATGGGATGGCGAATAATATTGTAGGAGGAAGTTTTCCTTTTTGTCGCACCAAAAAGCCATTTTTCATTTTCTAAGCGCAAAAATGAGGATTTTGTGAAGCAACCACCAAATAGCTAATTCAAAAACGAGGGGGTTGTGATAAGTTGATATGGATATCATATTTATGTTCCTTTAATTTTTCTGATCAATTTATACATATTATTTATCAAATTCCGATTTACGGATTTAAAGATATTAATTATTCCATATTAAATAGAAAAATACAAAAAAAGTAAAATTATTATATTATTATTTGAATTCAGTAGTATTTTTATTTGAATCAGTAATATTTTTACTTATTCATTGTTGTTTACTTAAATAAGTGTTTGTAGTTTCAAAAAATAAAAATATGTGACATACTGATATAAGAGTTAATGGAATTGATATCATAGTATTGACAACTAGATACAAATTGTTTCGGGGAAACTGATTTGGAAGGAACTGAGAAGTTAAGCGTGTTGGAGCTGGAGTAGTGTTATGATGGGTGACTGAACGAGAAGTTTGTTAAAGACTGAAATTTAATCAAATATTAAATGTAATTAGTGTTAAAAATGTTCCAGGTGAGAGATTAACGATTCAAACAATTCAAAGATTTAAAAGTTTTGAGAAAAAAATTTAAAAAAACTTCAATAAAATTGATTTTTTTAAAAAATTTTTACAACATGTCGTTATTATACCGACGGAGCTATGCCGAGGACAAAGCCGTCGGCGTAGCATACGCCGACGGGCAAAAGTGCCTCCACCGAGGGAGGTCTTTGCCGAGGATGCTACGCCGAGGGCAGCCCTGGGCATAGCCTACGCCGACGGGGATCGAGGCTACGCCGACGACTTTTGGCTCTCGGCGTAGCGTTCCGTTCCTGTAGTGACAAGATCAGGCGCCATGATCTTGTTGATCTAAAAACGCATGTACGATGTAAGTACATACATACACCCAACGCTTGACTTTCCATTTTGTCGCCCACTATACCCCTATCTTCCCATTTTATTCCCCTTTCTTTCCGTTCTTCCGACTGGAACCCCTTCCCCCTGATCAGGAGCACCAACATATGATACATATTATTTAAATGGAGAGTATACTAGTACGTATCATACATATTCATATTATTTTAAAAAATTAATGTGGTTCAAAATACTTGTTCATGCTGTTTAAATAAATGCTCATATGCTTCAAATTAAATATTCAAGTATCACGTAAAAATGTTTATAAAATTGAAATAATAAAAATAAATAATATATGATCGTAATAATTTGAAAGTCAAAATAAATGTTCACATATATGCAAAATGTTTATTTGTATTCAAATAAATGTTCATATAGCTAGAAAAGGTTGTTCATTCATTATTACAATATGTGTTCATGTATGGAAAATAAAAAAGTTCATCATGCATGCTAAAAAATAGAAAGACAACATGAAATACAGAACATTTAGATCGTCTGACTAATAGTTGGGATTCCACTAGTATCAGAGCTTGGTGCTTGTGTCTGTTGCCACCATCATGTGACACCCGAGAATAATCGAAGTAAAATCATCAACATCAGCTTCAAGAAGATTGACAATGTTTTTTCATGCTTTAAGATAAGAAAATGCAAAAGACCAAATCCGCAGTAACTAGACTACACTTAGTGATTCTAGAGAGTTGTATGATACACCCATCTTAACATGTGATGGTTGATCTCTGGTAGGATGGGAGCACAATCTTACTCTCCCTATCCAAGCACTATTTTTATTGTTAGGTTTTTTGTACTAATAGAAGATAAATAAAATTCTTCATTTTTAGAAAAGAAATGGCTCGTGAAGTGTAATGCTCTCATAGTCTCTATCTTCCTAAGAGCCAAGTATAACCAACATATTCTTAGTTGTTGACCTACCAGAGGACCGATGACTTCATCTTATTGTCTATCACAAGTATCTTATAAGGAGGAAGATGTTTCTAAGCCAATGTTGAGTAAGTTATTTCTCATGCGTCTTGCTTCTTTTTCTCAAAAGTCCAATTTCATTTGTAAATCATCTGTTGTGTCGAAAGATACCACATATTAGATTTTGATAGACACGGGCATAGAAGACATTGAACGTATCGATCTGTGCACCAATTAGTGCAGAAGATGGAGGTGGCCTTCCTTTCCGAAAAAATTAAAAACAATAGGGATGGAAAGCATCAGAAATTACCTACAAGGAATAGGCTCTTGTTCTCCATCTGTATACTTCTGACAACGTTGTCATTGCTAGAAGACCTGTTCCTATTCGAATCAGAGCTGCTAGGATCAGAGCTTATTTGCTACTTGCGATTCCACTTATTTATTTGCTATTCCTCATGATCCCCTTCACTGCTAGGATCAGAGATTGACACTTGTGCCCATTGCCATCACCATGTGATAGAACAAAGAATAACCTAAAGTAGAAGCAAATTCCTTTGAAATAATCGGGCTCGACTTCAACTTATGTATGACGACGTTTTTTTGTGCTTTCAAATAAGAAACTACAAAAGACCAAACATGCACTAACTGTATTACGGTTTATTATGATTCTAAAGAGTTGTATAATACGCCCATCTGAACGGGTGATGGTTGGTATCTGGTAGGATGGGAGGACAATCTTACTCACTGATATCCAAGCACTATTTTTTATTGTCTAAAGTATGCCATTAGTTGAATCTTTGGCATACCACGTATAGTAATTATACGGGAAAAATTATGAGAGCAAATAAAATCAACTCTGCATGCGAAGAGTTAGATTATACGAGGAGAGCACGTTCACGCTAACTATTTTAAAGAGCCTATTGCGCCCCCAATGCTGGCGTCGTTTCTTAGCACAACACACCAGATTTTTGTCTACATGGCGCATAGTTAATGAAGAGAGATGATGACACACAATCATATGCAAGGATCATTAGATCATTCGATAAATTTTGAGTGATCTTAATAAAAAGTGATGTCTACTATAATAAATACAAAATATACGTAAGATACACAATGTGTGATATAATTGTCTCTAAAATTTTCCCATCTCCTAGTAGAGCAAACAAGAGGACATGTATTTAAAGAAAACAATCTGGTACCACCTCTATTAGGGATCATAAGGCCCTAGGGCCGATTCTTTTCGACCAAGAAAGCTAATTACTCCCTGCATTGCTTACATTGGATAAATGAGGGAAAATTGGGGGCACATTGGGAGAGAAACAACATTGCTGAAGAGAGAGAAAGTAAAGAAAACTCACGGCAATTAACTACAATAAATGAGATGAGCTTTACAATCCCTACTATATGAAAATTAATAGAAAGAGGTCTTATAATCCTAAGGGAGGGAGTACACGGTAATATTTTTTGAATTTTAACCAAGTATGAAGCATGATATGAAAGCCACAGGAATCACTGTATCTTTGTATCTTAGCGGATAGATGTCGGTTCATCTGGCGTTCAGCACTAAGGTTGGGAACATCATTTCATTGTCCACCACTGAGTGTTTTCCATGCATGTGCATTACACGATGACCTGTTATGGGTTACGTGGACGTAAGGACGTGCCTTTCGAGACCTTTTGCGTTTGTGGCCTTGGCCTCTTGTGCCTGTCCTAATCTCACAAAATCAACGCTTTGTGTAAATAGCCTTAAACAAGTTGGCTAGACTCTTATCCCCTGACCTCACACGAGGTAACAGTACAATAATTTATTACACAACAATCCTGACTCCTACTCCTAATATACACCAAAATAAGAGAACAGCAACAACTTTGTTAACATGACAATAATATCGTTTTTAGTGAACTAATAAAATCAAATTTGTTCTTTCTATTAGTGAGGGCACATGGCTTTTAATCCTTTTCTATGGATATTCCAAATACACCTAACAAACGCGACAAATGTATAGTAGCTAGATCAGACAAACCATGCCAGAGTATTAATGTAGTACTACTATATATCTCCCTAAATTAATCAAGTTGACATTGTAATACCGAACCGAGAGGCCACATGACGAGATTCCGATCGATAGCGAATGCTCATATCACAGGGGTCATCACCACCGGGATGGGCAGCGTTATCTTAAAGCAGAATCCTCGTCATGGCCATCGCCCATTGCCTTCCAGCCTAACCACTCTCTACTCTACAGTAGCCAACCACTCCATGCCCTCCTTCTCGATCGAAAGCCCTCGCCGTCCATCCATCCATGGCCATCCTCCCACGGCCACCCAACCCCAGGTGCACATTAATTGCTAGCTAAGCATGCCACGATTAAGGGTGTGCAAAATCTAAAACCTGTCAAACCAGCCAATTCGGCTACTTACATCCTAGTTCATTTCTTTTACAAATAAAATCTAAACTTTAAAACTACTATAAAATTTTGAACTAGTCCAAACCGGTGAAACCACTAAAACCAGGTTTGCACAGGCCTAGCCACGGTACAAATGGCTGGATGGTGACTGCACAAATTGGGAGATCCGCCCTCTTGGCATTGGCAGGCATCATTCCTTTGGCATCGTCTCTCCTTGGGCGCTACTCAACGATGCTTAAAGCCTTGGCTCTTATGGGGCCAGCTGATCGAGAATGGACTAATGGAACCTTGGTGCTTGCTGTTGTCACCGAGACGTACACGTAGTAGCTGGAATCTTACTTTGGTTATTATTCTCGGTGCGGACAAGAGGCCCCGGCTGAGTATAAATAGACTACCAAAAGTAAAAGGAAAAAAGGGTTGTGTGGAGCTACTCAATTTAGGTCAAGCGAGACATGGATATATGTAACACAGCCCACTCGGTCAGATTTCTCAGAAAAAATTGTGCCTCGAAAGTTGTCACAGTCCAGTTTGTCCCACCAAAAAATAGCATCCTTCTTTATTTATAAAGCAGGAAAAAAGCCTGTTTCAAGGTAATAAATTTCTTTGTCCATTAAGTGTAAAAACTGTCGAGATTTGGTCTCTTGACTTGGTGACGACTTAAAAAATCTGGTTGCGTTGTCATCAAAATTAATCTGAAATATTCTTAAAAACTTGGAAATCCGGTAAAAAAATGGGGGGGAGGTAAAATCGGGTCTTCCTACAAAGATGTTTTATAAACTCCGATAGTTTTCACAAAATGTATAATATATATATTGGCAGCTTCTCAAAATTTGATATTATTTCTCCAATTTTATTTAGCTTTTGCATTTTTTTCTTGTAAATATTCAGTCGTTACAGTTTTTTGTATAGTAAATAACTTATAATTTTTTTATGGATTTATTTTAATTTAATTAGTATTCATTTTATTCTTATAATAAGTTTTTTCATTCAATTAATTCTCTTTTTTTAAAAGTGGTATTACCTAACTTGGTTAGGGAAGTAAATGTACAACTCAACCATTCAGATCCAAGTCCTCATGGATCCAGATTTGAGTTCTTATTATTATCAATGGTAAGAAAATTGGTAATCGTTAGCTGCTCGGTTGTCTTGAGAGTAGCGACTAATCGGAATTCAGACGATTAACTGATTTAATCAGTCGGCTATTAATCGGTGCAACCTACAAAAATTAGCACCTAAAACACATATGACTCCTCTTGCACCTCAACCACCTACCCTATTAAAGGCATCCTCGAGCTCCCGGATGAGATCATCAAGGCGCTCGAGCTCTTGTATCTGAAGTCTGATCGGCAACTACGAGGAACTAGTCAACAACGACAAGGAACTGGCTGGTGATGGCAGAAATCGAGCTCCTAGAGGCAGGTATTTAGCGGGAGCTTCGAAAACCTACTTCATTGGGGCGGGCTAGCGGATGGATGGGCGATACATGTTGATAATTTTGCAACTTTTTTGACAAAGCGTAGTAGTTAATCGGGAACATACCTAGTAATCGGAGTGTCAAAGCTATTAATCGGTCTAAACGATTAACACAAAGGATTAGTGGTAATCGACACGGTCAGGTCTCTAGTAGCGACAAGTTGGCCTATTAATCGCTGATTCGGCCTAGTTTTTGAACAGTGATTATTATAAAAGAAATTATAGGGGCTTCCCTTCCACCTTCCATAAAAAATATAAGTTTTTAAGAGAAAACTTTGGTACAATCATTTCTAACCATTTTGCGATTATCACTATTTTATTTTATTTTTCCAAAATTTTATATTGACCGGGCCAGCACACTTGTTAAACCGTCGTCACGTCTAGAAGGTTTTGACAGATAAGGGTGAATTCTTTCCTAAGGGGCCAAATCTAGAATTTAGCAATTAATAGTCGTCGATGGATCTAAAATACAATGTTTTTGGTTAAACGCGAGAAAGTTTTAGGTTGGAATTGAGGCATAAAGTTGAGGATGATAACAAGCGAAACCAGTAGTAGAAGTTTTTGTTGGCAATCTCACCTCCGATAGCTAAAAGTGTAGAATTATTCAGGGAACGAATCTTAGGTTTTGTGGACACGGGTCGCAGCTGAATCCACCAGTTAATCCTAGTCTACCAAGATTAATTCGCACCGAAACTTTTTCTACCTAGAGTAATGTAATGCAGATTAATCCAGAATATGACAGCCACTGGAAAACTTGTGGCTAGTTAGGGGTCAAGCGTGCACGAGTGCTTGTCTCTGTCAGGCCACCACCGCTGTTTAATTAGGCCTTTCACGGGAGGCGTCACTGTGCGCCGCTACTGCACTTTAGCCAGCCTTTGCGGCAACCGGCCGCGGCCGATCATCACTCGATCGAGAGTGGAAGTGGATTTGCTTGGCCGGCCGGCGGTCGCCGTCGCCCGTGCGCTGGCCTCCGGCCATCCCCTCTCCACTTCTAAATTTCTTGGCGCCGGTGCTACCACGCGTCGCGCACGTACAAAGGCTCCAGTTTCTCCCCCGCTGTCGATGTCGCCGTGGACTGGGCATGCACTGGTCCTCCTGTTTCTCTTCACATTTGGCATCTCTCTTTCCACTTTGAAGTTCAAGGCTCACTCTAGAGATAACTGGTGTGGGAGAGATGGTAACGTAATATGAACGCACTCACTCACGGATTTGAATTACCGGGGCGCCACACCAAAAGGGATGATACTCCCTCTGTTTCATAATATATTTTTTTAGCAAGCTAAAACAATTTGCTAAATAAGATTATATTGTAGAACAGGGGAGTAAGTCATACGGACATACAGTAGATTTTCATGAAATCCACGTACACTACTGGAAAATAGGTCTTCGGTTCGATCTAAACAATGTCAGCAGTCCCGGCCTGTCACGAACCGCGACTAGTGCTAACACTAGTTCTGGGTCGTGACGTCTCCAACGGCTAGTAATCGCGATACCACTAGTCTCGGGCCGGACCAGACCTCCACGTGGGTATTTGTTCTACGGTAAGCTGATCACAATATTCTATTTATAAAATATACCTCTTCCTTATCACAATATAAGCCTTTTAAAAAGTTAAAACAGATTGCCGAAAAGGTTTATATTATATAACAGAGGGAGTATATGACATGGAAAATACAAAAAAAAATAAACAGTTCTTTATATTTTGAGACTTTCTGGACTCCAACCGCCACACCATTTCGAACAGCGATTCTGTCCGAATCGATCCATCTGCGGTGGCCCACAGACAGGATCGCGGCTCAGAGTCATGTCTGTCTAGGACAGGCCACTGCACCCAATGTAGTTCTCCATTTGCCCTGGCTAGAATTTTTTTTGTCTTTTTTTCTGTAAATTAAAGTAGCAACAAAAGGTATTTCATCTTCTTGCTCTACTAGTTCTACCTAGTCTAGATCGACGCGCTATTCACCACCCTAGAGCATAGACCCTCAGATGTTGAGGTCGTTAAAGGCTTCACCTATTCATCGTTGATGGAGCGCAAGCCCTCGGATGACGAGGTCGCAGAGCACAACCTCGTTATGCGGGTGCGCATCCGCTCGAACGAGGTCCCACTCCTCCTTGACAGAGCGATAGGTCGCCTTCTGTCTGTCGATCTCCACATGAACTTCTTCAAGGTGGACACATCGTCCGGGTTCGCGTGCACCTCACGGAAGCACTCCAAGGGAGCCTCGTCAAGGGCTCGCGGTCGGTTCATCTCTAGCAAGAATACTTCACCAAGGACGTCATAGAAGAAGGGGCCGCCAGTGGTCTGAGAGACTGGTCCTCGTTGCCATTCCAGGAAGGAGCATCGGACCTCTATGACGTGGGATCCGCACAGGGGGCGGCGGGGAACAATGTCAGGGGCGCGACGCGGGGCATAGCATCCATAGATCTAGGGACAACATGTTGTGCACAGGGGTGGCGGCTGGGTGAGAGTGGGAGGAAATCGATGAGGACAACACATCTCCATTTAAGAAGGCTTGGTAATCTCGCTAACACGTGGGTCCCTCCGTGTCCGTGTTGGACCAGGGGAGGACACATGTGGAAGCATGGCCTGTTCGCGCCACCGCAAAGACATTCTAAGAGCATCTTCACTCGTGTTCCCAATAGGCCATTCTCAGGGCGAATTTTTCATCTGGACACCAAAAAATGGCCCAGTCGCGTTCCCAGAACGCCGATTTCGTCCGGATTTGGCCTAACTTTCGTCCGGGGTTCTTAGGACGATCCCGGGGCGCTAGGAACGACCTGGGAACGCCGGCCGAAGCAAAAACACGGGTGAGCCAGCCCTGTCGGCGAGATACCACCCATTTCCCACTACCACTCGCCTCTCCCGTGGCGAAGAACTTTCCCCAGCTGCCCATGTCGCCATGCCTGCGCCGGCGAAGCTCCACCACGCCAAGCAGAAGTCACGCTTGTAGATAGGTCTGCTGCCGCCACTTCGCCCCGCCAAGTTTTCGGCATTTTACCCGTTCGGCCATGGACTCCGACGACGAGGAGATGTTCGTCTTGTTGCTGGAGGAAGAGACCACCGCAACCGCCGAAGATGCAGAGCACATGCAGATCCTCGCCTCTCTGGCCCGGCTATACATGCAGACTGCGGCGCTGAAGCGTGGAGGCTTGGCAAAGGATTGTCGGAAGTGCAAAGCAAGGCATAGGATGGAGGGCTACTACATGTTGTACGTGATTACTTGCCGACGAGTCGCTGCACGAAGAGTCTGTATTTCGGAGCCATTTCAGGATGAGACGTAAGCTCTTCCTCGAGATCGTGCATGCCATCCGAGAGTTCAACCCCTATTTCGTGTGCACGAAGGACTGCACCAGCATGGTTGGATTTTTCTCACTGCAGAAGTGCAGTGGCGATGAGGTTGCTTGCATACGAAGTGTCGGCTCCATATGTGGGACACCGTTAGAGTTGATTGTCATAAGAGAGAAATTATCTGTGCCAGCAAGGTTACTGAGATCGAAAAATTCATACCCTCCTGTTCGAAGCTTGCCAATTTAGATATGAAATGAATAAAAAAAATTCAGAATAGTGGCTAGGCAGTAGGAAAAGAGAGCACCCTCCATGGCTGTCTTGCCTTTCATAAACCTTTGTCCTTACTCCGTAGTAGCATGATGTTGTACATATAATATGACTGTTTTGTCAAAATCAACCAACCAGCGCCCGTCCCATTCTGAGTTTCAGATACTTCAAATATTCTTTCAATTTAAAACGAGGGTGTTTTTTATTTTGTTTTTTGTTTTTTAAAAAATATATCCCCTGATGCACATAGACCCCTACCCGTGACGCACCAGGTAGTGCGCTTGAATAACTTGGTTACCCGTGGCGCGAACCTAGTGGCATACCTGTAGTGTCTGTTAGCTTAATCTTGGTAAGAGAGTCCGAGTGGTACTAGCTATGTCCGAGTATCACTAGGACTTTGTGTGTCCGTGGGTGTGGTGTGTACGTGTCTTAGTCTAGGGAGGTTTCCTAGTTAGGCAAGTATATATGTGAGTCCTAATACTAGCAGTATCCGTACGTGTGTACGTGATGGTTTAGGTTTAGTATTAGTCAGGTCTAGCTTGCATATATAAACAAGGGTAGACCGTGAGTCTTGTAACACATTGAGTGGGTTGAGAAGAAAACAGAATAGAGGGCACGATACGAGCCCTTGGCCATAAGATTTTTCGAACGTGTTTGTTTGTCTAGTTTGATATAGTCGATCTGTGGGCAAATTCCAACAATTGGTATCAGAGCGAGGTCGAAGATTTGAAGCCACGCTTGCCCCGGGGAGGCGACCCTACTAGCGCCTCGGGGCGGGCAACCTGGTGGAGGCGGCGAGCATGCCGTCATCGGTGAGGCGGCGAGCGATCATCGTTTGGAGGAGCGACAAGGAGGAAGACGGCGGGCGAGGCGTCATCGGCAAGGTGGTGGATGGGGATGATCGTTGATGAGTGCGGTGGTACCGGAGTGCGGTGCTGGAGAATCTTATCAAGATCGTCGTCCAGGAGAGTATAAGTAAAGGAGTCAAGTGTGTGTAAGGTAGCACGTTAAGTCGGTGTTGCGTCTGTGAGTCGTTGTTGTGTCCAAGTGCTTGTCTCTGTGAGGATCCGTTGCAGCTGAAGCGAATGAAGGTTGAGGGACTGTTCATCCTATGGACGAAGACGCAATTTGCGTGCCTCGATCAGGTCGTCTATGTGTCTCGACGAGAGGATCAATTTCAAGTGTGAAGAGGGCGGTAAACCAGTGAAGGTGAGTCTCTTCAATGAGGCCATGTCTCTACATGAGGCCGAAGTGGATGGTCTAGTCCACGCCAGGAGGTCGGCATGTATCGCGCTAGGATGGACGGTGTGTTCCACAGGTGGTGCGATTCCACAATGTTGCTAGCGTGGCTGGGTAGTCCAGATCATATTTAAGTTGGTCCGTGAAATTCGCCAAGTCGAAATTGGGAAGAGCCAATTAGACTTGTCGTGGTGTCAGACCTAGACAAGACGCAGATCTATAAGGATTCAAGATCAGAGAAGCATGTAAGACGAAGAGTAGTCAATCAAGATTAGGGAGATATTGTTAGCTTAATCTTGGTAAGAGAGTCCGAGTGGTACTAGTCTATGTCCGAGTAGCACTAGGATTGTATGTGTCCGTGGTATGTGTGGTGTGTACGTGTCTTAGTCTAGGAAGGTTTCCTAGTTATGCAAGTGTATGTATGAGTCCTAGTACTAATAGTATCCGTACGTGTGTACGTCATGGTTTAGGTTTAGTATTAGTCCGGTTTAGCTTGCATATATAAGCAAGGGTAGACCGTGAGTCTTGTAACACATTAAGTGAGTTGAGAAGAAAACAGAAATAGAGGTCATGATACGAGCCCTTGGTCATAAGATTTTTCGAGCGTGTTTGTTTGTCTGGTTTGATGACAAATTTTAACAGTGTCTAGTTTTTTCCAAGCAGTGACGGATCAGCCGTGTGGAGCAGCAAACGAACAACCGAGATCGCTACACTAGTCAAGCATATTTTTGTAAACAATATTTTTGCTAGTACTAAAAGTTACGAATATGCTGTAGCTTGGTCACCCTTCTTTGTTGAGGTGTGTGTTTGCGCGCGCGCTTGCGTCCAGGGACACCAATATCTCGAAGCCGGCCATTGTTGGCGACACGCAGGAGACCAACATGATGGCGCTCGACTTTCGATATGGAACGACCAAGCTAAGCTATGCAGGCGCGCGTCACCGCCGGATTGGCCCCAAAATGCCTGTTTGTGTTCGCTTTGTAGTACAGTAGTACCAGACAAATATCTCCCATGGATAGAGTGATCTAGGGCCGGTGCTTCTTGCGTAGGGCGGCAACAAGTGCTCCAAGTGGCGATGCACAACTTGACATTGACCAGAGTTGGGTCGATCGGTCCCCAAAAAAAGCTACTCTAGATAATGATATTTTGGTGAAGTCAAGCTTGGGCTGTAGTAGAGTGGAATAGAATGGCCATGACGTCCAGTACTGTATATGCAGTGGGTGGCGGGAGCAGATGGCTGGTATACGACGGCCGTAGCGGCGGTGCCGATCGAGTTGACCTGGAAGAAGGCACTAAACACGGATGCATGGTCCATAGAGATGCAAGTGGGGCAATATTAGGTACTGTGCCTCTATATTTTCAGTTCAACAAAATGAACTAGCTTTGCGCTGACCTCATCATTTATTATCCAACAAGTCTCGGAATAAAAGTATCTAGCTTCGAACATTCATACAACGAGTCGACAACACATAGCATGTGCAAAAGTTTTATAATTTTTATATATATTAGCTGAATGCCCGTGCGTTGCCACGGTTTACTAATCTTTAATTTGTATTGTGAATATGTAAATTTATTTTTTTACAATAGCACTTGGTCAAAACCGATGGATCCGATAAGATGTGGTATGCCCCTAGAGCAACTCCAACGCCTGCCCAAAAATGACATCGGTGCCCAATAAAAGATCTTTTACAGCACCAGCGAGTCAAAACATGGCTCTAGCAGGTGCCAAAATATCCGTTGTGCCCAAAAATGCTTCCAGTGTGTCTTAAATTTTGGCCCTCGGCGATGCATATTTGCGGCACAGCGAAGGACACGCTGAAAAACCACAACCTTGTGCGTGCATCCAATTTCCGAGCTGAAAGTATTCCCGCGTGGGTTCTCATCTCCCGCGTCGCCTTCCGCCAGCCAGAATCTGACCATGGGCGACCATTATAGCATTCCCCCGGTCCTTCCTTCTTTGCCTCCCCTCCTGCAGGCTCTGCCACGTTCGTGCTGTCGCTAGCAAGCACCATCGCCGCTGCAGCCGCCATGCCAAACCCTAGGTGCGGCGGGGAACATCGTAGTCGTGCCGGCCAGCACCGTGAAGTCAAAGTGGAGGTCAACAACGTAACCTGCTAGACTCATTTATCCTTGATGATATGCTTTTTTTTAGGAAAACTGGCATGAACATAAAAATCAGTGCGCAGAGATATTTATATATTATATCCATTAGTACAAAATGAAGCAGCATTGATCAGTGTAAAGTAGTATAGGTCCAACTGTCCAAAACTGCAGGACGTACACACACGCACTGAAACACACCCATAACTCCTTTGTACATATATTACGCCAGATTTGGTGAATTAACATCATGAAGTGACAGTGGCGGGAGGCAAAGTAGACCATGGAGCGGATATAGGAGTTTTTTTTTGAGGTAGAGCGGATATAGGAGTTGATTGTGAGGAACTAAGGAACGTACGGCTGCTGCACCGCGGCCACCACCATAGTTCTGTTTGTCCAGACGAAGTGGCGAGCTATTGGTCAGACGTAAATGGAAAAGGTGCTGCTGCGCTACCGGGACTACAGGAGCCGCACACCCACGCAGTCATGCGGGTCTGAGAAGCTAACGCCGGCCAACGCGACGGAGTGCCGATCATGGCCGGTGACGGAACAAGGCAGGGGACGGAACTGATAGGAGAGAGAGAGGGGGGGTGCGAGAGCGGATAAGGTGTGGACCAAGGTAATTTGAGCGGACAAAGGCACCGGCAGATTTCGGGTCCGTGCGTGTGTGTGCCAGGACAGTTCGATTCGGACTCTGCTCGATGGAGATTGGACGCGACGTAGAGACAGAGGTTGAAAACGTATTTTTGTGGACGGAAACGTATTTGACTAACCTACCTCAAGGAAATTATATAGACTAGTTGAATGCCCGTGCATTGCAACGGAAGAGAAAAATCTATTTGACTAAGATGCACAAAGCTTTATGTTGTAGGTATAGCGGCAGAGTGTCGCACCGCTTGAGCATGTCCACCGCTCTCCAATTAGGCGTGTCTCCTTTGTCGCCGCTTTAGTGACGACAACCATACACATGCGGACACGATTAGATCCATGTATCACCATGACCACCTCACTCATTGGCTAGAAGAAGAGGAAGATTAGATCCATGTATCACCATTACCATCTCACTCATTGCCTAGAAGAAGAGGAAGACAGATAATCAATAGGTAGGAATTGATATGCATGACGTCACTCAATCATCTACTCCGCACCGGTAACATCAAGATTTTCATCAATAAATTATCAACCAACCTTTTTTAAAATTTATGCTAGGAAAAACTGGGCACGGAATTACCAACAACTCAAAATGAAAAAATATGTCTTTTCGGTTCATTCACAAATCAAATGTCACCGGCTGAGCCTAGGGTCAGCTCATGCATCAGCCAAACTATGTAGCCTATTAAGACCAACCGCATAAGAAAGTGAGGTGGGATTCAGACTGTTTACTTTTATTTTTTCCTCATTTTTAAAAGCCTACTCTTGTGGCTAGCGACCTCTAAAAGAAATTCCGATTGAAAAGCCACGTGCCTGGGTCGTTGCACGTAAGAGAAATTTCAAAATATGGCATTAGTGCTGCAATTTGACGGGGAGTAGGCCCAGCAGCAGACTCAATGGTTCGAATTGATAGACGGACGAAGCAGTGGTCGATTAACTTAGTTCTCCCTATATAAATGTACTATGTGCTGATAGGAATATAAGTAAACCTTGAAATTTTAGGTACATAAATAAGAGGAGCTCAAGAAATCTTTTGAACATCGACTTAAAAATTACACCAACCCAATGGCTGACCGGATATAGCTAGAAACGATGCAGAATCATCTGCATTTCACTGCATACTACCGATAATATATGAGTAGACTCACATTCCCGTAATGAAAAATCTGAGAGTAAATAAGACTCAACAACAAACAGATACTTTATAATTAGACAATGGCGTCAGGATATAGGTGCTTTAAAATCAAAGAGAGAAAAGTTAGCATTGTGGAAATGAACAATCATTGTTTGGTCTAGCTTGTGCTTCGAAACACTCCCTGCAAAGTTAATAAAAATAACTTGATGTTACATTACAAAGCTGATCTGTGTCCTACTCTATCCTTCTTGCTGCTTATACTCGATTCGCAGCAGCACCGGATCAAGATCAGGCTCAAAGTCTGAAACCAGACAACAGTGGAGGCAGCATCTCTGTTTACCCTGTGTCCGGTGCGTCCCTTCGTTGCAGCAGCTCCATCCAAAGTACCGCGTCGGGAGGACTACTATGGCTTCACACGGCGGACTCTTGTGGTGGCTGAAGTGCTCGGAGCGGCCTGTGTTCTTATCTGCCCGGAACGATGACCCTCCCCCAAAAGAAATCTCCAATCCATCCACCACGCAGAGGATTAACACCAGATCTTGAATCCAATTGGGGGAAAAGAAAATAATAATCCTAGTTGTACATCTCCAGGCCCCTCGCCGTCTCACCATTGTCCCCGTGTCTGCCGAAAAAGGGAGAGGCTAGAGGCGCTGCGTCGGGAGTTCATGGAGGGAGTAAGGTGGCGGAAGGATGCGTGTGGAGGCAACCGGCGGAGCGCAGGAACCTGGAGGGACGGGGGCACCTTCCGGCGGTGGGGTAACCGACGAGAGCGCAGGAACCGGCCGGTGGCATGCGTGGATTGGAGGTCGATCACGTGACGACGGGCGTGCGCAGCTGGGCAGGTGGAACGACGGCCGTGCCCCGCCACAACACCTCATCATCGCCGTCCAGCTAGCGCCCACCATGGACGGACACGGCCGGAGCTCACACGCATGAGGCGCCTCCGCCAGATCGGCACTGCCCCAGGCCGCGAGCAGCGCGCCCTGCACCACCATCGAGGAGACGACGACTGCAGCAACCACCAAGCATGGGGCCGCTGCTACCGCGGCGGACACTGGCTGTAGCAGGGCCTGGCGGGGGCGCAGGTCTGGGAGTTTACAGGCTAGGCTTGGACTTGTAGTCAGAACGTGGACTTGGAGTCGGAGTGTGGCACGGAAGAAAGGAGAGGATGCGGTGCGAAGGCGCCTTTGACAACGTACGAGAACGGACGGATGCGAAAACCACCTCTAACAAAATTATATAGTAGAGATAGATAGATAGATAGATAGATAGATAGATAGATAGATAATATGCATCTACGAAATACAAAGGGTACCACCAATAGTCTGTGGCATCCCGCAAAAACCACTACTAGAAAATCGCGTTGATTCTTGTGCATTGCATCATCATGATCGCATGCTCATGTCATCATACCACATTGCATTTGAGCCTCGTCGTCATCTTGCATTTGCTTGCATAAAACTAATTTCGAAAAACCTATTTTTGCTTTCTAAACGCCCCGTCTTTATTCAAACGCAAACCCCGGGTCACCGGATTATTTTGTTTTGTTTGCTATCGGTTTGCAAAAGTCTGTTTGAAATAAATAAAACATTCAATTATTTTTAGTGGGGCAGTCGAACGGGCCGATTCGACCCAGTCGACCACCCCCAGTATTAAAACGGTCCAACCTAGAAAACCTTTTTCTACCCAACCTAGTTCTACCCACCCTGCCTCCACCTCACCCCGGCCAAGCCCCACCTGACACGTCACCTCTCCCCTCCCTCTACCCTATCCCACGCAGCCACCTGGCCTCTCTCCCCTCTCTCTCCCTGGGTCCCACCCAGCACACATGCAACACACGCACTCACGCACCCACGCCCCGACAGCCCCTGTCCCCGGTCCCACCGCCCTGGCCACGCTCCCCACGCGCTGCCCCCGCTCTTCTCCTCTCTCCTTCCTCCACCGCGGCGCCCCTGCACCTCCCTGCCTCCACCGAGCTCGCCCCACGCGACGCCCCACCCCGCCTCCTTCCTCCTGCTCGTCTCCCTCCCTCCTCTCTGCCGTCCTCTCCTCTCCCTCCCTCTCCTCCGGCGCCGCCCTGGCCGCCGCCCAGCGCCCTCCTCCGCGCGGTGCTGCGCCGGCGCGCCCCGCCCCTTCTCCCTCCGCCGCGCCTGGCTCGCCGTTGCCACCCTCTCCCCGGCCGCGCGTCCCCGCCGGCGCCGCGCCCTCACCTCCCTCCCCAACCACGCGCGCTCACCGCCGCCGAGCTTCCCCTCCCCGCTTCTTCCTCCTCCGCCGCAGGCGTTCTCCCTCTCGGCGCCTCCTCCTTTCCCCTTCCTCCCCGGCGCCGCCGTGAGCCTCGCTGCGGCGAGCCGTCGCTCCACCGCGCGTCCCCGGCCCCGCCTCCCGACGCCGTCGCCGTGCTCCTCCGCCTCGGCCACCACCCGTCTTCGCCCACCGGTCCGCCGCCTCCCCGTCAGTCCCCGGTCCCACCGCCCTGGCCGCGACCTCCCTGGGCCCATCGTCGGTCGAGCTCGCCGCCTCCTGCAAGCTTGCTGGCCGCTGCCTCCTCCCGACGGCCACCTCTCCTGCCGAGCTCGACCTCCCCAACTCCCGTGTCGCGCTGCCGGCCTCGCCCCACCAAGCTCGTCAGGCCGCCCCTTCCCTCTGTCGACGAGGCCGCCATCGTTCCCAAGCCCGCATCGGCGCTGCCTCGGCCACATGCTTCTGTGATGATGCTCAAGAGCCGGTTGAGATGCTCCCGCGTGTTCCCTGTAGCTGCTGGCCGTGTCAAGATCTTCGCGACAATATGGCGTGCCCGTAAGACCGATCCGAAGCGCCAGGATCTCCTTCTCGGAACCGTCAAGTACTTCCTCTCGGGCGCCTGGACCCGAACCTGGAGTATGCCAAGTTCCCCGAGATCATGGACCCTCAAGATCTCCGTCACGAACACGACATGGACTTCCCTCGGACGCCAAGGTCTACCTCCCGGACCCGAAGACCGCGATGACGTTGAACCAAGATCCCCATCGGACAAGATCGACACCGACGCAGAACGCTAGGTTCTTCACCTTGAACACCACGACCGACTACACGGACCCGAAGGCCACGAATGCGACACGATCGGCACCGACTAGAGCGGGTCTGATGCGCCCCGACGCCACACCAAGTCCTGCTCCCCGGATGCGACAAGACCTACCTCCGTTATCCGAGACCGAGGCCGTCGAACCCTGAACCCCGAAACCCGACCCCGAACCCCGGAACCCAAGATCGCCGAACCCTAATGTGTGAACCCCTTCCCGAAAACCCTATTTTATAATATAATAAACTTGTCGCATATTAATTATTCATCTCGCATGCATATTGTGTGGTTTGGGGGCCTTATGCCGATTCACCTCATAATTAAATATGGGGCCCATATGCGGGCAAATCTAGTCTCATATTGGCCTCATTTAAATTTGTGCAGCGAACCGATGCCATGTTTTTGTCTTGCTAATCAACATTTAACTTGCGGGGTAGTTAAATAACTTGAACCGCTTAATTAATTGTCGGGACCCCGATTCCGCTTAATATGACCTAATTGCATCGCATCTTTGCCATGCCATACATCATACATGCATCATGCCCGATCTTCGGCCGTAGTATTAAATAGTGCATCCGGTGTTTTGCTAGTGCCTTGCTTCTTCATGGACTAGGCCGATGAGTTGATGCGAGTGTCGACCCGATCTTCGGTTGAACCTTCGACAATGTTTTTAGGCGAGCATCTCCCCCTTTCTACCTATCTTACTTTTATAGTATTTATTCCCTTCTGTTGATCTATTGCTATCTGTGTTGCGTTGCTCTAGTTTCCGTACCCGTGATATCCCCTTGCAGCCCTATATTGCCTTGGACACATCCTATTACCTGTTGTTTGGTAGATAGTTGGACTTGCGCGTCGTAGTCGCTTGCTCAAATGCTGTTGCGTGTCGTCAAGTACCACAGTTGTTGGAGTATTACCGCATGTTCAATGTTGGAGATGGTCATGACTTTAATTATTGTTCACTTTAATTACTGTTTAACAACTAAAATTGAAGTAGGTAAGCAGAGGCACCGGTGGGTGATAGATAATATCTGGTTTCCGACCGCCCACTTGTGTCCCGTAGGACCCCGAGTTCTTGACACCTGTTCCGAGATCGAGCGCGCTAACCACAGGTGGGAAGATATGGGTCCCCCATTGATTAGTACCTGATTTCAAAGTATTGTACTGGGGGCCACAACTAGTTTGAGGTTTTATTTACTATCCTGTACCTATGCCACGCTTTACTGCTTTATTTACAATTGTGTGAGGAGCACGCTGTACTGTTTTGGAAGCGGAGTGTTTTCGCGGTATCGACAGTCCCAGTTTTGGGATTTGCTGTCGTTTACAGCCACTGACGCAAACCCTGAGTCCGTCTCGGAGACCGGCCGACTTCGTTGCGGGTGTACTTAGTGGGGTGGCCCCCCGTGCTTGCTTTGGGTCTGGAAACGTCATGACTTAGGCCCCGCCGACATACCGATGGGTGTATGTTAACTGATCTGGCAAAAAGGGTCGAAGTGCTTGTGGATACTTTGGTGCACCCCTGCAGGGTTAAATCTTTTCGAGAAGCCATGTCCGCGGTTATGGACGACTTGGAGCACAGTGCTTGATCATAGACAACCATAACTAAAGTTTACTGTTATAAATTGACTGGTATCCGATATGACTAGTAATCAGCTTCACTACGACGGAATGGCTAAATAACGTACCAACAACTGCTGGATTTTGGGTTATCTCATGCTAATTGTATTTGACTAGTAAGTGTCCCAACTACCACGGAATGGTTAACTAAAATTGCCCACTGCTTATTATCTCAGGATGATTATCTATACTTGACTAGTAATTGCTGCAACAATAACCGAATAAATAAAACTGCCAACTGTGTGAGTTCCTCGGTTGACTTCCTCGTTTGGTTTCGAGGGGGAATACCAGGATGGGATTGTTTGGTGTTAGCATCAGGTTGGTTCCGGATAGGTCTTTCTTACCCCTCTCTGATAGCCGCCTGTTTTATCGAGTCTCTATAGGTTGTTTAGTGCATGATGCGCTGCCGCTTCAGTCCACCATACATATGTAGGCGAGGACCGCCGAATTCTAGCCTCGCCGTGTACTGGCCTCAGTACTGACGCTCCTCTTTTTCCTTTGCCCTTTGTCGGCACCCCTTTTGTGTAAGCAGGTTTGAGATCGACGTCGTTAGCAGGGTTACCCTTCCGGCTTGGCCTGGGCAGGGTTATGGACGCCACTGGTTATTCTTCCGGGTTCTTAGCCCCATTTGCATCTTGTCCGTAGCTGGACGCTCTCTCGTTTTCAAGGTGATTTGGATCTTTGTATATTATATCTGTATTCTTGACTCATGGAGTCGTGTTGTATATATATATGTTCTGTGGGTCCCATCGAGGACTGTTGTGTAATGTTATTACTTCGTTTTTCACCCGCACGAAAGTGCCTGGTGGGCACCTTTGAATCGTTTATATGCGGGTTTGGCGAGTTTTCGCTAAAACTTGCATAGGTCTGATTCTGAGGGTGTTACATAGTCCTAGCATAATAGTACTATTCAGTATGTACCTGGAATTTTGTACTACTACTTACAACCTGTATTTTCCTTTTTATCGTGTTGTGGATCGAATACGGATTCTAAACTTTGTGGAATTTTAGGTGTGTTTTAATACCACGTCATGAATTGCCTATAATTTTTTTAAGATTTATATTGCATCCGGATACACAAATACACAGTGTCATGCATCCAATATGCCCCTCGAATTTCAAATTTGCGGCATCCATAAAAAATGACACGACTGACATCATCCTTGCTAGCTCGTAGAGGCACTTCCAGGCCTCAGATAGTTGACTCATTTGCAACGAGCCGATGTGAGATGTAATCTCAAACTCGGCACCAGCATTGGCACTGGAAGAGCACATCAATGTTCATGTGGATTCATGCTTCCGCAGTTCTTTAGCGAGCCATATTTCACATGAACTAAGCTTCATTGGTTTTGGTTCTACTTACTTATCCGCTTCTTTACTTCGAGGATCAACCATTAGCAGTTAGGCTTTATTATTTTCACGATCCTGCATATTATCATTTTTTTCTAGTGAACAAAGAAAAATAAAATTCTTCATTTTCAAAAAAAAAGATATTGCTTGGTAGTCTTGATGCTCTTGTAGCCTCTACCTACCTAAGGACCAAGCTCATAACCAAGAAATTCTTATCAATCAACCTATGGTAGCGCCACTGACTTCATGTCATTGCCTACCACCCAAGTATCTTATAAGAAACCAAAATAAGTTCGATGCCAAAGTTGAATCTATTTTTCATCTTACATATTTGTCTCGAAACTAGCTAGTTCCATTCGCGGGGGTATCCGTTGTGTTGAGGAGACCATATGTTAGGCATAGAATAGAAGGATCAAAAGTATGGGCATGTGCATCAGTGTGCGCAGAGGCGAGGGGTCACCATCCTTTTAGAAAAAAATGGACATAGCAGGCATCAAGAATTACCAACAGACAGCTTGGTTCTGCTTCACATCAGTCATCTTCTGTAAATGTTATTGTGCCTGCACCGGATGGATAAACATCGAAGGCATCAGGAATGACCAACACACAACTTGGTCATGGGTTTCATCCGTCTTCTTCTATCCATGTTGTCTCGCCTCTACCGAATGGATATACATGTCCCTCCACCATCAGAAGTTGGCCTTTATTTGAGTTTGGATCACAGCTCAACCGATAAAATCTGTGGGAGGTCAAATTTTGGACATGGAGTGGAACAGAAGGGCCAGGACATCATGTACATACAGTTGGTGGCGGGAGCAGGTATGGTATATGATGGTGGTGGTGGTGCCGATCGGGTTGACTCGGAAGAAGGCACTAAACGCACATGCACAGTTCCTGGGTTGACATATCCGCCATAATATCTCCAAAACTATAGTTTGAGGTTTCTTCAGAACAAGTTTTTAGTGGACGTACCTGTTTCGCTACATCCGCACATGGAACATGATGCTTGGGATAACGATATAATTTTTACTTTCCAATGATATATTTTTTGTAATGTATAATTCATGTGATGTTGGTTAAACTGACGATCAAGGTAAGCGCATCGGCCTTATAATTTCGAACCAAGGTAGTACTTACTTATCCATCTCTTTACTTCAAGGATCAACCATTAGCAGTTAGGCTTTATTTTTTTCACGATCTAAGTGTATTATTTTATCTAGTGATCAAAGAATAATAAAATTCTTCATTGTCAAAAAGACAAGATATCGCTTGGTAGTCTTGATGCTCTTGTAGCCTCTAACTACCTAAGGACCAAGCTCATAACCAAGATATTCTTACCAATTAACCTATCGTAAGACTTCATGTTATTGCCTACCACCCCAAGTATCTTATAAGAAGCCAGAAGAAGTTTGAAGCCAAAGTTGAATTTATTTCTCATCTTACTTAATTATGTCTCGAAACTAGCCAATTCCATTTGCGGGGGTATCCATCGTGTTGAGAGGTACCACATTAGATTTTGTTAGACGGAGAATAGAAGGATCAAAAGTATGGGCGCGTGCATCAGTGTGTGTGCGCAGAAGCGAGGGGTCGCCATCCTTTTAGGAAAAAAATAGACATAGAAGGCATCAGGAATTACCAACACACAACTTAGTCTTGCGTTTCATCTATGTGCATCTATCAATGTTATCATTCTTCCACCGGATGGATATACATCTTCGGCCTCCGTAAGAAGTTAGCCTTTATTTGATTTGGATCACGACTCGACCACCCATGAAATCCGGGGGAGGTCAAATTTCAGCCATGGAGTGGAACAGATCGAGGGGCCATGACGTCATGCACATACAATGGGTAGCGCGGGAGCCGATAAGGTATACAGTAGTGGTGGTGCCGACCGGGTTGACTCGGACGAAGGCACTGAACACGCAGCACAGTTCCCTGGTTGACATCCACAAATCCGCGATATCTCCAAAACTACCGGTTTAGGTTTTGGCACGGGTGTTTTGGTGGACGACTCTGTTTTGCTATATCCATCCGCCCACGCGGAACACGTACTACGCTTGGGGTACGCACGCGGATACGCTCCACCAAAACCCTTCGCCAATTCCATTCGCGGGGTCATCTGTTGTGTTGAGAGGTATCACATTCGATTTTGTTAGGCGTGGAATAGAAGGAACAAAAGCATGAATTACCAACGGACATAGTGTAGAAGACATCATGAATTACCAACGGACAGCTTGGTCTTGATTTTCATCCATCTTCTTCTATCCATGATGCCGTGCGCTTCCACCCCGTCCTCACTCTGTCAGAAGTTAGCCTTTAGCTGAGTTTCGATCATGATTCTCAACATGTGAAATCTAGGGGAGGTCGAATTTTGGCCATGGAGTGGAAAGGGCCAAGACGCGATGTACATATACAGTGGATGGCGGGAGCAGATAGTATGGTATTAGTACGACGGTAGTGGTGGTGCGGATCGAGTTGACTCGGAGGAAGGCACTAAACACGCACGCACAGTTCGCTGGTTGACATATCCGCCACAATATCTACTGGTTCACAGGTTTCGGCACTGGGTTTTAGTGGACGTCTCTGTCTCGCTACATCCATACGCATACGGAACACGTACAACGCTTTGGATACGCTCCCCCGGCCTGCCTCGTGCACGGTTTTTCCAAGATTCTCGAGCGAGCACACGGTGCCATGTCCCGATCGAACTCGGTTCCCGAGCTGCACCGCAGCGAGCCACGAGATCGGCTTGAGTATTCTGACCACATGCGGATAGACGGAATCGCCATGGGGGAGATGGGCAAAGGTTAATAAAGTCAGACGAACATGCGCACGTGGAACCCACGATCGAAGAGGGCCAGCATGCATCACGACAGGACAGAACTTCTCGCCCTGCGTGCGGTCGGTCGCCGTTCGTAGCCAGAGACAGAAGATCAGGCGCCACGATCTTGTTGATCCAAAACCGCCCGACTTGCCATTTTGTCCCCCCTTGTACCCTATCTTCCCATTTTATTTCCCCTCGATCCGTTCTTCCAGCTGGAGCCCCTCCTCCCTGATCAGCTGATCAGGAGCATGCAACAACAATCCAACATACTACTCCGAGTCTGTCTTAAAATAGATGTCTAAGATTTATTAAAATTTTGATAAATCTAGACATTATATATAGATTCCTTCGAATGTCGATAAATCTAAAACATTTATTTTGAGACAGAGGAAGTAGTGCATGTTTTTCAACTGCGGCAGAAAACGATAATTGGGGAGGGGATCTTGTTATGCAGTTGGGATCGCGACAAGTGGAACGCATACGTACATGTTCTGATGATTTCAGCTTGGACGGAATCGTTTCTCGTTTAATTAATTCAACCAACAGCAAATTACATAGGCATCTATTCCGAGGGAATACCAGCACAAGGCACACAAACTGCCGTCCTCCTCCTTCGTTCCCAGCTGGACTAGAGGGAGGCCTAGGTGGGGCAGGCAGTGACGGACGGACGGATTCACCTATAAGCTGCGGTTAATTTGCAACCTGCTAGCTTGCTCAGGCATATTCGCATAGCGATCTAATCGGATTCTTTTCGGCGTCAGCATTGTTTTCTAGAGCAAATATGGAGCAAAAGAACACACAAGCCTAGAGTTTGTTACACAAAATATATATACTTCTATTTTGAGACATTACTATTTATTAAAATAATGCCTAGAGGAGTATCAAAACTATGATTTAGGTAAATGCATACGGAGTAGTACACCCAAAAACCTTGGACCATGTTTCGTCGCACATCCATTTACGGAAGGCAGTACTGGAACTGATTCACCCATTATACTCCTCTCTTACCGTGGACCTCTCATCATTACTACGTTTTTTCCTTGATACTTTGAGCCTAACTATATATCTACTCTTCGTGGCTCTAAGGCACATGCGGAGGCTCTCGCAACGACAAATCCTTGACCTATTATCAGTTGGTGGCACAACCACATCCAATTGTCTTGCGGAGGAGCCCGAGAGCCTTGTTCGCCTGGTGTGAGGGTAAATTTCATGAATGCTTTTCCAAGTCCACTTTCAGCATGGGGTGAACCGGTTCAAAGAGAGCTTCTAATTAATTGAATTGGATCAACACCCTCGAGAGTCCCTATGCAAATACCGTATTGCTCTTTTAGCCTAAAGCCCATAGTAATCTACACGCACCAAAGCACAGAATAGCAGCAAACCACAGCTGCTCTTGTTTAGGCAATAAGCAATGATCATGGAAGCCTCTGATTGTACTCCCCACTTGCTTGGACCGATCTTGCCTGCCGCCGCCCGCTGCTTCATTTCACAAGCTTAGCGGCAGGAGTGATTAGCGGCTTGTCTTGCTCATCGGCCGCCGCAGATATTCGTTGACCGTCCGGTTGCAGCAAATCTTCGTCCAGTCGACTCGTAGTCAGTTTATTTGTCCAAAGTACATTGTACATGATATACAACATATATGTATGTACTGCTAATCTAATCTAAGTATAACTTCTGTTCCAGTTTAACGATAAATCACTACCTAATAAGCAGAGAGCAACATATTACTTTTTCATGCCAATTGCATCAATCTTCAATATAGCCCAATGCAAAATTTAGAGCAAATCTTTGTTGATAATAGAACAATATAGTTGGAAAAAAAACAGCCCCATATCTTGCTTATCCATGCAAAGTTAAGACTATCTATATTATTGTAAACCAAAAATATGGAATACTATCTAGGTCACCCTTCTTCTCAGGGCCGGGTGCGTTCTCCGGCACCAATACCTCGATGCCGGCCATTGTTGGTGACACGCAAGAGACCATCATGATGGTGTTCGTCTAGAAGCAGGACTTTTGGCATGTAGGCCGCCGGACCTAACTAGGAACCGAGCTAGCTAGTGCAAGCGTGTGTCACCATCTGATTGGGTACTGTACAATAACAACAACAGACCAATATCTCCCATAGAGCTGGTCGTCTAGGACTAGAGGAGGGCCAGTGCTTCTTGCGTGGGGCGGCAACAAGCAACTTGACATTGACCAGGGATGGCTGGTCTTAAGCTAAGCTAGATGTATGAATTCAATCTGCAATCTGGGGACTGGGGAAGGTCAAGTTTTGGCAATCTGGAGTGGAACAGAGCGAGGGGCCATGATGTCCTGCACATACGTACAGTGGTATACACTAGTGGTGGCGCCCATCGAGTTGACTCGGAAGAAGGCACTGCACCCGGCACAGTTCCCTGGTTGACATATCCGCAACAATATTTCCAAAAAATTACTTGTTCGGGTTTTAGCACAGGATTTTAGAAAATATATTAAAGAGTGTCTAGAAAAAACTAGACGCTACTACTACACAGGAGAAGGTTAGTCTCGAACTCGGGCTACCTAGCATACCACCTGTGTCTTTCTTTTTAGCATAGGATTTTGGTGGACGTCCCTGTTCCCACACGGAACACATAGCATGTGCAAAAAATTTAGAATTATTTTATATATATACATCTACAAAATACAAATGGTACTGCCAATAGACCTAGCATAATAGTACAATTCTGTACTTGAATTTTATACTATTTACAATCTGAATTTTTTCTTTTTATCATGTTGTGGATCGAATTTGGATTCTGTACTTTGTGGCATTTTAGGTGTGTTTTAGTCACGTCATGAATTGCCTATGACTTTTTTTAAGATTTATATTGCATCTGGATACACAAGTACACTGTGTCGTGCATCCAATATTCCCCTCGAATTTTAAATTTGCGGCATCCATGAAAAAATGACACGCCTGACATCATCCCTGCTAGCTCGTAGAGACACTTTCAGGTCTCATATAGTTGACTCATTTGCAACAAGCCGGTGTGAGATGTAATATCAAACTCGGTACCAGCACTAGCACTCGAAGAGCACATGTTCACGCGGCTTCATGCTTCTGCAGTCTTTAGCGAGACACATTTCACATGAACAAAGCTTCATTGGTTCTACTTATATATACGTATCCGTTTCTTTACTCAGAGGATCAACCATTAGCATTTAGGCTTTATTGGGTATCATCATTTTTTCTGGTGATCAAAGAAAAATAAAATTCTTCATTTTCAAAAAAAATAAAATATGGCTTGGTAGTCTTGATGCTCTTGTAGCCTCTACCTACCTAAGGACCAAGCTCATAACCAAGACATTCTTATCAATTAACCTGTCGTAGCACCACTGACTTCATGGCATTGTCTACCACCCAAGTATCTTATAAGAAACCAGAAGAAGTTTGATGCCAAAGTTGAATCTATCTTTCATCTTACTTATTTGTCTCGAAACTAGCCAGCTCCATTCGCGGGGTATTGGTTGTGTTGAGGAGACCACATGTTAGGCATAGAATACAAGGATCAAAAGTATGGGCGTGTGCATCAGTGTGCGTAGAGGCGAGGGGTCGCCATACTTTTAGAAAAAAATGGACATAGAAGGCATCAGGAATTACCAATAGACATCTTGATTCCGCTTCACATCTGCCGTCTTCTCTAAATGTTGTTGTGCTTCCACCGGATGGATATACATAGAAGGCATCAGGAATGACCAACAGACAACTTGGTCCTGGGTTTCATCCATATTCTTTTATCCATGTTGTCTTGCCCATACCGGATGGATATACATGTCCATCCACCATCAGAGGATGGCCTTTATTTGAGTTTGGATCACAGCTCAACCCATGAAATCTGGGGGAGATCAAATTTTGGCCATGGAGTGGAACAGAAGGGCCAGGACATCATGTACGTACAGTTGGTGGCGGGAGCAGGTATGGTATATCACGGTAGGGGTGGTGCCGATCGGGTTGACTCGGAAGAAGGCACACCCACAATTCCCTGGTTGACATATCCGCCACAATATCTCCAAAACTACCAGTTCAGGTTTCTTTAGAATGAGGTTTTAGTGGACATACCTGTTTTGCTACATCCGCAGACGGAACACGATGCTTGGGATAATGATATAATTTATACTTTCCAATGACATAACTTTTATGATGTACTCACTCCGTTAGGGATTATAAGGCATATGAGGTTTTTTTTAAATGTTAGGAATTACAAGTCCTTTCTTATTTATTATCATCTTTCCTCCAATGCATGGTCTTATTTTCTTTCTTTTCTCGCATGCATGTACAACTATTGGTGCATGTAGTAATTAAGAGGGTGAGTTATTGATTTTCTTAATCCTATCAAAATGGTCCATAGGCCTTATAATCCCTAACAGAGGGAGTATAATTCATGTTATGTTGGTTAAATTGACAATCTAGGTAAGCGCGCCGGCCTTATAATCCCGAACCGAGGTAGTACTTACTTATCAATCTCTTTACTTGGAGGATCAACCATTAGCAGTTAGGCTTTAATTTTTTAATGATCTAGTGTATCGTTTTTTCTGTTGATCAAAGAATAATAAAATTCTTCATTTTCAAATAAAACAAGAGATCGATTGGTAGTCTTGATGCTCTCGTGGCCTCTACCTACCTAAGGACCAAGATATTCTTACCAATTAACCTATCGTAAGACTTCATGTCATTGTCTGCCATCTCAAGTATCTTATAAGAAGCCAGAAGAAGTTTGAAAATCCAAAGTTGAATTTATTTCTCATCTTACTTAATTATGTCTAGAAACTAGCCAATTCCATTCATGAGGGTATCCGTTGTGTTGAGAGGTACCACATTAGATTTTGCTAGGTGTAGAATAGAAGGATCAAAAGTATGGGTGTGTGCATCAGTGTGTATGTGTGTGTGTGTGCAGAAGCGAGGGGTCACCGTCCTTTTAGACAAAAATAGGCATAGAAGGCATTAGGAACTACCAACGGACAAGTTAGATCAGCTTCTCGTCTGTCTTCTTCTCTAAATGTTGTCGTTCTTCCACCAGTTGGAATATACATCTCCGTCCTCCGTCGGAAGTTGGCCTTTATTTGTGTTTGGATTGCAACTCAACCACCCATGAAATCTGGGAGGTGTCAAATTTTGGCCATGGAGTGGAACAGAAGGGCCCAAATAGTTCATTTCTTTGAATTAGACTAAGATAGAGGGTATCCTAAAAGTTCCAAACTTTCATCTCTACCTACAGTGTGTTGGGGGAATAAGCACAACCCACGCTTCTTGCAGTGAACCCTGAGAATAGTTTTAATCAACAAATATGCAACGGAAATAAAACAATGAGCCATGCGCAGGTGACACAAGGATTTACATGGAAAAACCTTCTCAAGGTGAGAAGGAAAAAACCACGGGTGCGGACCAACCGGTCCACCCGAGGTTCACTATGAGCAACCTGGGTACAGAGTCTTCTCTAGAACATCTAGAGATATACAACACACTCAGCATGTTGCCAACCGACAACAACAACAACAACCACTTAAGAGAAATATTACAACAAGGCAGAGTATCTCAGTTTCTGTCCCCTTCGGTAATCAGAAAACTGCTCTTAAACCGCAGATCCAATCAGCACCAAACTTGGTAGACAAACTGATATACGAGTACCCAATATACATGCCAATTTTCAGGCTAATCGGATACCGTTTTCCTGCCTAAAATGTTTGTTTACCAAAATTGCTCTGTGCTAAAACTGCAACAGTCCGAACTGACTAAACCGCTTCCAAATCTGATGCTATACTGACCCAAATCTCAAACCAGCTAACCAGATCGAAGTACTCAAAGTAAGGAACAAGCTAACCAAGTTTAGATCCAATCCAAGCACATTTGAGCCTCCAAACACCGGCTTGAAGATAGACTAGTCAGATCTTAGAAATCTGGACAGAAATCACCTCTCCTTCTTCTTCCTCTCTTTTCACTAGGTTATGGTATTCTTGTGTGTTCTCTCACCCTCTCTCTTGCTCATCTCACACTCTGATTAATTTTCTCACACACAACTACCAAGGGTGGCTAGGGTTTTATTTTCTACTCCTCTCCCAAGGAGCACCTCAGCCGTTGGATACGAATGTCGATCAACAGTTGAAACGTGATGGACTTTCACGGGATGATGTTGGGATGCCGACACGCCTCCATGTGGAGGGACATGGCCCAACAAACTCCCCCTCCCGACATCATGGAGGGTCTCACTGCCAATCGACAGTCATACCGGCGAGCCGACGGTGTACCTCGAGCTTTCCTCTTGTCAACACCTTGGTCAATATATTAGCCCCATTGTCATCTGTGTGCACCTTCTCAATTTGCATTTTCTTGGAACTCAACACATCTCGAATCCAATGGTAGCGAACATCAATATGCTTCGACCTCAAATGAAAACTTGCATTCTGACTCGGGTGAATGGCACTTTGGTTATCACAAAAGAACACATACTTGTCTTTCTCAAAATCAAGCTCACAAGCCAATCGTTTTAGCCACAATAGCTCCTTGCTCGCCTTCGTTACTGCGATGAACTCGACATCAATTGTGGTCAGCGCCACACACTTCTGCAACCTGCTTTGCCATGCCACTGCTCCCCCTGAATGGGTAATCAAATAACCTGAAGTAGACTTCCTTCCATCGACATCTCTAGCCAAGTCTGAATCTGAATATGCAATTAGCTTGGGCTCACTACCACCAAAGCAAAGCTTCATATTACTGCTGCCCCGGAGAGACCTAAAAATGCACTTCACGGCTTCCCAATGTGGTCTTCCTGGATTGGACATAAATCTGCTCATGGTACTAACCGCTTGAGCAATGTCAGCCCGTGTGCACACCATAGCATACATCAAACTCCCAACAGCTGAAGCATAAGGAACTTTCTGCATTTCCTTTTCCATCTCTTCGGTGGAGGGATATTGATTTTTACACAACTTGAAATGAGCTGCGAGTGGACATCTCACTTTCCTTGCCATCTTGAACTTGTGAAGTACCTTCTCAATATATTTCTCTTGAGACAAGTACAAGTTGTTGAACTTTCTGTCTCTCTCAATTCTCATGCCGATAATACACTTTGCTGGACCCAAGTCTTTCATGGCAAAACTTTTTCTCAACTCTTTCTTTAAACTAGCAATCCTAGAGACATTCTTGCCAACAATCAAGATATCATCAACATAGAGAAACAACATGATAAAATCATCACCTGAAAACCTCTGAATAAACACATAATGGTCTGAGCTACACCTCTTGTAGCCTTGCTCCTCCATGAAAGATTTAAACTTTATGTACCATTGTCTCACTGCTTATTTTAGGCCGTAGAGACTTTTCTTCAATTTGCACACATAGTCTTCTTTGCCTTTAACAAGAAACCCCTCAGACTGGTCCATGTAGATTTCTTCCTCCAAATCTCCATGAAGGAAAGTTGTCTTCACATCCATTTGCTCAACCTCCAAGTTGAGACTTGCTGCCATGCCAAGGATCATTCGGTTTGATGTCATCTTCACCACCGGAGAAAATATTTCACCAAAGTCAATACCTTTTCTCTGGTTAAATTCTTTATAACTATATCCTGACCTTGTACCTTGGATATGACGTGTGCTCTTCTTGCTTGATTTTGTAGACCCACTTGTTCTTTAGAACTTTCTTGCCCTTGGGCAACTTCACCAGCTCATAAGTATGATCCTTATGCAAGGAATCCATCTCTTCTTGCATAGCCTTATACCACTCCTTCTTGTTACCATATTTCAATGCATCTTGAAAGCACTTAGGTTCTAAACCATTAGAAAATAACACCACATATTGGTCTGAATCGTACCTAGTGGAAGGAACACGACCTCGGCTAGACCGTCCGAGTGGAGAAGCTGGTGGACTATCTGGTTCAGGTGCTTGCTGATCATGATCATCCTCTTCAGCATCATACTCTTGCCGCTGGGGAGTATCCTCACTTGTACCACTATGTGCGTCATCTTGCACATATTCTGCATCATCATTTCCAGCCTCTTGTTGAGCTAAATCTGCAGGAACTAGGTCAGAATCAGATCTGTCTTGCTGCTGATTTTGAGGAGAAATATGTACTGAAACTTGCTCCGAAACCTACACCTTTGTCTTCACAATATCTTCAATTATTTGGTCTTCAACAAACACAACATCATGGCTTCTCACAACCTTTCTTGCTATTGGATCATACAACTTATAGCCAAACTGATCACCTCCATAGCCAAGAAATATTCACCGTCGTGTCTTTGAATCAAGCTTTGAGCTTTCATCTTGAGGGATATGAACAAAGACCTTGCACCCAAAAACCTTCAGGTGCTCATACGAGACATCCTTGTCATAAAAGATCCTATTTGGAACATCTCCCTGCAATGGATAACTTGGTGAGAGATTAATAAGATAAACTGCAGTCGACAAAGCCTCGTCCTAATAATGTTTAGGCAACTTTGCACTCGATTGTAAGCATCTAACTCTCTCAACAATTGTCATATTCATCCTTTCAGCAAGACCATTCAGCTGTGGTGTCTTTGGAGGAGTAAATTGATGCCTAATTCCCTGCTCCTTGCAATAGGCATCAAACGGGCCAATATACTCTCCCCCCATTATCAGTGTGAATGCACTTGATCTTCTTCTCAGTTTTTCTCTCAACTGAGACTTGGAATTGCTTGAATACACTTAGTACTTGATGTTTGTTCTTCAATACATAGACCCAAACATTCCTGGAAAAGTCATCAACAAATGTGACAAAGTACTTTGCTCCACCCATTGACCTCACCCACATTTTGCAAACATCGGAATGTATAAAGTCCAGCACCTCGGGCTTCTTGTGAGGAGGTTGACTCTTGAACGCAACTATGTGTTGCTTCTGCGCTAGACAATCTGAACATTTCTTGATGTGAACACCATTCAACGGATTTTTCTTCACTAGCACCGTCATCCCCTTCTCACAACTCAGCCTGTGAAATCTAGGGGAGGTCGAATTTCGGCGATGGAGTGGGAAAGAAGGGCCAAGACGCGATGTACATATACTCCCTTCATCTCATAATATGTTGCGCATAATTTTCCGTGCAAAGTCAAAATCTTTGCAAAGTTTGACCAAGAATATACAGAAACAATATGATACGAAATACTACATAGTATAATGTAAAAATATATTTTAAGTCAATTGTAATAATATCAGTTTGGCATATTGTAAAGGGTCATATTCGTATCAGACTACTTGGTCAAAACATACATTGTAAAGTTTGATTTAGATAAAGACTCGTTATATGCAACATATAAATTTTGGGACAGAGGAAGTGCACTGGGTGGCGGGACTCGGGAGCAGATATTGGAAATATAAGATGTTTTAGGTTTGTGAATGAGATGTATCTAGACAATTTTAGATTCATTTAAACCTATACACTAAAAGGTGTCTAGATACATCTCCTTCACAAACCTAAAACGTCTTATATTTCTAAACAGAGGGAGTAGGACGGTAGTGGTGGTGCCAATCGAGTTGACTCGGATGAAGAAGGCACTAAACACGCGCGGCACAGTTCCCTGGTTGACATCACGTATCCACCACGTACAATATCTCCAAAAAAGAAAGAAAAAACTACTGGTTCAGGTTTCGGCACGGGGTTTTGGTGGACATCACTGTTTCGCTACATTCATCCGCACACACACGCGAAACACGTACAGCGCTTGGGATACGCTCCCCCGGCCGGCACTCGTGCACGGGTTTTTCAAGATTCTCGATCGATCGAGCATATGGTGCGACGTCCCGATCGAACTCGGTTCCCGACCGCTGCACCGCAGCGAGCCACGAGATCGATCGGCTTGGGTATTATTCTGCTGACATGCGGATCGACGATATGGATAGACATGGTCGTCATCGGGAGACGGGGCAGAGGGTAATAAAGTCGAACAAAACGGGCATGCGCACGTGGAGCCCACGATCGAAGAGAGGGCCATGCATATCAGGACGGAGCGAGCTTCTCGGCCTGCGTGCGTGCGGTCGGTCGCCGTTTGGAACCCCCACGTCCCACGACCACCGTAGCCAGGGAGCATGATCTTGTTGATCCAAAAAAAAAAAAAACCGCATGTACAAACATGCACCCAACACCCGACTTTCCATTTTGTCCCCCTACCTATCTTCCAGTTTTATTATTCCCCTTCATTCCGTTCTTCCACCCGATAATTGAGGAGGGGGATCTTGTTAGGATGCAGTTGGGATCGCGACAAGTGGAACGCATATATACATGTTCTGATGATTTCAGCTTGGACGGAATCGTGTCTCGTTTAATTAATTCGACCAACAGCAAATTACATAGGCATCTATTCCGAGGCAATAATAACAGCACAAGGCACACAAACTGTCGTCGTCGTCCCCCTACATCATTCCCAGCTGGACCAGAGGGAGGCCTAGGTGTGGGGCAGGCTGTGACGGACGGATTCACCTATACATATGTCCGGTTAATTGCAACCTGTAAGCTGCTTTACCAGGCATATTCGTGTCGATTTAATCGGATAATGTTTTCTCAGAGGAACGGCTGTTTAACCACATGATGAACGACGTCGTAGCAGTAGATGATTCTACGCGAAGAGCGGGCACGTGAAAGTAGTTTCTTTAATTTCGGCGTCAGCATTGGTTCGGATGTGCTCTATTATACTACTAGGTGCCAAGTGGTACATGTTGAATTGTGTCCCGAGGATGCACGTATATATGTGCACATCGTCTTGTTGACCAAGAGGAGAGAATACGAGTGGTTCCATTGATATTCCAAAAGGTTATCCGCATCTTACTTACTCTTGTTTTCCAGAGAGCAAATATGGACCAAATTTGACAACATACGAGCATAGGTTTTTTCAGGTAAACACGTAATACCCCCAAAACCCTGGACCAAATTTGACAACATTTTATGCATTCTGTATCAGTTGGTGGCACGGTCACATCCAATTGTCTTGAGGAGGAGCCCCTAGCCTTGTTCTTGTGACGTGAGGGTAATAACTTCATGAATGCCACGGGGTGAACTGATTCAAAGAGAGCTTCTAATCGAATTGGATCAACACTCTGGATAGTCCCTCTCGCTCCCTCTCTCACGCGTAAAAAGTATGATTACTATTATGGGGTTTAACTCCGTTAAGGCTTGTTCGGTTGCAGGGGGGTTGGACGGGATCGACGTGTATTACATACACTGTAAGCTAAAATCCCTCTAATTCCTCTCCAATCCACTTCTATCCACTAGGACTGTGGATTAACCGAACAAGCCCTTAAGAAGATGCGTCCCTTATTTTGTATATCATGATAGTGAAGCTGGTCAATTTTCTAGTTGAGTTGATATTGATAATACTACTCATCCATTTTGGATCAATAACTAATTTTTGTCTAGTAGGACTAAATTTGATCAAGAACTAAATTTTTTATAAGTGGTTTATGTGAACAAATTTAATGCCATAAAATTTATTAAAAATACTTTCTTTCTACTACTCCCTAAACCCCAACTTCATCTCAACGAGTCACAAATAAGTTATGTTAGCAAGATTAGGGGATCGTGTGCAGTTCGTTGGAGCGGATCGTACGCGAGCGCGTCGTGGGCGCGTGGGAAGAAGTGGAGTTGGGCGTGTGCGTGCGCGTCGAGTATAAAGCTCCTTATACTGTTTGTAATCTGAGCCAGCTGAAAGTGAAATAAGATTAAGGCGTCTGTGCGCCCACGGGGACGTTCGTGCGCCGGTCGGAAAATATTCCGTGTCTCCTTTTTTCTTCTACCTTCATCCGTGAGTGAGAGAGCAACGAAGAAGAGGGGCTGCCCCGGGAAACCCCATCAAGCTATAGCAACTAACACAAGCGATAATCATGGTACGCGTAAAAATGACAGCGTAGAAAAAGCCGGCACAGGGCCCACTCCGACAAGCAGAGAAAAACAAAAGGTGGGTCCCACCACACTGAGCTCACCTGCGCCTCCCCAACGTTTCTCTCCCTATTTATGCCCCAGACCTGCTCCCCTCTCTCTCCTCGTCTGCTCGCTCCCCAACCTCCACCATCTCTCCCCCCTTCCTCCGGGAAGTCAGTCCAAACAAATCGAGCGAAATACCCGGCAAAAATCCGGCCTTGCCGCGCCGAATCCAAGGCGTCCTCGACCGATCTCGCCCCCGCCCCCAGACCGCGTCCTTGTCCGAGGATCCAATCCGTTTCTTTTCCCCCAGCTCACCATTTTTTTTGTCGTTGGTCGTCTCGGAGCAGAGGCCCCAGCCAGCACACGGGCGTGAGGACTGTTCCCCCCAGCATTTTGGTGGGTCGGGTCCGTCTTGGTGGCCGAGCCAGCCGAGGATTTTCTTCGGGAGCGGCTGAGAGACTAGATTAGATGGTGGGCGCGAGGATGATGCGGTGGCCGCGGCCCCCGGCGGCGCGCAAGTTCCGCGTCCGGCTGGTCGTGCGCCGCGCCGAGGGGCTGCCGCCGCCGGCGGCGCCTCTCGCGGAGCTGGAGACGGAAGGGAGCCCCGCGAATCCGAGGGTCGCGGCGGCGGAGGTCAGGTGGAAGGGGCCCAGGGCGTCCGGCCTCAGCTCCCTGCGGCGGGCGGTGCGGCGCAACCGCACCAGGGAGGAGGAGCTGGCCCATGCCCCGGCCCCGGACGCCGCCGCCGCCGCGGTGGCGTGGGAGGAGGAGTTCGAGAGCGTCGTCACGCTCGCGGCCGCGTCGCACCGGGAGGCGGCCGTGTTCCAGCCGTGGGAGCTCGCCTTCACCGTCTTCACCGTGAGCATCTCCCTCCCCCGCCTTCCTGGAATTGAATTCTGTCCCTGTTTGGCCCTGTTGCAAGTCGGTATTTTTTATTTTATTTTTGCAATTACTAACAAGTAGTTGTACTCCTTATTGTTGACTTTATCTCTTCTTTGCGGTCTGTTGAATTATCTCAAGTGTGGAAGCAATCAATGTTCGCCAATCGCTTGAAAATGAATATGTGTAGTTGCTGGATATAAATGGATCAACCATAGCATGCACAACTGTATCCCTGTTAATATGATAGTAACATTACACCTTGTGAAGATAAACAATATCTTTCTCTGTAAAGTCTAACGACATTGCGGTTTCATGTGCTTTTTTTTTTTATGTAAACATACTTGTATCATAATTCTGACCCTCAAATAACCCCTCCTCGGAAGGATTGAATTTCATGATTATAAGTCCATAATCGTCCCTTTAGCAAGTTGGCATGTTTTGTTTTGAGTGGCTTCTTCCGGCCAGTTTGCTTTGAGTGAAATCTGACCTGCCTTGTTTTTCTTTCCCTCGTGGCAGGATATGAACAAAGGCCCAAAGACTAAACCAACAATTCTGGGAACTGCTTCTCTTAGCCTAGCTGATTACGCATCAGCAGCCGAAGAGGACATTGAGATAATTCTCCCGTTGTCTGTGACATGTGGTGCACCTGAGTCTGTTGCATCTCTTCATGTGAGTTTGCGATGTGAACAACAAGCTCTAGTTAACAATTTTTGTTTTAACTGACGTCTGGTTTGACCTTGAAATCCTCTTTTTCATTGCAGCTCACTCTGAGTATGGTGGAACTACGAGGTCTTCAGGAAACCTCTGATGCTTCACAACGATCTGCTGTGGCCACTCCGTTATCTCCATCATCTTGTGATTCTCTACCTGGAGGAAAGGATGAGGTTTCGGTCATTAAAGCAGGGCTGAGAAAGGTGAAAATTCTCAAGGATATGGTCTCCACTCGAAGGTCCAAGAAGACATTCCAAGGTGATGAAGGTAGTGAAGATAATTGCTATGTTCACAGTGATGGTGCTGAATATCCATATGCTACCGACTCTGTCGATGAAGATCTGGATGATAGAACACGTGAAGATGAAGTTGCAGATCCAGCTATCAGGAAGTCGTTCAGTTATGGTTCTCTGCAGTCTGTCAACTATGTTGGTGGCCTAGTTTATGCACATGCAAAGATTGATGGCGATCATGAGGACTGGGTCTATTATAGTAACAGAAAATCTGATGCTGGTTACCATGTGGAGGAACCACAGTCATCAACTGCTGAGCAAACCGTGTTGCCTGCTACAAAACGGAGTATCCTTCCTTGGAGAAAGAGGAAGCTGAGTTTACGGTCATTAAAGGCTAAAGGTGAACCTCTGTTGAAGAAAGCAAATGGAGAAGAGGGAGGTGATGATATTGACTTTGATCGTCGGCTGCTAACTCCTTCCAGTGGATCAGAGGTACAATTTTTGTCTTTCTCTTCTCATTGCATCGTTTAAAAAATAAGCAGCATCCTGTGCTTGGCCAAGTATTTTACCTGAAGAATTGCTTGTTTGTATATCCCAGAACTATTTTTTAATAGTCCATGATGTTTGTTCTGAGCAATGCATTTTTCAGTTGCAGAGGTCAAGGAGTGAAGATGGGTCAGTTAATGGTATGATGTCAGAATTTGGCGATGACCATTTTGTTGTGGGGAACTGGGAATCAAAGGAGGTACTTAGCCGTGATGGGCACATGAAGCTTTCTTCCCAGGTGTTCTTTGCATCAATCGACCAGAGAAGTGAGCGAGCTGCTGGGGCTAGTGCATGCACAGCCCTTGTGGCAGTTATCGCAGACTGGTTCCAAGCAAATCAGGATCTGATGCCCATCCAGTCGCAGTTTGATAACCTGATCCGTGAAGGATCACTGGAGTGGAGAAACCTTTGTGAGAACAAGACGTACCGAGAGCTTTTTCCTGACAAGCACTTTGATCTTGAGACTGTCCTTCATGCCAAGATCCGCCCACTCACAGTCTCCCCCAGCAAGTCATTTGTCGGATTCTTCCTACCTGAAGCCGAAGGCGCCGATGACATGGGAGGATTTGACTTCCTCAATGGTGCAATGTCCTTTGATAACATCTGGGATGAGATCAGGCAGGCAGCGGAGTCCTCATCCAGTGAAAACCCTAGCCTATATGTAGTGAGTTGGAATGACCATTTTTTTCTCCTCAAGGTTGAGCGTGATGCTTATTACATCATTGACACCCTTGGAGAAAGGTTCTATGAAGGGTGCAGCCAGGCATACATTTTGAAGTTTGACGACAACACCACGATTCACAAGGTATCCGGTGAAAAGAAAACATCTAGCCCCGACTCTAGTGGACCTCTGAAGGATTCCTCAGGGAGCTCCTCCTCCGGGCAGGACAGCGAGGACGACACGGAGGAGGGCATACTCATGTCCAAGGGCAAGGAATCATGCAAAGAATACATCAAGAGTTTCTTGGCGGCCATACCAATCAGGGAGCTGCAGGGGGACATCAAGCGAGGACTGATGGCATCGACACCGCTGCACCACCGCCTCCAGATCGAGTTCCACTACACCCAACCATCACCCCCAGTAGAGGCCGTCTCTCCCCCACAAGCCCTCGCCATCGAAGCCCCGTTCGAGTTCTCGTGGCCTGACCCACCACCGGCCATGGAATTCGCCCTGCAACATGCGGTCGCCGTCGCATAGCTCGCCACTATGTTGGCTGGCTGGCTGAGATCTGACGGCATCCTGCTCGACATCAACTTGAAGAGAACCTGCTCGAAGATTTTGTTTCCCTTTTTTCTTTGTTCCTTTGCGCTTGTCTCATCATGTCTAATATGACCTGGCCAGTATAGGTTTCCCCCACGGGCATCGGATTCGGAGCCTTCCGCCTGTGTTTTGTATAAAGAGGCGATTGCTCCTGCCTGTCCTGTATTAGCCGACTAATTTCTGTAATCAGGTGTAACCTTGTAGTAGCACTAATCAATGAGTAACGCCCTTATGTTAATTAAGTTTGGGCCTTGCTTCTTCTGCTTGCAACTTCATATAGCAGAGATTGTTGGAGCTCTGAACCTTTCTCTGATGCTGCCTCTGAAAGCAACTGAGACTGTTCTGCCCAGAGTGTTGGTAGCTTCTTGATGGTGCAGTATCGTCCAGCCATGTTGGATTATCAGAGGTCAGAGCCAACCTGTTACCTGTCGCCAGCACCAGAATACACATTCAGTGAATGCGACACATGAGCTGCTGCAAAATGTGGATGAAAAGCATCCCCCAATCTTTTTTTCTGGGTCGGCATGTGATATACTAGAAGCCATGTGATATAGCAGGCTTGTGCTTGTGATCCTGTTATTTTTTCTGCACCTTCCAGACCTCTCTACTTTGCTTCAACGGAGTTTATTTACAGGCTGATAACTGCAAGAAAACATCGCTGTCTCGGTCTGAACTGTAACCCAAGACTCCATTGGCCATATGCTCACTTTCAAATAACTATGCCACGAAAATGACTATCTGAATACGATATCGCATTAGAAAAATCGTTCGTAGCTGTTCACACCTGGTCACGCTAATGATTTAGTCCGTGAACGATGGAACAGCCAAGACAACGCGCATTGCAGGGGCTGAGCTGCCAATCAGCCTGCACAATGCATGTGTTGGACAGGGAACATATATATGTCTGTTTATGCGAATGTCCCCGTCACAATGTTTCTGCGGCTAAGCTGGCGCGATAATATATTTAGTTTGCGACTACGACCTCTTGTCGCGTGACATAGGCATCAGGAACCATCAGGTTCATCCGATGATCCAGATTACATAGCAGAAAAATGAGTTGTTGTTTCAAATTCAAATTGGCAGCTCAGCCCCTGCCATAATATATCCAGATTACTACGTAGATCATTTGATTCATAGTCGAGACTGCAGAAGGAGACCATGGCATTTCAAATTCAAATTGGCGTGCCTGGGAACAGGTACATCACAACCTGTTTGACACGGGCCTGCTGTCTAGCTGTACAGATGCTTCCCATGAGGCGAGCTTTAGCAAGTTAGCGTGTCCTGGGTATAAACAAAAATCCCCAGATTTCAGGGCTCAGCTGAAGATGACTCGATTTAAGGACATAGATCAGACGCAAGCTCGACAACTCCCCACATCGGTGCGTCGTCCTGCGTTGGTTTAAAACAACATCAGAAGGATATGACGTAAGAACTGTGCAATGGACCGAGGTGTATGTACAGCCATGGTAACTAAAAAGTAATTGCAGTGTGCAAAAATCATGTCTCACCAAATACACGATGTCAAATGCCTCGGAGTAATCTTTCAGAGATTTCTCGATGTTGGTGTTCCTGCAAAACCAGTTCTTTGTCAATTGATGTGTTACATCTGCACGAAACTGAGTCTCGTTGCTTACAGCTGTTAAATGGGAATACAACACACAGGTTTGGTTTTCAGAACACTGGCTATAGAATTGCTCCAATGGCTCTATATATTATTCTATTCTTTTTAGTTGCAGCTCGACGGAAAAAATAACGGGTTCATTGGTTAATCCTGATTAGTCACATGTAAAGTTCAATGTGATTTTTTTTTTGGCTTGCATTGATTAGAGGAAAACCAGTACAGCACAAAGAGCTTCCTGTGATTGCTCAGCTTTGCTATAACCCCAAAAGAAACTTCACTTTAAAGAAAAGACATCAATCCATGTACAAAAATCCAAAGTTAAACATGTTATAGAGCTGGCCAAGTTTATAACTCTCCAAAGTAATGAAGTTGATACGTATAATCATATTGCTGTCAACAAAATAAGCTACTCAGATGACAAGGGTCAAAAGAAAAATGGGAAAAAGTTCATCAGTAAGTTTGGAAACTACGTCATGCCTAGAGCAAAGTCAGGATTGTGTTGTTGATTGGCAAAGTCAGGATTGTGTTGTTGATTGGCAAAGTCGGGATTGTGTTGTTGATTATACGTATCAACTTCACAATCCTGACTTTGCTCTAGAACCTGTCCCAAGGAGCATACCATAGGAAAAAAAGGTAGAACAGAAACGGATATATGTATATAGCCTATTGTGTTGTTCAGTAATTTACTCTGCTCATGGCTATAACTAATCAAATTTCAGTATCAGCAAGAGTTGCCCTACACTTTCAAAGTACACATAATATATCCAAATGACCAAATCCATCAAATATATACGTTCACGGAATAAAAAAAACTAGACAATTCTTAATATGGTAAATTGCAATTCCTGGCTAACTTTGAATGAAGCAAGCGAAAGGCAAGCTAATGAGAAAGTTGCTTACAGGAATCCAGCAGCAATCCTGTTCTCGTAGTTTAAACCATCAGACATTCCCAGGTCTCCAATGTGATCTCCAAGCAGCAGCACATTGGTCCTCTTTTTCACCAATGAATAGTCTTCAGTAGATCCATTTGGATCCTCAGGACTGTTGTCTACCGGAGCTGCCATGTCCAAAGAATGCTCATTTTTGTTTAGAACATGAATTGTCTTCCCTGCATTAGATGTTTAATTTCTATGAGATAATGAGAAGATAAGCAAAACACATGTCTGATGTACACAAGCAATTCATAAGTTAAAGCATCAGTTCGGAAAGATTGTTTAGGAAAAAGGGATAATGTATCCACATCGACAGAGATACATATTTCAAATTTAAATAACACCGTACATATGAATCTTAGAGATTACTTATGTCACATATTTTCATGAACTAAAGAATTTGCGAAGTGTAGGGCAACTGCATGAAAGTACAATTTTACAATGAGTTGGATATTATCACCATATATCATGCATTAGAATTTGGTAGAAACAATTTCTGAACTATCAACACTTCGCGAGGATTAAAAATCACCTTTAAATGCTACAAGACGACCCTCTTCATTAAAGACCATCCTATTAGACACAATCTTGATGTTCTTGAATGATCGGTGGAGTTTCTGCCGGAAGACCTAAAAGAGAGAGGAGGTCTGATTCAACAAAGTTCATTTGAATATTTGGTTATTTCTTATCATTCTATTTTAAAACTTACCTCCTCAATTACGTCTGCAAGTCCAGCAGAAAATACTAAAACTGGAATATCTCTAGCCTGAAATTACAGTTAAGGCTTTATCAGACACTTATTTCTTAATATATTGGACATTTATAGGGTTTCATTAGACTATAACCATAAAAGCAATTAATTATTTTTCATCTCCCCAAAAAGTTATAACCACAGGCAAGCCAACTTTATCTACTAAAAGTTAGGGGGGGGGCAAAAGGCAGGCCAAGGGAGAAAATATGACCATAATTTGAGGTCAGTTGTACATATATATATATGAATGTTCGTAGTATACTTGACCATGATGACTAGCTTCCTTCTCAAATGTGAAGTCAAACTCGTTGAAACATGAGAAGATGAATTCTGTGATGAATCTTTTTTTTTTCAATCAGCACATATATGGTTGTGGATATAAGTAATCACAAACTCTACTCTACAAAAGAAACATCCAAAATAGTCACAAAATGCTTTGCAAAAGGGAGTAATGTTTTCTGCCTTCCTATTTGACAAATTCATCACACGAAAAGAAACCAAAATAAAAAGCTGAAACTACTAGTGGGCTTAACCTGTACCAAAATAACCAGGGGAAGAAGTAACTACACATGTACCGTACCAGATGTACATTTCAAAACATTCTTATTCCTCTTGGTCAATTAAATTGGACTGCTATGAAACAAGAAAAAAGAAAAGAATACCTCTAAGAACTCAAATAGCTCCACCACTCCATCTCGGAAAGCAATTGGAGCATCTGCCACCGATTTATTTATAGCTTCTCGTGTGAGGCCCCCTTCAATAAGGAGACCATGACTCTTCCCCCACCTATAGCAAGCAGTGTCATCAGAGACTAAGGTACACTACACTTGAATCTAATTGAGATGCATATTGTATTCGAAAGTGAAAGCGTATACTGATCAATGGCATGAAAACATCAAGAAAGCTACCATAAGAAAAAAATTCATTTCTGTCGTAAAAGGTTTCACTAAGCTACCATATATATATAATTGTGTATTAGTTATTTGTGCCTTTTTTAGAGAACTATTTGTGAAATTGTCAAATTGATGCCACATGAATTGTCTTCTGCTGACTACTAGGAAGTAGCAAGAATTCAAAAAAGTATGCAACATGGATACAATAAGCTAATATGCCTGATGAACCGTGTGGGTCACAACTATTTGTGCTTCTTTTAGAGAATTATTTGAGAAATTATCAAATTGATGGCAGATGAATTGGATTCTGCTAACTACTAGGAAATAACAAGAACCCAAAATAGTATGCAACATGGATACAATAAGCTAATATGCCCGATGAACCATGTGGGTCACGACTGACAAGGAAAATATGCTATAAAGAAGGAACAATGTACATTCACCATCACGTGACAACAAAAGACTTCTGAACTAAACAATCATGTCTACATGTTAATGTCCCAATTTAGAATTTCTGCGCTCTGGAACTCACAACCTTGTCTTAGCTGCCAACCCAGAGATGAGCACTAAGCATTTCAAATTCAAATGCTTCAGTGATGCAAACCTATGCAAATGACTCAACCAACAGCACGGCATATCAAGTAACGGATGCTGACGGGTGTGGCTGACTGGCCGTTGTTACGTTTGTCTAGCAGCTGTTAGTCGTAGTCGTACTCTTGTCTTGAGTACTCGGTTGTTTCGGTCTAGTTTTAGGCTTGTACAGTTGTAAAACTTTTCTTTCTATCAATACATCCAGACGCAAGCTTTGTGTTCTCTCGAGAAAAAAAAACACCATATCGACGAGCAGAGCCAATAATATCAGCATTCACTTCACATAGTCCCTCCACATGCTATATGCAAACCAGCACTGCAAGGTTCACTTCACTGGTTCACTGTAACAGAATGGTATATCCCACCAGCACTGCAAGGTGGATATAAACGAATGCAGTTTGCAGGAGCAGCCGACGTGCCGAGCACACTCTCCTGTAGAAGATTGGTGCTCACCATTCTTCCATGAGCTTGGCCTTCTCCGGCAGAAGGATGTCGGGGTTGATCTCGATTGGGTGGTAATGCTCGAACAGCTCCTCCCTCTTGGCGTCAAACTCTTCGTTCCCCTGCCTCAGCAGTGCATGGCTACCTGCGACCACACATAGATAAATACACATGCCATCATGGACATTTTAACCCCAAAATCCAAGCTCTCAGGTCCGAAGGAAAATCAGCAGAAATGAGGAGCATACTCTGGCCGCGGCAACCGTCGTACCAGTACCGAGTGAGCGTGCCGTCGAAGTCGGCAATGACCTACACCAGTGGAAGACCCTAATTAGAACTGTAACAAAATATGAACAGAGGCAGTGATATTGGTGAGGAAGCGGACCTGCAGCTTAGCTGCGCCGGCGGCGCGGATGGCGGCGACCTTGCGAGCGAGGGCGTCGGCGTCGGCAACGAAGGAGTCGGGGTTCCGGGTACTGGAAGAAGACATGGAGGCTGGGGGGAGGAGGGATATGCGGCGGCCAAGGTGTGGAGCGAGGGGCGGCGGGGTGGTAGGGTTCCGGCGGCTATGGGCGCGGGAGAGGAGGCGGCGGAGGAGATGGGACGGGGATGGGGAGAGCAACGGTGGGCTCGTCATGGGCCGCATTTCGAAATTGTGGGCCGGAGCAAGACGAACCTCTCTACTCTAAGGACTCTAATAAAATCATTATTTTGCTATACCCAAAATTTCTCTCAAAAACAAATGCTATAGACATTTTTGTGATTACAAGGAACTAGTTAAATACCCGTGCTTCGCAACGGAGCTTAGATAGATAAACTAAATCATCATTTTACCTCTTCTTCTCCTCTATTTGGTTCGGTCCTTGTTGCGGTCCTTGTTGCTCGCGAACGTGTGATTCTGCTGAAAAATTTGTACATTGAAAGAGACCGTCGCTATAACATTCTTTACTTTCTTTTTCTCAACTGAACACTCGCATTTCAACAGCTTCGCTTACACTATCATGCAGCCTACCAGCCATTGGTTCAACGCCCTCCCTCATTGTAGAGCCACTCAATCTCTGCCCATAGGCTATGCTCCATGGACCGCGCACCACTCCTTAATTACATGAAACCCCCTCTCTAGCCGCTCTTTGTCAACAACCACAACTCTGTTTCTGCCTATCTGAAATCTGTCTAAATAAACTCTCTATACTTCATTTCCTCATGGTTAGTTCAGTCTCTTCCTTCCTAGACGCGGTCATGGAAGATATCATCTCCACCTTTACCTATGTTTGCACACGTCGATCACATCCTCAAAAGTGACACATGTACATGTTCCTCTTATAAGTGCAAATCAAAACTAATTCGATAGTAGAAGTTTTGCTCGTCTCACAACCATAATAAAATTCAACACAAAATATCTAAATTACATGTGCAACAACATAAATCTTGTCTACTCGTATAAAAGAAATCAATAAGTTTTTTTGCTCCTTCTATTTTTTTGAAATCATTTTTCCCAAATCTGGTTGTAATATTTTGCATAAAACTGTGCCTCAATTTTAGTGTAATGTAACCAAGGATTTAGATTCCCTTTTTTGTATTTTTTGTCGCTTGAAGGAAATGGCCGAAATTCGGTATTTCCGAAAAACCTTAATTATAAAGGGGCATCAACATAGGGAGATCATGATATTGTTAAGGGAGAATCATGGTTTAATAAATATAAATATTTCTCTTTACAATTGTTATTCAGCGAGGACCGATATTGCTCAGGTATGAAGGTCTAACATAGTCTACTAAACTTTTCATAACATTGCTATGAAAGTATGCCTACTTTTTTTATAAAAGTGTGCCTTAATTTTAGTGTACTGTAACCATATTCTGTTTTTGTTTTTTTTGCCGCCTAAACGAGATGGCCAAAATTTGATATTTTTGAAAAACTTGGACGGAAAGACCAAAACTAAAATTTGAAATCTAAAACAAAACATGACTTAGATTACATTGAAAAATGACAGAATTTTTCTCAACTGTTTGGAATACAGCGGAACCAAAATAAACCACCGGATCAAAATCAAATGGAGAAAACTTGTAGCACAATCGCATCCTAAAAACAAATATAGCTAAAAACAAATATAGCTAAATGACCTGAAGATTAACAACTCCAAAATTAACAATCTTGAATATATTGTAGAAGCCGGATCTTTAACTGTGAAGATGAAAGACACAATACAGAGGAGAAAGGATTGACATTTCCAAGCACACATAGTGCTGTAGCTCTAACATTGGTGCATCTGGTTCTATAATCTGTAGCGCTTTCTTAACCCTATAATCTAACCAGCATTGCAAGTACATAATCTGAACCACACTGTATTACAAATGGAAAGTCCACCTCCCTTGTACCTATAGCTCTATAGCCTCAAAATTAACATCACGGTAATTTTCCGGATCAGACGAACGATTCCAATCTCCTATGCTTCTATACATGTGAACTATATCAAAAGGGTGTTGTATACAACGACTGTCGACGACGAGGAAAGAGACAGAGCAATTCATTATGCATGAATGCATGATAGCCTAACTGCTGAGTAGATCCTGACCTGGAGCTTGTTGCGTGAGACATCGAGCACAAGGAGGCCGCGGATCTAACTAAAATGTTCGGATAGGTGCCGCAGCTGTCGCTCAGCGAGGAGCACCCACTCCATCACCTTCACATTCTTCGCCTCCTTGAGCACCCGCACCACCACCTCGTCCATAGAGCCCGATCCCTCGTCCTCCCTTATCTTGTCGCCCCATTCCATGGCGTCCCTCCCGTGCATGGCCATCTGGTACACCCACTCCAGCTTCTCGCCTTCCACATCAGGGACCGGTACGCCTCATGCTCCTCGTCCAATCGCACCACCTCCCGACTCGCTGCCACTTCTCCTCGATCTCCTTCTCTTCTCTCGACTCGACGGGGTCTCCCTATGAGTGTAAGCGAACGAAGTCCCGCGAGGAGTCGGCGAGCTCGTGGTCAGGGTGGGGCCATGGGGGTCGAGGTGATATCGCCGACAGCGTGCATCATGGATGCAAGGACGAACGTGTGATGGAGGCCCGACATGCGCTCCAGAGCTCCATGAGATCGAACTCTGCGGGGCCTAACGTGGCTCATGGGGACTGGAATGGCGTGTTTGGCTAATTGGTGGCGATGTCACACTGTCGTTAGTAGAGGCTAAAGGAAAAGGCGTTAGTCGAGGCCAAAGTACATAATCTGAACCACACTGTATTACGAATAGAAATTCCACCTCCCTTGTACATATAGCCCTATAACATCAAAATTAACATCACGGTAATTTTCCGGATCAGACGAACGATTCCAATCTCCTATGCTCTGATACATGTGAACTATATCAAAAGGGTGTTGTATAGAACGACTGTCGATGACAACGACAGAGACAGAGCAATTCATTATGCATGAATGCATGATAGCCTAACTGCTGAGTAGATCCTGACCTGGAGCTTGTTGCGTGAGACATCGAGCACAAGGAGGCCGCGGATCTAACTGAAATGCTCGGACAGGTGCCGCATCTACCGCTTAGCAAGGAGCACCCACTCCATCACCTTCCCATCCTCTGCCTCCTTGAGCACCCGCACCACCACCTCGTCCACAGAGCCTGATCCCTCGTCCTCCCTTATCTTGACGCCCCTTTCCATGGCGTCCCTCCCGTGCATGGCCATCTGGTACACCCGCTCCAGCTTCTCGCCTTCCACAGCAGGGACCGGTACGCCTCATGCTCCTCGTCCAATCGCACCACCTCCCGGCTCGCTGCCACTTCTCCTCGATCTCCTTCTCTTCTCTCGACTCGACGGGGTCTCCCTATGAGTGTAAGCGAATGAAGGCCCGCGAGGAGTCGGCGAGCTCGTGGTCAGGGTGGGGCCATGGGGGTCGAGGTGATATGGTTGACAACATGCATCATGGATGCAAGGACGAACGTGTGATGGAGGCCCGACATGCGCTCCAGTGCTCCATGAGATCGAACTCTGCAGGGCCTGACGTGGCTCACGGGGACTGGAATGGTGTGTTTGGCTAATTGGTGGCGCTGTCGCACTGGCGTTAGTTGAGGCCAAAGGAAAAGGCACCTGATATGGTTGCTTTTGATCGCAATGGAGCGTCGAGTTTGTTTTCTAGTTGGGAATAATATGGGATTAGGTTCGTTAGTTAATCATAGATTGTTAAGGCTTCACTTATCACGCGCAAAGCATGATCTGATAATTATCGCGGTGGTATTACTTGTAATTACACGGAAGTGTGACACATAGTGGAGCTGTAGTGAGAGAGAGGGGCATGGAATTGTGGTGAGAGGGAGGCGTGGAGTTGAATTTTTGTTTGGATAAGATAAAGTTTGCTAGCCGATGATTTCTTTATTTATTTAGGCATGGAGTTTGTTGAGGAGTGGTATTTTCCTAGTAATTTCTTGATATGTGACATCAGACATTCCTAATTTTAAAATTATTAGTAAAGATATAAGATTCAGGGCACGTATAAAATAACCAACTATTCATTCCTCTAGACCTACGTAGACATATTATCAAACTAAAAGAAATGTTATTATTGCAATGCAGGCAGCAAAACTCTTGAGAATTTTCTGAATGCCTTCTAAATAGAGAACCTGTTGCCGAGGGATGTCAAGCAGAAGAAGATCAAGCTGATACCTAAAGAGGTGTTTATCCAGCTGAGGTTTGTATCTGGAACATGTCTTTTCTCATGTTATTCATTTGGGTTTCATCACCATTTATTTTGCGAACTGATGGACCGTAAAGGGAATTCAAGGGGATATCACTAAGACCAAGAGCCTGAAAGCAATTGAACAAAGCTGTCAGCCTACAATAGTACCATGCCTAGTCAGTAAAAAACCAGGTTCTTGAAGAAATACAAGAGTTATATATCTATCTACACATAAGAGCATTTCAACTTTCAACTTACGTGGTAAGAATCAGTATAGATCTACAACATCCTAACCTCATGATCCTCACAAATGAACCGCGGAAGCGTGGAGGAAAGCCACATGCAGCTCGGCCTCGCCTGTGTCTTGGCACACATTGCACAGAAGTTCGCACGTGCGGCCCCTTCATTACGTGCTCGCTTCTGGACATGCATGTTCATATCCTTGGGTTCAGAACCAAGGCCACGGCTTAGTGATATGAGTACCAGATGTGGAATGACTGAACGAGGTGACGGCACACAATTCTCGAGCCTGCTGGCCAGGACCTGCCGGTGTGCCATGCTGCTATTTCCTCCATCGATGGTAGCCACACTATAAATGGGTACAACGATCGGCAGCGGAAGCAAGTGAGAGGAGTATGAATAAGGTTAGCAACAAAGCGGTTCCGCCTCTAATGGTTGCGCATGTTGGTGTTTTTTGAGATAAACGGAAAGTTTTTTTCTTTTGAAGTGAAGATAAACGCAAAGTTTGTTGGCCATCCACTCAAAAAGAAGGTTTGTTAGCAAGATAATTCTGTTGAGATATACATGTACGTTTATCCTCTAGAAAGAATAGATATAATTACGTGATTTGTTAGTTGTTACGGGATGGCATTTTGTGTAATATTACTAAAGTGTGACACCGTGTGACACCACCTCTTTGCTTTTAATAGTAAAGATTCGCGCACACACATGTTTAAATAACCGAGGCCCCAGGGGATCCTACTAAAATACCGGTGAATGCATGGGTGGATGTCTAAAAATGAGCATAATGAGATAGTCACGGAGCTATGTTGTTTTTTTGTCCACAACCACCACTAAGTAGTACAACTATATACTTCACATGAAGAAGATAAAAGTCCTACACTTTCCTCCAAACAATATAGATTTTTTATCCACGCTCTCCAAAAAATATAGATAAGTTGACATTTACTAAACATATGTTTAAATAGCGTTCTTTGGCATAAGTAACCGAAGTTACACGTAGCCGAAATTAGTAGTACAAAGTAATAGAAGTCTTGAAAATTTAATAAATGAAACAAGCTACAAATACCTAGAGGAACACGGTTTTACCAAGCCTATTTTGAAGCTGTCACCTATGTTGGAACACAATTGGCTTGGTAACTTGTTCCGATATATTACCGCACACCCTCACTTGCAAATCAAACTACCATGTAAAATTTTTACAAGAATTTTGATCTGCTCCAAATTTTCTATGAAAATCCTTTAAATCATGAAACACATACATAAAATAGGAAGCATGCGAGAGAAATCTATTTATTAGATTGGGAAGTGGGAACCATGACTCATTACATAGGGAGGGAAACAAAACTAGCATAAGAGCAAGTTCAATAGTAAAGCATGATGCTGGCTATAAGCCACCGTCATGTCATCTGTAGCTAACATACTATGTATTTTAAGGAATTACAAGAAATTTGCCCACTACACAAGGACTATACAATAGTTAGCTATAAGTAGTACTGCTTTGTTTAGCCTAGGCCCATCTTACACACGCACAAAATACCTAGGAGCACGTGCTGGAGTTAGCTCTTGCATGAGTCCTTTTCACAATAGCTCTTAGACCGGTATTATAGGCAAATTGCTTATGCGACACTATACTTATGGAGAGAGGGTGATGGTGTATCTTAGTTAAGATACAATCCTTGCACAGAACCATATACTATATTATTGTTCAATCCTCGCAGAAAACCTATTCTAGTCCAATGGGATGTAATATTGAGGCCCCGAGACTAAGATGATGAGGAGCATGACATGGAACCAACTAAATTTTTATTACAATGAATACACAAGTGCATATCTATCACAATACGTGCTTTAACCACATGTTCAAATAAGGGAGGCCTCGAATAAATTCACGGATCACACTAAAGTCCTAGTGAACACATTGTCAGACACATAAATATAAGCATATTGGTCTAATAAAAAATTTATTGAGCTATGGGGCTATGACTCCAAAACCCTCACTCAATAGTAATTGTCAAGAAAAAGGAAAGAAAAAATTGCATTTACTAACACATGTTTCTAGATAATGAAAGCGATCAACTCCTCTAGCCTTTGCAACTGAATGTGCACACAAACAAAACAAATATACATATCTCAAAGAAATAAACCGTCACCCATGTTGGGAACAAGCTACCAATACGTAGATAACATAGGTATTATAAAGCATACCGATAAGTTGTCACCCATGTTGGGATGTAAATCCCCTCATAACTTGTTCCAGTCTGATGTTCTCCATCATTTGCACGTCGTGTTATAGCCATAACAGCAGCGAAGACTAGGATCACGGCCAACTAACAGACACGACTATAGCATGCATATGATTTTTTTTAATGTTCTAAAAACTATCATCATTGTGTAAATTCAAATCATACAATCTAATACAAACTAACACAATCTTGAATCATCTCATACATATAGGAAAAGGTCCAAGTGTGGATAGCTGACAAGGGGATGATGTTGAAACTGTTGTTACATCATGAGCATTATATTTTTAATCTTCAAACTTCTTATAATCTTTCCATGCAATTGTGCCCATTGAATCGCACAATAAAAACATGAATTTCAAGAGTGATGCATATGGAACTAAATTTGTTGGAGTATTAGCTATTTGCATACAAAAATTAAAAATACAAAAAGAAAGGTTCTTTTACTTTAGGGTTCTAGAAATTGGTAGAATAGAAAAATCAAAATCCTAGTGTTGTGCCAATTCCAATTCAATACCATTGAGTATGTACCAGAGTTTATTAGATTGCACCATGGAAGGAATAAAGATGCTTGAGATAATCATAGTGCATAGTAACTTTGTAGAAAATTCCAATAGGATCCAAACCTATAAAACAACACCGGCATACAAAAATTCCAAAGATTGTAATTCTCCTAAAATTTTCTATGAAAGTTATTTGAATCAAATAACCATTAATAAAATAATAGGTTTGTGAGTTACACTGATCTACTAGACTATGAAAAGTGAACCATGAATTGTTAGATAGTAAGAGTAATCTATGTGTCATAATCTAAATTTCCCATGAAGAAACTTGGCTATCATCAAATGCTTTCCTCTTAATAAAAGTTTGTGTGCATCAACCGATGCAGAGGCCGGGGTATCACTCCCCTTTTAGGAAAAAAATCAAATGATTTCCAATAAAACTTGGTTGCTGACATAGTTTGTAAAATATGGAGGGTCACTAGTTGTGTCATATTATCTAGAAAGAGAATCATGATATTCATATATGATGTCAAAAGGAAAACATGAGCTATCCAAGCAATGAAAATAGTCAATATTCAAGGATATTTTATCATGAACACAACTAATATACACCACCAAAATATACAACACAACGATATATGTGTTGTATTTACTACCTGGTTAGTTCTACTGATTGTAATTAACTCCCATCGAGTGTAAGTGGGTGGGAAAGAGCTAAATCAAGAAAGGACCACAAACTTGATGTGCATTTTAGGTGAGAATTTAATATTTAGAGCACCACAGAAGCAATACCCGGATATAAATACCACAAGACTGGAGAAACATACCATATTCGATATAAAGTGTGTATTAGGAGTATTTATGGAAAAACCGCTCAAGGGAAATATCCACATATTGATAAGATGGGTTTGGGATGCATTCGGGATATGTATGCCATGAGTTTCATCCATTCGGCAAGTAAATAATAGTGCAAGGCCTATATGGTTCAATGGATACAATGCGAGCAATAATTCTGAACTTTTGAGGCTAAAATATGCACAATACTCTAGTATCTAAATGCATGTATTTTCGACCCTCATATATCATCATTGCACTAGAACGTAAGACTCGGTGGTGATATGATATAATTCTAGACCCATATATTATTACAATTGTTTTCATATGTAGAATTTTATTCTCTACATGTGTCAATGATTCTGAGGTCAGAAACATTGCTGACTTGGCTATGCTCCAGGTGTCCTTCTTGGACGAGCTAGGGGTGTTCCCTTCGTACGTGTCGAGGGTGAACCACACAAAGATCGAGTGTTTTTACTTGCCACATGCATGTGTTGCATGTTAGTTAGGCTTAATGGGATAGTGACAAATAGTTATCAAGCACTCCCTTGGAAGGTACAGGTAACTTCTTATGACTTGAATATTGAGGGTTCTATTTTATTAAGTGAAATTTGTATTTGCAACTACTGTTTGAAATTAATAAAGTACCAAGGTAGAGTCCTTTTGTTTCCCTAAAAAAGGTGAAAAGTGGTATTTCTTTGTCATCTTGAGAGCACCAAGATAACTGTGGTTCACCCTTCATTCTTATTTTGCATAATTTTTTGTTGTTGTGTATTTTGTTTGTTTTTGGTTATTTTCTCGAACACTTTTTATATGCCTAAACATCTAGTATTTTCCTCTGCATGGACGTGTCTGACCATAGCTACAATGCCAGCTCTGGACCGACACATAACTCTGCCAACAAGATTTTGCCATGTGTCAAACATTGATGAGTATATCCTTCACAACATACACCATGCAATAAAATAGATGGGCATGATGGAACTATCTTTTCTCAGTGATATCGTGGTCCTAAGTCTATGTCAGTGCATGCCATTTTGTGTGGTGACATTGCACTTTCCATAGTGTGAAGGTGCATGCCCACCGTGAAATAGCAGAGAAGAGGCAGTAGAGGAGACAAGATGAGGATTCGGAGAGGAGAGCAATGGTTAGCATGTCATTGGATGCATTTTGGACCAATGAGTAGGAGCAAGACGAACCTCTCTGTTTTATGGCTTTCTACTAAAATCTCCATTTAATATACTCGTGTTGTGGCGAGAGAATGATGTCGCTAGTGATGGTATCGCTTTAGTACCTACTATGCCATCCTACACGTTGCCACCTCTATGCATAATCTTCCTCGATGCTTGACCCGTAGTTGTCAAGTCTCCTTGGGGGTGGTGGAGCTAAACCCGCCAGGAGGCATTAGGGACTTTCGCCTACAATACATTTGTCTCCTCACTCTGGATATTCAACAACTTCAAGGAGGTGTCCCGTCTCTCGTGCTCAAGTCTAAGGCCTTTCTCATCTGCAAGGCTGAGAAGGATAACATGCAACAACTCTACAACTTTTAGTAAAGGCGACTTATGTGTTGCTCTGGCCCGAGATCATCATGTCCCTCGCGCACCTTATCATCGATCAAGGGAAGTTGCTCTCCCTCCCTCTCAATTGTTTCACCGTCAAACAATGCTAGCGATACGAGTGAATAACAAGAGGGAGATGCGGCGAGCATTACCAAGGGAACATGGATGTATTTGGTGTGCTGTGTATCCATGCTGAAACTGAGCTTCTTCATGCTATTGTTCTCACGTTTCTGTTCAGCGTCTCGTAATTTCAACTTCATATGTGGCGATCAGACTGTGTAGCCAGAAGGTTCTTTAGGTTGTGTTGAATATGTACTCAATATCAAGACATATGTTTACTCAAGTCTATGTAATTGTTGATAAATTGGGAAAACTAAGTAGAGACGAGATTGGAAATAATTGGCTATCATTTACAGATCTTTTTTCAACAAATGGGATATATTAATATAAAAAATATACCAATTACACCCAACCTCTGCACCAATATAACGTCAATAACTAGTTGAGACTTTAAGCATGCACATAACCAAAAATGAAAATAAAAGCCCCGCTATAATGACCAACCACTCATAGCATCTGGAACCAAACTACCACCAAATACAACACCCTGACTATAGAAGAGATTATCTAGACGTGACACCTCCAAGAAGAAAATGGTGCACCAAAGTTTTCACCACCTACTCAAATATTATAGATTTTCACCTTGGAGAAAATCCAAAATCTCCAAAAAATTGAGTTCAACAAGGATCGCCATTACCATATACAAACAATGAAGGCCATACCTTAGGTTTTCATCCTGGATATAGAGAGTCGTTACTCGGATAGTACCACCAGAAATGAAGTCTCCGAGCACTACCACTCCCACGTGTCGCGGCTACTCCTGCAAAGCATCAATCACTAGACTCACATGCATGTGCACGGTCTAGACAGTACCACCATCCTGCAACCATGCCCGCACAACAACCAATATATGAAGAAATGTCTTACTCATATACAGGACTCCGCGTTCGTAAAGACCTTCAGACCTTCCAATCATAGTCGTCTTGACATTTCCTGCTTCTGCCAATACCATGGAATTTGCTGGCAATTACTAGGATTTTCGCTCGAGCCCCCCCTTCCCCTCGAGGGTGACGCGGGAGGATCTCTCGAATTTTTCTCTTCCAAATATAGGGGTACATCGTATAAATAGTTTCATGCAGTTGTGCATGGTATCGTCTAAGTTATTTCGCTCAACTCACAATCCAAACTTGAAGAGGTCATAGGCAATGGTGCTAAAGTTGTTGCTAAGTTGTTTTTGTTTCCTTGGATGTGTTTTCACATGTTTGTTAATCATGGCCTCACACACTACACATGGATTGCTTTCGAGGGTTTCGGTAGACATGGGTAACTCGCAACAGTTTATGGTGAGTGAAAGATATAATAGGTTGCTTTCAATTGGTAGTGAATATATACTAGCAGGCAGATTTGGATTCGGATTTGGAGATGCTATTATCATGGAAGAAAGGGTCCTTTTCCCGATCTTTCATGTCAAGTAGGTGTCATTCTCTTCCCATTGGATGAGCATCTTGATGGACTGACATCTTCTGTTGTATCTTCTCAATAGAGGAAAGGCAGATCCATCAACCATGTACAAGAAAATCGTCTTAAATGGGCATTCAAACACGTATAGAGGATAAACACTATAGTAGGATTATTTTGGTTGCCACTCCTCACCTTCAAAGGTGGTGGGCGACCCATCTTCGTGCGCCTTGTCGGCCTTCCATCGCGTGGGGAGGTAGGGACTAGGGCGGCGGGGACGGTGGGCAACCAACAGGAGGGGGGCTCACTGAATCAAGACTGGGAGGCGAGGAGGCATGTGGATTGGACTCGGCTGCAAGCCTGTTGCGGCGACATGGCCATGGCGGAGGCTAGGCCACCCTGAGGCGGTGGCACTGCTATTCAGGATGGAATCGGGCTTGATCTACTAGTTCCGATCGCTGAAAGCCGACCAGTGGTGTGGGAACTGCTGCTTCGGCATCAATAAAGGAGGTGGTCCTAGAGTTTTTTACTGCGAAGACGAAGATCTGCTTGATGTATTCCCTCGTTGATCTGGCATGGAGAGACGAGTTCCGGAAGGCTCCGATGGCGAACTCCCATGAATGTATCATGCCTAGATATTGCTGGAATGAAAGGTATTCGGTCGTGCGTACCCATGCTTTTTTCTAGCCATTTGGTTTTAGAGGGAGCATTGTGAAGCTTTGCTATCTTTTACCATCACGTGTCATGTCTTAGACGATCCATGGTGAAGTCATATACGAAGAATGTCATGAAAGCGGGAACATGATGGCTAGCGATGGTGATTTGATTCTTTGTGGCGATAAGAAACTGGTTACGTGATCTAAGACTCGCAGCAATGACTGTTTGTGGGGGCGACAACACGGGAGGAGTTTGCAGTCCTACCTTGTAGGGTGAAAATCCAAGGTCTGACTAATTGGTTGTGCCTGGCAATGACCTTATTGAAGGCAATGTTTTATGAGAGAGGACTTTCTCCTGGGTGAAAACCTATAATATTTGATCGGGCGACGATGGTGTTTGTGCATTATTTTCTTCTTGAAGGCATCGTCATTGGAGTGGTTGGACTACTAATGTTGTTCTCGTGGTGTTATTATTGTTGCTTCGAAGAATCATTCTCTATAGCAGGACTCTTTTTTTAATTCTTTTTTCTAGGTTGTGTGCATTCGTAAAGCCGTTAGGGCATGCGCTATTGCAAAAGCTGGGTGTAATTGGTATCTTTGTGATATTAATATATACTCTTTATAAGAAAATGATGATTTTGATTGACAAATCCAAGTTGGAGCGAGGCATGTGGCGCTGACGTGGAGCACTTTGTTGGAAACCCCAAGAGCAAGGTGTGATGAGCACAACAGCAAGTCTTCCCTCAGTAGAGACCGAGGTTATCGAACCAGAAGGAGGAAGGAAACGTCACACGGGTGTTGCAAGCAACGCGGAAACCTGCGCAACACAAACTCAAGACTTTGCCCCCAACGAATCAGTGAGGTTGTCAAGCTCACCGATTTGCTGTAACAAATGATTAAACATATGGTGTGGAAGGCAATGGTTTGCAACAAGTAAACAAGTAGCAGCGGAAGATGTATCAATGGTAAAGATTGGACCGGGGTCCATAGTTCACTAGAGGTGCTCTCCTTAGATAAACAACATGGCATGAAGGGTAAACAAATTACAGCAGGGCAATTGATAGGAACTAAGCAAGGCATAACAATGCAATTACTAGTCAGAAAGATCATATGCGATTCGATTGGGCAATACAACAATATACATAGACTGCCATCCAACTGCATCTATGACTAGAAGGCCACCTTTAGGTTATCATCCGAACCCCCTCCAGTATTAAGTTGCAAGCAACAAACAACTTCTTTAAGCAAAGTGTATAAGGTAAACAACCCACATGTTCCATGAACAAGAGACAGTTGTTTTCTCCCTAGTGGCAACAACATATCTACAACCGAAGAGATTCCTGTCACTTCCCTTGGAAACTAGAGGCATGAACCCACTATCGAGCATAAATACCCCCTCTTGGAGTCACTAGCAACTACTTGGCCAAGATAGCTACTAACAACAGAGAGCATGCAAGATCACAAACAACACAGACATGATAGAATCATAAAGACAAAACCATTAATCAAACTAACATAATAATCTCAATATCCATCGGATCCCCGCAAACACAACATGCATGATTACAAATAGATTAGATCTTGATCATGAACGGAGCTCACAAGATCTATACATGAAAGCACAAAGGAGGAGATACAACCATCTAGCTACTACATGGACCCATAGTCCAAGGTGGAACTACTCACTCATCATACCGGAGAGAAGGCCTCCGGGATGATCTCCCCTTCGGCAGGATGCCGGGAAGAACTTCAGATCCCCCGGTCTAGGGACGATGGTGGCAACGGCTACAGATGGTTTCGTGGATATTTGATCGGGTACTCAGGGTTTCTGCATCGGGGGCTTCTTATAGACGAAGGGGGAGGCCGAGGAGGCGGCCAGGGTCACCAAACCCTAGCCAGGAGCAGGGCTGGGCCCACCCGTTCCTGGGGTGGGTCTGGCCCCCTGGCTGGCCCTCCGACTCCCTTCTGGACTTCTTGTTCCCCACGGAAAGTAATTGACTTTGTTGTTTTTCCCGTCCAATTCCGAGAATATTTCTTTACTAACTTTTCTGAAACCAAAAACAGCAGAAAACAGGCATCTGGCACTGTTGCAACTTGTTAGTAGGTTAGTACCAGAAAACATGTAAAAAGCACCTCAAAGTGTGGACAAGTAAAGCAAAGTAGATACTAAACAAGCATGGATCATCAAAAATTATAGATACGTTTCCAACGTATCAGCATCCCAAGGCTTAACTCATGCTCGTCCTCGAGTAGGTAAGTGATAAACATAATAATTTTTTATGTGACATGCACCCTCACAATAAAGATCCAAACATTTGCAAGCATTGAAATCTGGGATCAAAGAACTCTAAACATGTGCATGAAAGATGGAGTTCTAACAATAGGACATAGTAACTATGCATGCAACATGACAAGCTACAAACAAAGATCATGAATAATATGCATTGAAAAACGTTTTTTTGTTTCACATGCAGAAAACATAGCATAGTGGCAATCAGCTTGTCCCTCATAGAGTAGCAAATAGATGCATAGGACACCTGCAAAGTTCACAAGGGTGACTAGAAACAAATAGCACAAGAATAAGTAATAACATAATATGCATCAATTAATAAGTTTTGGAACACTGCACACAGAATGACAACTATGCTCTCTTAATGGTGCCTAAAGGTGGAGACTCAATAATGGTGGAAGAAAGGCCTTTTTGTAAAGGAAACATGGATTACAAGTTTCAAAAAGAGCTTCCAAAAATTACGGTACTTGTTAGCTTTCAACCCTCATTGCCCCTATCATAAGCATCTTGAAGTGGTTAAGGTTAAAGTGGCAAAGCTAGAGTATATGCTTGACGAAGTATAAGTTCGCAATCTCAAGTCCCTTGAATACGAGGGCCACAACTCATGCATACTCAACTTTGGGCCCAGGTAAGTTCTTGTCATTATAAGTATTTGCATATCATTGAGAACCGCCAATGGCATACCCCTTGCACATGGTACAGGAGCTTTCCCATAACCAAAATGACAAGGCAAGCAGATAATGAGCATCTTAACAATCTTTTTATTTACCATATGCATAGCTTTTTATTGAGGATGCTTCATAGATAGCTCATTATGGTGATGCTGCAAGTTTCCACCATGATTAGGCATGGCTTAGGCTAGCGGCCCAGGCGTTTCTCTAACACAGGATACAAACTCCATGGACTTACAAGTTCCCTATTTATTTCACACCGGTGACATCCATAGACAAAAGAAAAAGATATCAACTGAGTACAACAAGGTACAAGTGCAATGTTGAAAACGTTCCCCATGACAGCACGGTTCTACTAATTCCAACTTATAAGTGCAAGCATATACAACAAAGTTGTCACAATAGTTCAAGTTTATTAGGGGAAAAGAATAAAGTGTGCCATCAAGTTCGTGAGGGCTTTAATCACTAAGTTTTAACATAACAAAATAGTTTTTAATTAGAAGATAGTTGAAAACAAGAATATACTTGGAATGGTGTAACACACCATGCATAGGATTTTATAGTGGACACTTTGGAATAACTTGGTTTCTTGGGAGTTGGAGGAATGAGTAGAACTTACTCATACAAGTGGAGGCTAGCAAAAGACTGAGAGCAACCAACTAAGAGAGCAATAATGGCCATAATCATGCAATGCAACAAAGCAAACTAATCAAAGCAAAGAGTGGTACTACAAGTCAAGGACTAAATGATCATAGAGGCTAATGGTGACCTGTCATAGTCATAACATGGTGTGAGCATGTGCCAAGTCAACCCAAGCAAAACATCAAAGGAGAATACCACAATACTATGTTTTTGCATGCTAAAACATCGCATAATTTCTTCAAGGCACACTAAGCAATCCCAATTGTTTGGAACAAGAAATGCTACAACAATAATCACTAAGCATAATGCTAAAACAACACCTAGCATGATATCTTAAAGTCTAAGTCATAGTCAATGCAAGCTCCTCTTGCACTTCAAGCAAGAACTTACTACTCCTTTCCAACACCAAGCAACTTATTTGCAAAACAACACAGCGAGAACGGGGGTCCAAACTACTTTAGTAAACTACACAAACTAAGCAAAGCAATCAAAAACTAAGACGCTCCAAGAACAACACAACTGTGCATGAAACAATAAAAACGAAGTTTCTAGACAGACCTGATCTTTTTATTGATGAAGAAGGGGATGCCTTGGGCATCCCCAAGCTTTGACGCTTGTACCTCTTGGATATTTATTGGGGTGACACCATGGTGGCATCCCCAAGCTTGAGCTTTTGTCCATTCTTCATCTCATTGTATCATTCTCTCTCTACACCTGAAATTTTTTCTTCACACAATCTTCATTAGCAACATTAGTGTATTCAAAAGATATTAGACTACTGGAAAAGCTTTGGAACAACCAGGATTTTCACTAAAAACACAATATACTATAGTAACTCCTTCAAAAAATCTCAATTCACCTAAAGAGAACTCAAAAAGGAATCAATAAGAAGCAAATGCAAATAATGGCAGAAATATGTCAAAACAGACCAGCAGGTAGAAACCGATTTTTTCAAACATCTTATGTTTCTCAAATAAAAAAGTGTTGAACTAATGAAAGTTAACTAACATACTGGGGGATTTATTCGTAAATTTTGAGCTCAATCCGAGTTACAAAGCCTCCTCACGATTTTTTTGGTGAAGGACAGAAATCTGTTTCGGGACAACAACTCTCCAAATCTTACTTCCCTCTCATTAGAGGTCATTCTTGGCACAAAAAGCAAACATAAAGGATAAGGAGAGATCATTACTGAAGTAATAACTTCCAAGACTCAAGGAAACTCTTGGGTTATCTCCCAACAAGTAGTTTTCTTTAACACCTTTAAGTTAGGCACAAGAAGCAAGAAGAATCAAGTATTTTCAAATGAAGAAGCATTAACATCAAATCTTGCTTTCAAAAGAGGAGCAAAAGACAACCTCTCTCTTCTCATTGGGAAGTGTTCAATACCTTTCTTGAGTGGAAAATGATATTTAATGGTGTCTTATTTCATATCAATGATGGCACCAACTGTTCTAAGAAAAGGTCTTCCCAAGGTAATAGGACAATAAGCATTGTATTCAACATCCAAAACATACAAATCAACATGGACATAAGCATTGTTAACCATGATGAGAACATCATTAATACTCCCCATTAGTTTTTTCTTAGCATTATCATTGCGTGGGACATCCAAATAACAATCTTCCAAAGGTGGCAAATCAAGCATTTCATAAATCTTCCTAGGCATAATAGAGACACTAGAACCAAGATCTCATGAAGCTTTGAGGTCAAATCCATTCACTTGCATATTAATAATGGGTTTCCAACTATCTTCTACTTTCCTAGGAATAGAAGCTTTGTGTTTTAGCTTCTCTTCCTTAATCTTAACAAGAGCATTTGTAATGTGTTTGGTAAAGGCAACATGCATATCACTAGCATCAGGACTTCTAGCAAGATTTTGTAAGAACATAATCACTTCATAAATATTGCAACCATCAATATCAAGTCAAACTTAGCATCACTAGTAGTAGGCTCCATAGGCTTAGGCATAGTAGGAGGAGGAATAGGGACTATTTGTGGTTTAGTGGTGATGGTGCACACACTATTGTTTCTATCAATTTCAGCTTCCCTTTCCCACTTAGCATGAAGTTGAGCTAACAACCTAACATTTTCATCAATAGTAACTTGTATGGCATGAGCAGTAGCAAAGGTATTTTCCATGGCTTAAGGTTTAGCAGCCATTTTATAATCAAGGAGGACTGAGCTTCAGACAAAGAGGATATATTTTTCTCAACAGTTTAAAGCTTTTCCTCTATAGTCTTATTGAAAGTGGTTTGTTTACTAATAAAGTCCTTGAGCATGACTTCAAGTTTATAGGGGGCACTTCTAGCATTATTGTAAGAGCTTCCATATGAATTGCCATTATTAGGAGGATAAGGCCTATAATTGTTGTTGCTACCAAAATTATTCCTATAGGCATTGTTGTTGAAATTGTTGTTTCTAATGAAGTTCACATCAACTTGCTCTTCTTGAGCAACCAAAGAGGCTAAGGGAACACTATTAGGATCTAGAGGAGCTTTCCCATTAACAAGCATAGCCATAATAACATCAATCTTTTCACTCAAAGAGGAAGTTTCCTCAACAGAATTTACCTTCTTACCATGTGGAGCTCTCTCAACATGCCATTCAGAGTAGTTAACCATCATATTATCAAGGAGCCTTGTTGCAGCACCCAAAGTGAGGCTCATAAAGGTACCTCCAGCAGCTGAATCCAACAGATTTCTTGAGGAGAAGTTCAAACCTGCATAAAAAAGTCTGGATAATCATCCAAGCAGTGAGTCCATGAGTAGGGCAATTCTTAACCAAAGACTTCATTATTTCCCAAGCTGGAACAACATGTTCACTATCAAGTTGTTTAAATTTCATAATGTCATTTCTCATAGATATAATCTTAGCAGGAGGATAGTACTTTCCAATAAAAGCATCTTTGCACTTAGTCCAAGAATTAATACTATATTTAGGCAAAGAAAGCAACCATTCTTTAGCTTTTCCCCTCAAGGAGAAAGGAAAAAGCTTGAGCTTAATAATATCTCCATCTACATCCTTATACTT
>OU342736.1:345932060-346102060 GCA_910589765.1 Avena atlantica | reverse complement strand
GAGTTTTGGCCCCTTGCTCACCCATGTATCCGCCTCATCCATCGCGCCCACACAAGCAATGCTAGATCCCAACAAATGTGCGCCGCGATCCTGCCTTGTCGGGCTGCACTTCACTCACATGCGCGTGTTGCCGGTGGGCTGCACGCTGCTCCCACGTCAGCAGCTAGACAAGTTGCGTCATTGAGTCGGACCTGGTGTTCTGCTGCGCGTGTGGCGGCGAGGTGCACGTTTCCAACTCTGTCAAGGCCCGCAACCGCCACAGTCACGTCTTGGCTCCTCGGCGAGTTCCTACGCGGGTCGGAGGAGGCGCGCTCTCCCGGTCCAGGTCGTCTCCATGTCTCTCTGCATGACTATGCACCTCGGGAGGTGGCGGCTCATTGCACCAGCGTCCACCAGGACACCGACACGCTCGGAGCGGAGATGGAGAAGAACTAGGGGCCCAGGAATTAGAAACTCACATCTTATAAGGGGCCATTCATAAATTTTTCCAACTGTCACATGTCTAATATCGACGTGGCACCGATCAACGTGGGTCAAACCAATTTAGGACCTCGCGTGAATTACTTATAAAAGATTTAGGACGTAGATATACATTCTGGAAGAACCAGGACCAAACTGAAGGCACACGAAAAGAATTAGGATCGCTGGTGCGATTAAGTCTTTTCTATATATACAAGTGGTCTTTGCTTGCTTTGTACTTTCTCCGTTTAGAAATATAAGATATTTTTGTTTTGTGAAATAAATATATCTAGACGCCTTTTAGGATATAGATTTACTCTCAACCTCTACAAATACCTCTACAAATGTATGCACTGAAAGAAGTATAGCTACATTTGATTTACAAAACCAAAACATCTTTTATTTCTAAAGAGAGAAAGTACTAGACTAGAACATTATTTTAGATACCTCAAAACCCGTTTTGTCTCTGTATGCACGTGTCCTCTCTAGAATGCAAACTCCGTACCGACATGCAACTCTTATCAACCAGATTCCAGATTCCAGATTCCAGATTCCGCTACGAACCGAAACCGACAAGTAGAGCCTTCACATCAAGCATCGCGCAGCAAACCAGACAAATGTAACAAAACTAGTTTTCCTGAACCTGAACTACACCGTGGGTCCTAAGACTACGTCCCTCCATGTCATTGTTGTCGCGGTGCTGCCACTTTCTATGGGCTGGATCAAGATGAACCTCTCTTCTCTATCGGAGAACACATCCTCTAATCACATGTTAAAATAATGGAGATTCTAAGTAAATATGAGCGAATTCATCAAATGGGCATCACGGTTTAATACACTATGGAATAAATGTTATTGGAAGTCACACAACTTTTGTGCGCTTAAGTCACATAACTTATAAACTAACTAATAAGTCACACAACTTATGAACCCGTGCACCCGTGGTTACAAAACCGGTCAACTTGGTGGTTTTTGACCAAAACCGGTCTTAGGCATAAATTTTTATAATAACCCCCTCGTACTTCTATAGAATAAAATTTTGTCCTATATAGGTGGCACTAGATGTTAGCATGTTTTTTTGTAGACTTGGTCTATCTTAAAGATATTCAACTCGAGATAAAAGTATTATAACCATAATTAAATAATGCAGAGAACATATACAAATACAAATTTTAGTAACAAATATTGGGACACCGTAGGCATAAGTAACAAATGTGTAGATCTATAATACATCACACTTTATAAATTTGTATAGCCTAGAAAAAGTATTTTGTTATCAAAATACTATGTATGCATCGTGAGCATGAGAGAGGATTTGTACCTCCGGAGCTCTAGTAAGCTCGGTATTTGAAAATTTTGAAATTCATACTTTTTCATTTCAAAAAAAATTAATATTTATTTTGGGAATGCATAAGTGCGCATTGAATGACCGTGGCAAGTTTAGGTGAAAAATTCGTTTTTCTTTGGGCTATAAAAAAAATCCCGTATAAAAAAGCATGTGTCAGAGATTTGTCTTTTTTGTATTTTGCAAAATAAAACATATTTTGTATGAAATATTTTTCGTACCTTAGAAATGTATAAATATTTGTGCGTGATTTTTTTCAGAATTTTTGGAGTCTTATAAATACTCCTAACTTTTTATTAAGAGCTACAATAAGCTCGAAAGCCACGCTGAGCATCCTATATACACTTGGCAACATGAAAATATAAGATAAGAGTTTTTTATAAAAAATAGTCTATCTATGATCGGTTTTGGTCAAAAACCACCTAGTTTACGGGTTTTGTGGTTTTGTGACCACATGTGCACGTGTTTGCAAGTTGTATGACTTGTTAGTTCAGTTTGCAAGTTGTGTGACTTAAGTGCACATGCAGAATAAGTTGTGTAACTCTCAGTGCCATTTACTCTACACTATGGGTTGAGTCGTGGACATTTTCCTCTCGATATTAGGGGAAAATGGCTCTTGCAAACACAAATTTTACACTCTGTAACCGGTGCACATAGATAGAATTATTACAAAGTGAAACAAGACTTGAAAAAATAAAAAATAATTTAACACATTGAGAATGCATTAGAGATGCAAGTGGGTCACCATTAGGGTACATTTCACCCTCTTCAGTTTAAAAAATGAACTAACTTTTCAAAATGATGATGTCATTGAAAAAGTTAGTTTATTTTGTTAAACTCGAGAGGGTATAAAGTATACAATTATTGATCCACTTGCATCTCTAGAATGCATTTATCACTAAGGTTTCTTTCGTGAGTGAACTAAGCTTATTACTAAATCACCATCCATGGTGACATAGATCCCGTGGTAACTTGAGCTGCTTTTGTTGCCCGCCATCATTTGCACCGGGTGTTTTGGATGCTACAACAGAGACTAGGATCACATCTAGCCACCTTTTAAAATTAAATTTGGTTCATATTAGAAGAACAGAATAATGCATATGAAGAGATAATAGAATACCTGAATCCACAGAGGCAGAAAAACCTAAGCAAGAGCGAAAATACAACCAATATGGAACTAAAATTAGTTGGAGCAATATTCATTTACGTACCACAAAGTAAAGTAGAAAATTAGATGCTATTTTTACTCCTATGATTCCAATATTGGTAGAAGAGTTAAAATGCTAAATTGCAATGTCTTGTCAATCTCAATCGCGTAGAGTTCAATATGTACCAGATTGTCATTATGTGAGTATTGAGTGGGTGGAAATTTTCTCTTAAGATTATAGTGTTGGTGAACATATGAAAAAGTCATATGGGATTCAAATCCTAAAAATCAAACATGTAGTAAAAAAGCCTAAGATTCCAATTCTTCTCCAAAAATCCTATGAAACTCTTCGAATCAAAGAAACAGAAGTAAAATAAGAGGCATTTAGGAGATATCCGTCTACTAGATTGGGAAAAGTGAACCATGACTCGTTACATATGAAGAGCGGTATATATGTCATAATCTAAAGCACCTATGAGGGCACTCAAATATAATCTAATGATTTCCTATTGAACTTGGTTGCTAGCAAAACTTGCAAAGATGGAGCATAGCTATTTTTGCCATGTTTTCTAGAGAGACAAGCTCAGTACTAATGTATGATGTCCATAAGGAGGATATGAGTTAGCCAACGATGGGAGTAGTCAGCAGGCAAGGAAGTTATTATCTCAACGGTACACATTGTATGTCTTAGCTAGATAGTTGTACCGATTGTAATTAACTCCCGACATGTCTAGGTGGGCGAGAGAGACAGCCAGTTGCATTAGTCAAATCAGTTTAGTTCGAACTTACAAAAAACACCCTACAGGTGAAATAACGTTGAATGTTCAGAAATTCTTTACCATAAACTGTCAGATCACATGCAATGTGATGACGAATTGAGCTGCATCAATCCGTTTTTCAAGTTCCAATGCCAAAAGTGGCAATCTATCACTCAACAAAAATTAGGTTAGATATGAACATGCAGATGCAGTGCCCTGACTAATGCACCGTAACCATATTCCAGAGTTAAGGATTGAAAGAGCATGTATGCTCCCATGTGTGGTTTTGGTAATTAATGACAATCTATATGGACTAATGTGTAAATTGAGTTTCACTTGTAGGTTTATCCATTGGCATCGCTTGGGCCATGTGTTGGTCTCAAGGTTGGAAGATGAAGAAATGTCCAAAGGCTTTGTGCCCATTGGAATCATGAAGAAAGGAGCTTGAAGGTCGATCAAGGCATGTGCAAAGAGTTGCATCAAGATGGATCAACCTCAAGTAGGTATGAAGAAGGGTGAGCTCAAGATGCGCCATCTCTAGAAGATCTCATGCTTGAAGCTTGCCATCGTCGTGCTCATGGAATGATGAAGACAAGTTCAAAGAAGAGGTTTCCCCATGGAGTATGGGGGAGCAATTTGCAAGTCTTCATCTTCATCAAGCAAGAGCATCCAAGAAAGGTGTTTCCACTATAGAAGAACAAGACGGTCTACATCAAGTTCAAGTGGGATGCTCAAGGCAAAGGTATGTTCTTGATAGGGCTTTTCTTTTGCCGGTGTTGTATTGTTAGTTGGGAGACCGGGTTTATGATAGATAGCCGTACTATCAAGAGGGGCTCTCAAGCGGGTGTCTCATTTGCATCGTTCAGAGAGAGCTCAAACCTTTGCATTCATAGCATCATGTTTCTTGGTTGTTATCTGGTTCTTGTCCATGAGAGGATCTAGAGCTTGTGGTCATCATCATAACAAGCTCTAGTTTATAATTTAAGGATTTCACTTGCATATCTTATTGCGGTTTTTGATCTTGCGAGTTTTCCGTCTCCACACCTTGGGGGATACTTCACATATATGTTCATGGTATTTTCTCCCAAGATGATACCCAATATTTGTTGGATTCTATTCGTCGTTATCTTTCCAACAAAATTGGTTTCATCCCGTTTGGAGTTCGGATGCAAAAGTTATTGTGTTTCTGGTTTCTGGAATTTCCCTGACCGGAAGTTCCGGCTTGCCATCGGAAGTTCCGCTAGGGAATTTTTGCCGCCGAAAGTTCCATTGGAAGTTCCGGGTCTTCTTTCGCTCACGCTCAGTAACCTTCTGTTTTGGATGTGCTATTTGACGGAACTTCAGTCGGAATTTCCACCGGAAGTTCCGGTCAGGGACCGGAAGTTCCGCTCAGGCCGAAAGTTTTGGTTGAATTTCCGGCTCTTGTTCCGCTCATGTTCAGTAACCTTTTGTTTTCGTTGTGTCTATTTGACGGAACTTCTGTCGGAACTTCCACCGGAAGTTTCGCTCCCACCGAAAGTTTCGGTGAACCGGCGGAAGTTCCGACCAGGATTCGCTTTTTCAGTTTCTCGCTCTGCAGTTTTTGACCGTTGGCTGTGTGCCACCGGAACTTCCGGCCTCCCACCGGAAGTTCCGGCCAGGAGTCGCGAATGCCCATAACGGGCAAATCTGGGAGCCCTTTAAAAGGGGCTCCTCTTCCCCTTCGTGGGCACTAGCTTTTCTTCTTGGTTCTTGGCTTTCTCTCTCTCCTCCATTGCTAACCTTGAAGAATCTTTCCCTCTTCCTTTCCCTTCCTATGATTCTTGCATCTTTTTGAGGGATTTGTGAGAGGAGATCTAGATCTATAATCCCCCCAAGCCAAATCCCTTCTTTGTGAAGGAATCATTGGGATCTAGATCTTGGAGAGTTTTGTATTCTCCTCTTGTGTTCTTTCTCCCTTATTCCCCCAATAGCTTTTATAGCTTTGTTGGAATTTGGGAGAGAAGGACTTGCCCTTGCATTTGGTGCATAGGTTTGAGTTCTCCAAGGATATTCGGCGAGTTCAAGCTTGTGAGCTTGTTTCTCTTGGGTTCCTTGGAACCCTAGACGGTTGTGTGATTGGACTGTTGACCTTTTGTGGTATTTGTAACCTTTTGTGACTTTGTTGGCCTTTTGTGGCATTTGTAGCCTTTTGTGGATTTGTTGTTGGGAGCCTCCAATTGAGTTGTGGAGTTAGCCCCAATCTTGTACAGGTTCGGTGACCGCCCTCAAGCGTCCCATAGTGGAGCGAGTGCCCGCCTTTTGTGGTGCGCACTCGGGAGAATAGGGTGAGCCTTTTGTGGCATCGGTGAGTTGCGTGCCTTCGCATCCGGGGTGAGGCCTTGTGTGGCGTTGGGTGAGCATCGAGCCACCACACCTCGAGGTGAGCCATTTATGGCGTTCGGAGAGCATTGCGCCATCCCACCTCTCCAACGGAGACGTAGCTTCTTTGGAAGTGAACTTCGGGAAACAAATCTTCGTCTCCGCGTCCATCGGTTATCTCTCAACCAAGCCCATTACTTATGCACTTTACATTGTGATAGCCATCGTGCTTGAAGTATTTATATCTTGCTATCACCTTGTTGCTTGTATTGCTTAGCATAGGTTGTTGGTGTACTTAGGTGAACGTAGTGGCTAGGTTTTGTGCTCAATAAATTAAACGTTAGTTTTATTCCTCATTTACTTGAGCCTAAACCGTAATATTTTAACCCCCCCCCCTAGGCGACTTCCTTTGTACTTTCAAGGATGCTATAAAGCCGCACCAAATAAACGCATTCAAACAGTTAAGTTTCAAAGGCAACTGAGAGAAAGGAGTACTCCCCTAAAATAAGTGGTTAGATTCCTCTAGATTCACATATACCTAGACATGTTTAAGTGTATAAATACATGGACAAATCCAAGTCATTTATTTCTGGACGAAGGAAGTATCAAGTTTTGTTGTCCCTCGGCCTTCTAACTTCCAAGTAATGCAGAAACCGCTTTCAGCACGCATGTCATTTAGTCATCCTCAATATACTTGAAGAAGAACCAAACATGGTCATAAAGCAACCGACATCATTAACCTTCTGTGCGGCGGGCGGTCTCGTAGTCGGGGTAAGAGGATCCGATGACGAACTACTTTAGGTCGGGTGTGAAGCTAGCACCACAACTGTTTATGAAGAACTATGGCTGGTGGTAATGTCCATGGCGGTTGATGCGCCGGTTTCGGCCTTAAACATAGGTGCGTCTACAACCATGGATCGGGATTACGGCTCAGCACAGTATGGGTGGCGACCATAAGAGGTTTGGGATGTAGGGTGGTCAGCTCTCGGTCAAAGTCCTGGTAGGAATGATTCGACGGGATGTCAGGGTACTTTTTAAGGAATCTAATTATCCTATAAACTTTCTATGGAAGTCAAATCAATGAGTTCATAAATAAAAGTAGTAGGTTCCATGTGAGAGAAATCATTATAATAAACTGCGCATAATGAACCATGAATCCTTAGACATGAAGAGCAATATATACTCCCTTTGGTCTAAAATATAATACGATTTAGCACTTTTCTGAAACACATGTATCTAGACACTTTTTACTGTCTAGGTTCGGAGAAAAATGAGTGAATCTATACACTAAAAGGTGTCCAAATATATGTTTTAAAAAAAAGTGCTAAAACATCTTTGTCTTGGAACCAGGGCCGGATCTAGGCCATCACGATCTTGGCAACGGTCAGGGGCCTATGGAAAGGAGGGGTCCAAAAAATTATACTCACGTGTATTGCGTTGCATATACAACTGTTTTGGAATTATTTTTGGCAAAAGCCCCCAGTGCCATATACCTATTTGATCAGCACAGTGGTGGCTTCCTGGAAGACTCGATCGTGTCGAAACGCACTAGGCACGTAGCGACAAAGGGGACCAGGATCACGTCCCGATCGACACACAGCCACACAGAGATCGACACACAGACACAGGGCGCCGGACGGCCGGATACTCCGTCACCATCGATCACCAGGACGAACTTTAGGCGAATATGGTCAAATTTTGGTAGAACTTTGGCGAATATGGTCTATATAGACGAACTTTGGTGAAATATGGCGATATGACATAACTTTGGATGAATATGGGAGAATACGTACGAATATGGGCGAACTTTGGGCGAATATGCATGGGTGAACTTTGGATGAATATGGGCGAATATATGCTGACTGGACGGGTCCACTCGCCGAATTCGCTTCGTCTGGCGTTCCCGGGGCGTACCCGGGATCCTGTGTACGACCTAGTTAGTCCGGACCAAAGTTGGCGCAAATTCGAACGAAAACAGGTTCCTGGGTACGCGACTGAGCGAAATTTCGGCATCCAAACCTATTTTCGGTGTTCGGATCGACTTCCTGGGTAGGCGAGTGGATATGCTTTTAGTATTCTAATTCTATCTTTAATTCCTTATATGATGTTGTTGATTCCTTTACAATTTTATGTGATATGGCGCCGAGACAAAGGTATTAAAAACCAAAAGATAAAACTTACTAAATTAAAAAATGTGCTTTAAAAAGGTATTTTCTGGTAGCAAGTAGTGTTAATGTCACTGACTATAATCAAAGTCCAGAATCTGAACCGTATTAAAATTTATGGTTAGATGTTAACTTTTGTTTTAGAAGTGAAAGTAGATATATATATATATATATATATATATATATATATGTCTATTTTTGTTGATGTACTCCCTCCATCCTATATTAGGTTGCGTATAATTTTGCGTGCAAGTCAAAATTTGCAAAGTTTGACCATAAATATATAAAATAATATGAATATGTGTGATATAAAATGTATATATTATGAAAATATATTTTAAGACAATTCTAATACTATTAATTTGGCATCGTATAAATTTATAGTTGTATCAGACTACTTGGTCAAACATTGTACAGTTTGACACTAATAAAATCTTACATGCAACCTAATTTAGGATGAAGGGAGTACTTACATATATACATTAGCCTTAGGGGCCCATACAATCGACTTCGCCTAGGGCCTCTCAAAACATAGAGCCGGTCCTGCTTGGAACGGAGGGAGTATGTCATAATCAAAAGTGGGAACTAAGTCACTCAACTATCATCAAATGTTTACAGATTAAACTTGATTGGTGGCACTATTTATAAAATATGGAAGTATATAGCAAAATTTGCCATGTTTTATAGAGAAATGTGCAATTTTAATATATAATGTCTAGAAGGAAGACATGAGCTAGCCCATGTGAGACCCTGGCGCATGGCTCAATAAGATTGATAGGAAACCCATACCAACAAGTTACAACTTCTTTTCCGGAAGCTCATTCGAAAAGAACTCTAAGGTTAAGCATGCTTGGCCTAGAGCAATTTTAGGATGGGTGACCGACCGGGAAGTGGGTACCGGGTGCGCATGAGTGAGGACAAAGTGCGTATAAAAGACTAGTGTTGATCTGTGGGGTTAGTCTAGAGATCTTATTGAGCTGCCAGAAGTAACAGTCGTCGGTCCGGAGTGACCGGGGGTGTTACAGCCCACAAGTGATGACAATAGTCAATATCAAGAAAGTTTGGTTGTAAAGACAACCAATAGGCACCACCAAAATGTACATGTCAATAATATATGCATTGCCTTTATAAGTAGTTAGTTGTACTAGTTGTAATGACCTCCAAATTGAGGCGGGTGATATAGCTAAAGCAAGAAAGGACAATGAACGACGATATGTATTTTTTAGGTGAACTTTTCACATTTAGAGTACCACATAAGAAATAACTGAATATAAATACCACATGTTGAAGAAGTATACCACATAGAAGTTAAAATTTGTCTCGGAATACTTATGGTAAATCCCTTAATACCAATCTCAGAATATTGAAAAGATTGGTTTGGATGCATGCAGGATTTGTATGACAATAGTTGCATCCATTCCATAAACAAATAGTAGTTTAAGGCCTACATGGCTAGTTAGATATAATGCCGAGACATATATAGTTCATTGCATACGATGCGACTCATAGTTCCAATAGTGTTATATTTGTATTCTATGCATGTGCCTAGATTATTTGGAATGGAAATACTACCGAGTAGGTCATGCTTGACCGCTTGTCCTCCAACTAGATGATGATGATGATGATGATGGCTTTGTCCATACTTGGGTAGAAATTGTCAAAGACTGAAAGTGTTTGTTTGGCACGTGCTTAAGTTGCTCATTAGCTAGGCTCTATGATCCAGTATTACAGAACCATCACACACTTGTTTGGGAGTTGTAAAACTAGTACAAAATAGGCCTTCACACATGGATGAAATGGATCGTTTCACACGGTTAATCAAACCATCACAATGAAAATGTGGGCAATGAGCCTCCACATCACACATGCTTTCACAAGCCATGTGCAAAAGGGTGCTACTTGACACACGCTTCTCTAAGCCGAATCCTTCGCGAATGTGAGGCCTTCACCAATGAGAATTCATAGTTGTGTGTCTGCAATTTTTGGATGATTGCAAATGATGTATATAGTTTCATCATATGTGTTTAGTTATTTTCTCAACATTTTAATTTAAACCATCTATATTTCTGTTACTAATACAAGCATATCTATGCCCAACTATAGCATCACACATAATAGTAAGATATTGTTTATATTTGTTTGCATAGTTCATACACCACATATACATGTATTTCGATATGGATCCACCGCTAGTTATACAAATGATATAGATACATAAAGTAGATAATTTAGTTTTCTTGGTCGTGTCTTTGTCTTCGTGAGAGGCTCCGAAAGGAACCATCACAATGAAAAGGTGGACAATGAGCCTCCACATCGCACACACTTTCACAAGGCATGTGCAAAAGGGTGTTACTTCACACACACTTCTCTAAGCTGAATCCTTTGTGAATGTGAGACCTTCACCAATGAGAATTCATAGTTGTGCGTCTGCAATTTTTGGATTATCGCAAATGATGTATATAGTTACATCATATGTGTTCAGTTCTTTTCACACACATTTTAATTTAAACCATCTATATGTCTATTGCAAATACAAGCATATCTATGCCCAACTGTAGCATCACACATAATAGTAAGATATCGGTTATATTTGTTTGCATAGTTCATACACCACATATACATGAATTTCAATATGAATTCTCTTCTAGTTATACAAATGATATCGATACATAAAGTAGATAATTTAGTTTTCTTGGTCATGTCTTTGTCTTTGTGAGAGGCTCCGAAAGGATAATACCACACCACCATCTTTCTAAGACTCCTGCAAGATATAGCTATTTTTGTGCCTCGGCCATTTTAACACGAACCCCTTGCAGGGACGGAGCCAGGATTTCGCCCTCAGGGGGACAAAGAGGATAACGATTGTATATGAGTAATTTTTCCTCAATACATACCTAAAGAATGCTTATTGTTTTGTAGTAGGAAAAATTACGGAGATAAGACATCAAAATATAAGAAGTTTCACTATATTAGCTTAATTTCTAAATTAGACTTTCGTCCTTCATGGTTATGGAACAATTTAATAACATCATTGTAGGTGACATTTGTTCCTATTTCTTTCCCAATCTATCATTTATTGCTCGTCTTAATTAAATTGAAGATTCCAAATTAATTTGTAAATTGATCCAACTCTATTCCTCTTCACATTTTGGAAAAAAAAACTCTACTCCTCTTCATGCCTACACAATCACATGTTAGCAATCAGAAGTTCCTTAATTAACATGTAAGGCACAAATTAATCAGATGGTGAGAGATGATCAAAGATGGACTAAGGCACAATCGAAATTAGAGTAGAAGAAGAAGACACAATCAAAATTGTGGAAAATTAAACTACCTTAGGGCATCTCCACCGGGACGACCCATCCGGTCCGAGTGTGTCTGAACTTGTCCGTGCGGCGCCCCAGCGGGCCGACCCATCCAGAGAAACGCATCCGGCTCGACCCATCCATGCATCTAATCTGGGTTCGGTTGCGTCGGCCTAGACAACGCGGATAGCGTGGGGTGTCCTCCCAATAATTTGCCTTGGCCCTCCCGCCAGTGGCACAATAGACGCTCTCCTCCCTCAAACCCTCGCGCACTCAATATCCCTCGGTCTCGAGCAGGCGCAGTCTTTGCCGCCACCACCGCTCACCGCCGAAGAGGATAACGATTGTACATGAGTAATTTTTCCTCGATACATACCTAAATAATGCTTATTGTTTTGTAGTAGGAAAAATTACGGAGATAAGACATCAAAATATAAGAAGTTTCACTATATTAGCTTAATTTCTAAATTAGACTTTCGTCCTTCATGGTTATGGAACAATTTAATAACATCATTGTAGGTGACATTTGTTCCTATTTCTTTCCCAATCTATCAATTATTGCTCGTCTTAATTAAATTGAAGATTCCAAATTAATTTGTAAATTGATTCAACTCTATTCCTCTTCACATTTTGGAAAAAAACTCTACTCCTCTTCATGCCTACACAATCACATGTTAGCAATCATAAGTTCCTTAATTAACATGTAAGGCACAAATTAATCAGATGGTGAGAGATGATCAAAGATGGACTAAGGCACAATCGAAATTAGAGTAGAAGAAGTAAGACACAATCAAAATTGTGGAAAACTAAACTACCTTAGGGCATCTCCACCGGGCCGACCCATCCGGTCCGAGCGTGTCTGAACTTGTCCGCGCTGCGCCCCAGCGGGCCGACCCATCTAGAGAAACGCATCCGGCTCGACCCATCCATGCATCTAATATGGGGCTCGGTTGCGTGGGCCTAGACAACGCGGATAGCGCGGGGTGTCCTTCCAATAATTCGCCCTGGCCCTCCCGCCAGTGGCACAATAGACGCTCTCCTCCCCCAAACCCTCACGCACTCCATATCCCTCAGTCTCGAGCAGCCGCAGTCTTTGCCGCTGCCATCGCTCACCGACGCCGATGCCCCTGTGATATCGAGCACCACCGCAGGCCACGCGCATTGCCGGAGTTGTCTGGCCGTGCCACAGGCAATCCCGCCGCCCTCGGTCTCCACCATTTGACTTGGCGCGCGACACCCTCTGCGTGGCGCACAACCTGCTCGATCAATTGCATGAGGTACGTTCGTCGGTCCTTTCTAGGTTCTGTCCGGCCACTGCAGGAGTTGTCATCGCCATTAACGGCCGCATACTTTGCAGATCGGCAGCAGCCGAAGGGCAATGGAGTTCTTCTACAAGAATTCGTGGAGTCATTGTCTGAGGAGGAGTCCGACAGTGATACCGAGATTCTCCTGGCGGCTGCACAGACGGTGCATGACCACTACCTCCTGCCGCCACGCAGAGGTGGCTCGTCCAAGCGGTGCCAAGCCAACCATGAGCGCGACCGAAAAGAAGGCCACATACGCCTTTACAAGGACTACTTTCATCCAACTAATCCAGTCTTTAAAGAGAAGACATTCTGTCGCCGCTATCGGATATTGAGGGACCTATTCTTGCAAATTCTCAATGGGGTGACGGAGTACGATAACTACTTTGAGGCCAAGTACGATTGCACCGGTAAGATTGGCTTCTCCTCTTACCAAAAATGTTCTGCTGTCATTCGACAGCTTGCATATGGAGTCCCCGGTGACCTCCTCGACGACTACATGTGCATGGGCGAGTCCACATGCCATGAGGCTATGTACCGGTTTTGCAGCGTTGTTATTGCGGTGTTTGGCAAAGTTTACCCGAGAGAGCCAAACACCAAAGACACTGTCCGTACTTTGTACATCAACGAGAGAAGGGGGTTTCCTGGTATGCTTGGCAGCGTCGACTGCATGCATTGACAGTGGAAGAACTGTCTCTTTGGTTGGCAAGGGTAGTTCAAAGGGCATGTAGAGGGGTCTACCGTCATACTAGAGGTTGTTGTATCACAAGATCTCTGGATTTGGCACTCCTTTTTTGGCATGTCTGGATCAAACAATGACACCAATGTGTTGCAGCGGTCTCTCGTGTTTGCTAGGCTGACAGAAGGCAATGCCCCACAGATTTCTTATCAGATCAATGGCAATCCATATGATATGGGTTACTATCTTGCTGACGGTATCTACCCTTCCTGGGCCACCTTTATGAAGACAATCCGTAATCCTGGAGATGAGAAGTGCAAGAGGTTTGCGAAAGAGCAAGAGGCCGCTAGAAAGGATGTGCATCGAGCATTTGGTGCGCTTCAGTCAAGGTGGGCTATTGTTCGGTACCCTTCTAGAACATGGAGCATAGAGAGGATGTGGGATGTAATGACTGCTTGTGTCATCATGCATAACATGATCGTCGAGGAAAAGCGTGATGACGACATCTTGTACCTAGGTTGGAACTTTCAGGGTCAGTTTGTTGAGCCAGAGCCAAGTCTAGCATCGTGGGAAGATTTCATGCAAGTGTATAAAAATTTGCGTCATAGGCAAACCCATGAGCGGCTTCAACTGGATTTGGTTGAGCATATGCGGGAAATCTCAATGTTTAATTCTCTATTTGTTTTGTGTAATTTAATTGATGGTTTAGTTATGTTTCATCGAACCATGCGAGACTGAACTATCTATATGTAAGCACTATTTCAATTTGATTACCTAGTCTAGTTTATTTACATCTTAAAAATTAATTATATGACAATATTTGCAAACTTATGAAATCTTTGCCAGCCCTAGCTAAGCGCGGACAATGGATCACGCCGCTGGACGCAGCTGGCCAGACAGGCCGGAAACCCTACCCATATCAACCACGGTTTGGTCCAAATGAACAAAAACGGACTGTTTAGATTGACCGGATGGGTCGAACTGATGGAGATGCCCTTACTGCCTCACCTCGTCGTCGCATTTGCCCAAGCGTGCGGCCGGACGGCCATACGCCCGTGCGGCAAGGGAAGATTGCCGCCTCCATATCAGTTCACATATTTTTGATTCGATCTACTCCATTTTGATTGGAGGATTGGGGCCCTAGCCGGCCACCGCTAGGTAGGCGCCGAACTCGGCGTAAACGAAACATCAGAAGGCGATCTGTGTGATCTCCAAGTCGTTGGCCCTACTCCATATGGAATTTTAGATGCCACGCTTGGGCCAGGTTGCTAATCTGTTGGTTGTCACGGGCCAGGTTATAAGTGGGCTCATAGCTTATTGGATTAAGGGGGTCTTGGAGGAATTAGGGCATCTCCACCGGGCCGATTTATACCGTCACCCCAAATGGTCCGTTTGGGCCGGGCCAAAAAAAAAAAGCGGTCAATATGGTAGAGTATCTGGTCTGTTCGGTCAGCCGCGTCCAGCGGTGCGATCCATTTGTCCGCGCAGGGTGAGGCAACTTTTTTTAAACACAAACAATTCGCGCTAAAATAGGCCAAATTCAAACTTAATTTATATTCAAAATATATAAAACAGAATTTAAACTACTACTAGCCCTACGTACTGAACTACGCACGCTGGCGCCGCCTCGACCATCTACCGGTCAAGGTCAATGTACTCCTGTGGCGTCCAGAGGTTGGGCGGCGGTAGGACCGAAGCGGGAGCGAGAGAAGGCGGGTTGACCACCTACCCAGGCCACGGCTCCCAACCATGCTGGAGGTGTGCCAGCTCCATCCCCACCAACGATGTGATCATAGGCGCCTAACCCGGTAGTGGCGGCGGTGGAGGCAGCTGCTGATGGCGCGTGGTAGTGCTTCGTTGGGAGACCCCAAGAGCAAGGTGTGATGAGCACAACAGCAAGTCTTCTCTCAGTAAGAAACTGGGGTTATCGAACCAGTAGGAGGAAGGAAACGACTTTAAAGGTGTTGCTAGCAACTTGGAGACCTGCACAACACAAACTCAAGACTTTGTCCCAACGAACAGTGAGGTTGTCAATTTTACCGGTTGCTGTAACAAAGGATTAACTTATGGTGTGGAAGGTAATAATGGTTTGCAGCAAGTAAACAGTAACAGTGGAAGATGTATCAATGGTAAAGATAGGACCAGGGTCCATAGTTCACTAGAGGTGTTCTCCTTAGATAAACAAACATGGCATGCTGGGTAAACAAATTACAGCAGGGCAATTGACATGACTGAGGAAGGCATACCAATGCAATACTAGACATTCATGATCTTATGAGATTTGATTGGGAAATACAACAAGATACATAGACCGCCATCCAACTGCATCTATGACTAGAAATCCACCTTCAGGTTATCATCCGAACCCCCTCCAGTATTAAATTGCAAGTAACGGATAACTGCTTTAAGCAATGTGTGTTAGGTAAACAATCCACTTGTTCCATGAACAGGAGACCGTTGTTTTATCCCTAGTGGCAACAACACATCTACAACCTTAGAGATTTATGTCACTTCCCTTAGATTAAATAGAGGCATGACCCCACTATCTAGCATAAATACCCCCTCTTGGAATCTCTAGCATCTACTTGGCCAGGATAGCTACTAGAAACGGAGAGCATGCAAGATCACAAACAACACAGACATGATAGAATCAATAAGACAAAACCATTAATCAATCTGACATAGTAATCTCAATATCCATCAGATGCCCGCAAACACAACATGCATGATTACAAATAGATGATCTTGATCATGAACGGAGCTCACAAGATCTAAACATGGTAGCACAAAGGAGGAGATACAGACATCTAGCTACTACATGGACCCGTAGTCCAAGGTGGAACTACTCACACTTCATACCGGAGGCTGGCATGATGAAGAAGAAGGCCTTCGGGATGATCTCCCCTCTGGCAGGGTGCCGGGAAGAGCTTCAGATCCCCCGATCTAGGGACGATGGTGGTGGCAGTTACAGTCGGTTTCGTGGAATATTGATCGGGTACTTAGGGTTTTGGCATTGGGGGGTCTTTATATTCAAAGAGGCGAGGCAGGAGGGCGGCCAGGGTGGTCACACCCCCCAGGCGCGACTAGCCCTAGCCCACGCCGCCAGGGGTGTGGCCCCCTGGTGCCTCCTGTTGGGGATATGCTAAATGGGTATCACCATAGCATGTCTCTAATCTGGATAACCCGGGTGGCCTACAGTTGGTAGCAAGGCCCATGGCCTGCTGGGTAGCCCAGTTAGATGGATCTAGAAGGAGGCCCATGCCGGATAAAGAAAGGCTACAGAGGAGTCACCGGCGTACTCGGAGCCTTGGAGTGCAAGACACGTTAGACTAGTTGTGTACCGTGTAGGACTCTGTAACCTGTCCGGCTAGGACTTTGCATGTAACCCTAGGATCTGGCAACTATATAAGCCGGACCTATGGGAGCCTTTAGGGAACGATACAAATCATACTTCGCACAGCGAACCAATCCCTGTAACTCGGCGTATTGCCATTATAGTGATTTATAGCAGGAGTAGGATCCCGCCATCGTTGTGGGATCTGAAGGATCAAAGACATATCTCTCTTCGGAGGAGGAGCGTCAAGGCCCACACGGACCGCCTATGGGCAGGATACGTTCGCCGAAGATCAAAGACAGATCTCTCTTCGGAGTTTGCCGTCATAGGTCGGAAAAATTCAAGGCCCACCCAAACCGCCCATGTGCAGGATATAATGGTGGAAGATCGCTGCAAATCCGCCGGCTTCACCCGTGCGTCTGGACAGCAGAGATCCAAGTTCGTCGGCGTGGTAACTATCTTTGACCTGGCGCGCTGTGTTTAGAGAGAGGGTGAAAACCCCCGCGATTACCAGCCAGGTGGTTCCGTATACGGGCCGACTTGGAGAATTACCCCAATAATGATGTCGTGTATCACTTTGTGGAAGGACTAGACCGCGGTACACTTCTCCGGCATACTCTAAGGCGGATGCAGGCTGATACGTCGGAAATGTATCTATAATTTTTGATGTTCCATGCTTGTTTAGTATCTACTTTGCTTTGCTTTGTCTACACTTTGACGTGTTTTTATATCTTTTCTCGAACTAACCTATTAACAAGTTGCCATAGTGTCAGTTGCCTGTTTCCTTCGGTTTTTGGTTCCAGAAAGGCAGAAAATCAATATTCTCGAAATTAGACGGGACAAAAGCCAAAGTCAATATCTTTTCGTGGGGAACACGAAGACGAGACAGAGAAGCGAACCAGGGTGGCCAAACCCCCCTAGGCGCGACCAGGGGTGGGCTCGCGCCTAGGTAGTGTGTGCCCCCCTGGTTGCCTCCCAGGCTCGCCTCTTCGCCTATAAGAAGCCCCCGATGCAGAAATCCTAGGCATCCAATCAAAACTCCATGAAACCATCTGTAGCCGCTGCCACCATCATCCCTAGATCGAGGGGATCTGAAGTTCTTCTCGGTACCCTGCCGGAGGGGATATCATCCTGGAGGCATTCTTCTCCTGTATGAGGTGTGAGTAGTTCCACCTTGGACTATGGTGTAACACCCCAGCATTTAAGACTAAACGAAGGGTAGATTTAGGATTTTGTGCATCTGAAAATCTGGGAAAAAAAACCGCCAACTTAAAAGACTAGAGTGATTAGAATTCTCACTCCGATGAATTAGGTTTAGTGTCATCAGTAGGGGAGTGAGATGAATTTTGACATGACCTATGTTGTTTTCTGGAGTTATGAGGGAAGAAATTCGACTTACAAATAATTATTCACAATAATACAAATACAAGTATTAAAAAATAAAGGTATAAAGATTATTAAATCCAACATTCCAATGTTCTTTTACAATAAAATAATAAAGGAATATTACAATGAAATAAATAAGTGAATAAAGAAAATGGAAAATGAATTACAATAATTAAACAAATAGAAGAATTCTTTATTAAAAGAATATATATTACATTATTCTTTTACAATAAAGTAATAATAAGAATAGTTACAATAATAAGATGAATTAATGTATTACAATATTTTTACATTAATTCTTAACAGAAAAGGAAATTACAAAAAAATGGGATAAAAGGAAAATTCTAGAACTAATCTTCATCTTCACATCTTCTCATTTCCCGATTCTTGATCCCTGCAAAACAACACAAAAGATAACAAAAAAACAAAAGAATGGAAAATAAGGAATAAAGGGGGTTAGTTTGGTTTATTGCTCTCAGATATCAACAATTTAGTGCACTATTTTGTATCCTCATAGAGCTGAGTTGTTTTTAGAAGGGGCAAGTTTCACCAAATGAATAGTATCTGTTCTTATCTAGAAGTGGCCTCATTCTATGCATCACAGGCAAGGGGCAAGTTTCACCAAGTGGAGAAGTAAGAAGCGATGGTGGGCAAGGTAGCATCAGGAGCACGTGGAGCAATAGGAGTGTTTAGGAAATCATTATTGTTGGTGCTAGTGAAGTCACACAACTTGGTGTTCTCAGTAGAGTTCATTTTGGCAAAGGTGGGCAAGCCAAAAAAAAGCAACGGCAGCTAGAGCAGGAACTATTTTTTTGTGTTTTTGACTTAAAAAGGCAAACCAAACTAGACTAATTTTTTAGGTTTTTTTAAAAAGAGGCAAACAAAACCAAGCAAAAGAAACTAAGCAAACTAAAAAAAAGTAAAGAGAAAGGAAGTGAAAGACTCCCCTTGTGAAGACGTCCTTAGCCTCCCCGGCAACGGCGCCATAAAGTCTTGATGCGTGCACCTAGTGTTGTCGTGGGACACTTCGTTAGAACTCCAAGTGCAAGGTGTGATGAGCACAACATCAAGTTTTCCCTCAGTAGAGACCGAGGTTATCGAACCAAAAGGAGGAAGGAAACGTCACACAGGTGTTGCAAGCAACGCGGAGACCTGCACAACACAAACTCAAGACTTTGCTCCAACGAATCAGTGAGGTTGTCAAGCTCACCGGTTTGCTATAACAAAGGATTAGACGTATGGTGTGGAAGGCAATGGTTTGCAACAAGTAAACAAGTAGCAGTGGAAGATGTATCAATGGTAAAGATTGGACCGAGGTCCATAGTTCACTAGAGGTGCTCTCCTTAGATAAACAACATGGCATGAAGGGTAAACAAATTACAGCAGAGCAATTGACAGGAACTGAGCAAGGCATAACAATGCAATTACTTGTCAGAAATATCCTATGAGATTCGATTGGGCAATACAACAAGATACATAGACCGCCATCCAACTGCATCTATGACTAGAAGTCCACCTTCAGGTTATCATCTGAACCCCCTGAAGGTGGACTTCTAGTCATAGATGCAGTTGGATGGCGGTCTATGTATCTTGTTGTATTGCGCAATCGAATCTCACATGATCTTTCTGACTAGTATTGCATTGTTATGCATTGCTCAGTTCCTGTCAATTGCCCTGCTGTAATTTGTTTACCCTTCATGCCATGTTGTTTATATAAGGAGAGTACCTCTAGTGAACTATGGACCCCGGTCCAATATTTACCATTGATACATCTTCCACTGTTACTTGTTTACTTGCTACAAACCATTACCTTCCACACCATACAGTTAACCCTTTGTTACAGCAAACAGGTGAGCTTGGCAACCTCACTGATTCATAAATTATCAGTTCAATCCGAGTTACAGAGACTCCTCACGAATTATTATGGTGGAGGACAGAAATCTATTTTGGGTCAGCAACGCCCCAAATCTTACTTCCCTCTCATTAGAGGTCATTCTTGGCACAAAAAGCAAACAAAAAGGACAAGCAGAGATCATTACTGAAGTAATAACTTCCAAGACTCAAGGAAACTCTTGGGTTATCTCCCAACAAGTACTTTTCTTTAATGCCTTTAAGTTAGGCACAAGAAGTAAGAAGAATCAAGTATTTTCAAACGATGAAGCATTAACATCAAACCTTGCTTTCAAAGGAGGAGCAAAAAGCAACTTCTCTCTCCTCATAGGGAAGTGTTCAATACCTTTCTTGAATGGAAAATGATATTTAATGGTGCCTTCTTTCATATCAATGATGTCACCAACAGTTATAAGAAAAGGTCTTCCCAAAGTAATTGGACAAGAAGCATTGTATTCAACATCCAAAACATAGAAATCCACAGGGACATAAGCATTGTTAACCATAATGAGAACATCATTAATACTCTCCATGAGTTTCTTCTTATCATTATCATTAAGTGGGACATCCAAATAAAAATCTTCCAATGTTGGCAAATCAAGCATTTCATAAATCTTCCTAGCCATAATAGAGACACTAGAACCAAGATCACATGAAGCTTTGAGATCAAAGTCATTCACTTGCATATTAATAATGGGTTCCCAACTATCTTCTACTTTCCTGGGAATAGAAGCTTTGTGTTTTAACTTCTCTTCTTTAATCTTAACAAGAGAATCAGTAATGTGTTTGGTGAAAGCAACATGCATATCACTAGCATCAGGACTTCTAGCAAGCTTTTGCAAGAACATAATCACTTTAGAAATATTGCAACCATTAGTATCAAAATCAAACTTAGCATCACTAGTAGTAGGCTCAGTAGGCTTAGGCATAGTAGGAGGAGGAACACAGGCTACTTGTGGTTTAGTGGTGATGGTGCACACACTATTGTTTCTATCAATTTCAGCTTCCCTCTCCCACTTAGCATGAAGTTGAGCTAGCAGCCTAACATTTTCATCAATAGTAACTTGTATAGCATGAGTGGCAGCAAAGGTATTTTCCATGGTTTCAGGTTTAGCAGCCATTTTATTAATCAAGGAGGACTGAGCTTCAGACAAAGAGGATATTTTTTTTTCAACATTTAAAAGCTTTTCCTCTATAGCCTTATTGAAAGTGGTTTGTTTACTAATAAAGTCTTTGAGCATGATTTCAAGTTCAGAGGGGGCACTTCTAGCATTGTTGTAAGAGCTTCCATAGGAATTGCCATTATTAGGAGGATAAGGCCTATAATTGTTGTTACCACCAAAAGTATTCCTATATGCATTGTTGTTGAAATTGTTGTTTCTAATGAAGTTCACATCAACTTGCTCTTCTTGAGCAACCAAATAGGCTAAGGGAACACTATTAGGATCTAAAGGAGCTTTTCCATTAACAAGCATAGCCATAATAAAATCAATCTTATCACTCAAAGAGGAAGTTTCCTCAACAAAAATTACCTTCTTACCATGTGGAGCTCTCTCAGTGTGCCATTCAGAGTAGTTAACCATCATATTATCAAGGAGTCTTGTTGCAGCACCCAAAGCGATGCTCATAAAGGTACCTCCAGCAGCTGAGCCCAGCAGGTTCCTTGAAGAGTAGTTCAAACCTACATAAAAAGTCTAGATAATCATCCAAGCAGTGAGTCCATGAGTGGGACAATTCTTAACCAAAGATTTCATTCTTTCCCAAGATTGAGCAACCTGTTCATTATCAAGTCGTTTAAATTTCATAATGTCACTTCTCATATATATAATCTTAGCAGGAGGGTAGTACTTTTCAATAAAAGCATCTTTTCACTTAGTCCAAGAATCAATTCTATTTTAGGCAAAGATAGCAACCATTCTTTAGCTTTTCCTCTCAAGGAGAAAGGAAAAAGCTTGAGCTTAATAATATCTCCATCTACATCCTTATACTTTTGCATCTTGATGACCCACAAGTATAGGGGTGTATCATAGTACTTTTGATAAATAGGAGTATCGATCCCAACGAGGAGCAGAAGGTTCTAAACAGTGGTATGGAGCAGGAAATCCCTGTGAATACTTAGCAAACGAATTTTTAGTGGTTTTCTAACAAGGCAACAAAACAAAGAGCAAGTAACAGAAGTAACGAACAAACGAAGCAAGTGGCCTAATCCTTTCTTAGCAAAGGACAAGCCGGTGGAAATACTTATAAGGACCAAACTTTCTCGAGGACACATGGGAATTCTGTCAAGTGCTTTCACTGCAAATAGTTGAGTACTCTTCTCTGGTGTTCGTAAGTGTTGTGTGGGTGAACCTGTGCTAACATACAGCCCTTCCTAGGACTAATACACACTTGTGATTAAACCCCCTGCAAACATCCGTAACTACAAGAAAGTAATTAAGATATAAATCTAACCACAGCCTTAAACTCTGAGATCCTACACTCCCTTGTGCAAAGGTGTCCTAACGAGGGTTCAAGTTTCTGTCACTCCGGCAACCCCGCTATTAGTAGCCAAATACACAATGCATCCCCCTAGGACCATAAATGGTGAAGTGTCATGTAGTCGACGTTCACATGACACCACTAGAAGAATAGCACCACGACTTAAATACTAAACCATTGAATAATAACTCATCACAGATTCACTACTAACAACACGACTTCTCCCATGTCCTCAAGAACACAACGAACTACTCACAAGACATCATATGGATCAACATCAAATATTATATGGTAATGGATAACAATATGAACATATACAATAATCCAATGGTTCCACTCACAGGCATCAACTACAATAGTAATTAACACCGGGAAAGTTTCCCCTAAGAATTAAAGCAACATCCAACACAATTGTTACAACAAGGCGGAGTGGTGATGATGGTGTTGGTGGAAATGATGGTGTGGATGATGATGATGATGATCCCGATGAAGCCTAGCTTGATGATGGTGTTGATGGCGACGGTCTCCCCTCTCCGGGAAGGAATTCCCCCGGTAGAAATCTATCCGCCGGAGAGATCTTTCTCGCTCGGTGTTTTCCGCCCCCAGAGGCGGCGGAAATCTATCCGTGGTCGCCCCCTCAGGCTTAGGGTTTCGGAGGTAAGATATAGGCGAAGGGGAGAGTCAGAGGCCGGGCAGGTGGGCCACACCAGCCCTAGGCGTGACCTCAAGTGGGCCCGTGCCTAGGGGGTGTGGGCCCCCTGCAGCCCCCCTTCGCTCCTCCTTCTAGCTTACTTCGTCCTCAGGTAAAATAATATGTTTCCATATTTTTCTGGTATTTTTCCGATCTTCGCGAAATTGCACCGAAACGCCTTCTTTTCCATCAGAATCCAGACTCCGGCAGTCCATCCTCCAAGAATCATCCAACATGCATAAACAGATGAAAAGCCATAAGTAATACCTCATAAATAAGACAAATATCAATGAATAGAGGTAAATTATGATATAGAATGGTGATGCAAATTGGGCATATCACATCTCACAAAGTTCAACAAAGTTATTGAGATGGGCAGCAGCAGCATCAGAACTAGCACCAGAAAATTTCTCTCTCATCACAAGATTCAATAAAGCAGGCTTAATTTCATAAAAGGTAGCATCAGGAGAACGTGGAGCAATAGGAGTGCTTAGGAAATCATTGTTGTTGGTGCTAGTGAAGTCACACAACTTGGTGTTCTCAGCAGAGTTCATTTTGGCAAAGGTGGGCAAGCCAAAAACAGCAGCGGCAGCTAGAGTAGGAACTATTTTTTTGTGTTTTTGAATAAAGAAAGCAAACCAAACTAGATAATTTTTTAGGTTTTTTTGAAAAGAGGCAAACAAAACCAAGCAAAAGAAACTAAGCAAACTAAAAACAAAGTAAAGAGAAAGGAAGTGAAAGACTCCCCTTGTGAAGACGTCCTTAGCCTCCCCGGCAACGGCGCCAGAAAGTCTTGATGCGTGCACCTAGTGTTGTCGTGGGACACTTCGTTAGAACTCCAAGTGCAAGGTGTGATGAGACCTCCGAGGTTATCGAACCAGAAGGATGAAGGAAACGTCACACATGTGTCGCAAACAACGTGGAGACCTGCACAACACAAACTCAAGACTTTGTCCCAACGAATCAGTGAGGTTGTCAAGCTCACCGGTTTGCTGTAACAAAGGATTAGCTGTATGGTGTGGAAGGTAATGGTTTGCAGCAAGTAAACAAGTAACAATGGACGATGTATCAATGGTAAAGATTGGACAGGGGTCCATAGTTCACTATAGGTGCTCTCCTTAGATAAACAACATGTCATGAAGGGTAAACAAATTACAGCAGGGCAATTGACAGGAACTGAGCAAGGCATAACAATGCAATACTAGTCAGAAAGATCCTATGAGATTCGATTGGGCAATACAACAAGATACATAGACCGCCATCCAACTGCATCTATGACTAGAAGTCCATCTTCAGGTTATCATCTGAACCCCCTCCAGTATTAAGTTGCAAGCAACAGACAACTGCATTAAGAAAAGTGTGTAAGGTAAACAATCCACTTGTTCCAGGAACAAGAGACCGTTGTTTTCTCCCTAGTGGCAACAGCATACAACCGAAGAGATTTCTGTCACTTCCCTTGGAAACTAGAGGCATGAACCCACTATCGAGCATAAATACCCCCTCTTGGAGTCACTAGAAACTACTCGGCCAAGATATCTACTAACAACGGAGAGCATGCAAGATCACAAACAACACAAACATGATAGAATCATATAGACAAAACCATTAACCAAACTGACATAATAATCTCAATATCCATCGGATCCCCGCAAACACAACATGCATGATTACAAATAGATTAGATCTTGATCATGAATGGAGCTCACAAGATCTATAAATGAAAGCACAAGGAGGAGATACAACCATCTAGCTACTACATGGACTCATAGTCCAAGGTGTAACTACTCACGCATCATACCGGAGAAGTAGGCCTTCGGGATGATCTCCCCTCCGGCAGGGTGCCGGGAAGAACTTAAGATTCCCCCCAATCTAGGGACGATGGTGGCGGCGGCTACAGACGGTTTCGTGGAGTTTTAATCGGGTGCCTAGGGTTTCTATATCGGGGGCTTCTTATAGGCGAAGAGGCGAGGCTGGAAGGCGACCAGGGGGGCCACACCCTGCCTAGGCGCGGTCCCACCCCTGGTCGCGCCTAGGGGTGGTTTGGCCGCCCTAGTTCGCTTCTCTGTCTCGTCTTCTGTCTTCGTGTTCCCCGCGGAAAGATATTGACTTTGGCTTTTGTCCCGTCAAATTCCGAGAATATTGATTTTCTGCCTTTCTGGAACCAAAAACAGAAGAAAACAGGCAACTGGCACTGTGGCAACTTGTTAATAGGTTAGTTCCAGAAAAGATATAAAAAGACCTCAAAGTGTAGACAAAGCAAAGCAAAGTAGATACTACACAAGCATGGAACATAAAAAATTATAGATACGTTTCCGACGTATCAGCTGGATACGAAGAATTCCTGCGCGGGAGTGCACGATCAGACCGCCATGGCCGCCTTCATCGATGGGTTGGAAAAAGGTATGTTGCTCCGACATAAGTTGAAGCGCCTGCAGGACAATCACAGGCTCGATCTCAACTAGATGATCCAGTTGGCCAGTGAGTTTGCGGCTGCCGACGACGATGCTCGCGGCTCCTTGTCGGCAATAGCCATTCCAACCCAGGCTAAGAGGAACAACAGCACCAAGCGGAATAACCCACCAGAATAAAAGCAAACCTCCGACATGGTCGCCACGACGTTTGTAGGCCGAGGTGATGGCGGACAGCGTGGCCGAGGACGAGGGGCTGGTCGTGGGCAGCAGCGAGGTAGTGAAACTACCCCGGCAGCGCTCCGCGTTCCCCAAACGTATGAGGACTACCGTGATATGCCATGCCTTATACACCTCGACGCCAACGGCAAAGCCACTCACACCAATCTCCATTGCAAGTTTGTCAACGACCTCAAGGAGGACCCGGAGTCCGGTTACAAGCGAAGTCGGAAGAACAGACCGTGAGGCAAGGTCAAAGGGAAGAAGAAGGAAGAGGAGTCCAAGGATTCAAGTGATTTGTACGATGATGTTGACCCTAAGCACGCCGACAAGAGCGATGGCAAGAGCAAGAACCCCTTCGAGAAGAAGGCTGCCGTCTACCACACTTTCCTTGGCACCCCTACTGTCTGGCAACAAAAAACCTCCATGAGGATACTGATGGCCACCCTATCCCCAGTTCCCCAATACCTGCGCTAGTCGGAGATTCCAATCACTTGGGACAGGAAGGATCACCCAGACCTCATACCTATGGAGAACCAGTACGCCATGGTCATCAACCCTTTGATTGACGGCAACGAGTTCACCAAATGCATGGTGGACAGCAGAAGCATCATCAACATCATGTACCTAGATACACTGCACAAGATGAACTTGACGGAGGCCAACCTAAGGCGGACCAGCACCGTGTTCCATGGCGTAGTTCCTGGCCGGGAGGCTCGGCCCCTTGGGTGCATCACACTTCAGGTCACTTTTGGCGATGTTAATAATTACCGCCAAGAACGCATGACCTTCGAGGTGGTCCCCTTCAAAAGCGTGTACCACGTCATCTTCGGACGCGACATCTTCCACGCCTTCATGGTCAAGCCATGCTTCATCTACAACAAGCTCAAGATACCCGGACCAAACAATGTCATCATCGTATCCAGAAGCTTTACCAAGGCAAGGGACTGCGATATTGGAGAAGCAGCCTTTGTAGAAGTTGTCCTCTACAGCGAAGAATTCAAGGAGATCCAGAGCAAGGTATATGCCACGGAGATGCCGACATCGAAGAAACAAATTTCTGAATCTGATCCCGCTTTCAAGGCCGCCATCGAGACCAAGCCGGTGGAACTTGTGGTATGCGATGCCTCCAAGACCACCGCCATTGGGACGAACCTGGACCCTAAATAGGAAAGCGCGCTCGTCGAGTTCCTCCGTGAGAATAGGGACATCTTTGCCTGGCAATCTGCCGACATGAAAGGTGTACTAGGGAACTTTCCAAGCACAGCTTGAATATTTATCCAAAATGCAAACCAGTGAAACAACCTCGACGACGCTTCGGAGACGAGAAGAGACGCACCATAGACAAAGATATATCTAGGTTACTTAAGGCTAGTTTTATCCGAGAAGTCCTTCACACCCGATGGGTGGCCAATACTGTACTTGTCCACATAAAGGGAACCAAATAATTAAGAATGTGCGTTGATTACACCAGCTTGAACAAAGCGTGTCCCAAAGATCCGTTTGCTTTGTCTCGCATTGACCAAGTCATTGACTCGACGGATGGCTCAGAACTTTTGTGTTTTCTTGATGCATACTTAGGATACCACCAGATAAAGATGAGGAAGTCGGACCAATTGGCCACTTCGTTCACCACACCTTACGACATGTTTTGCTATGTCACGATGCCCTATGGGCTAAAAAATGCAGGTGCTACGTACCAGCGGACTATGCAACATTGCCTCCAGGATCAAATTGGTCGGAACGTTCACGCCTATGTGGACGATATAGCGGTGATGTCTAAAAAGTCAAACGACTTAATCTCCGACTTAAAAGAAACCTTTGATAATCTCCAGAAATACAACATGATGCTTAACCCTAAGAAGTGTGTCTTCGGGGTCCCACCCGGCAATTTGTTGGGCTTCATTGTTTCCCAGTGCGGAATCGAGGTCAACCCGGAGAAGATCAAGGCCATCCTAAACATAAACCGTCCGACATGCCTGAAGGAAATCCAACGTCTTATAGGTTGCGTTGCAGTAGTTAGCCGGTTCGTCGGCCGACTTAGAGAGAAGGCTCTGCCACTGTACAAGTTGCTGAAGAAGGCGGACAAATTTACATGGAAGAACGAAGCAGATGCTACACTCAAGAAGCTAAAGGAGATACTTTCCTCGGCACCTATACTCATAGCACCCGAGCCTATGGAGCCTATGTTAATATACATGGCGGCCACTAACCGGGTAATCAGCATCGTCGTCGTGGTAGAGCGGAAAGAACCAGGGCATGAGTACGGAATTCAACGACCAGTTTACTATGTAAGCGAGGTCTTGACGGAGTCCAAGCAGCGTTATCCGCACTACCAGAAGCTAGCTTATGGAGTGTTCCTTGCTTCTCGAAAGCTAAGGCACTATTTCCAGGAGCACCCTACCACAGTTGTGAGCAAAGCTCCACTGTCTGACATTATCAACAATAGTGACGCTACAGGAAGGGTTGTGAAGTGGGGCATTGAGCTTGCCGCCTTAAAGATCACCTACAAGAGACGCGACGCTATCAAATTACAGGTCTTGGCGGATTTCATCGTAGATTGGACGGAGATGGCAGATGCTACCCCTATACCAGAGCTGGAATACTGGGTGATGCACTTTGACGGATCAAAGCTACTCAATGGCTCGGGGGCTGGTGTACTACAACAGTCACCAACAGGGGGAAATCTGCACTACGTTATGCAGATCCACTTCGAGGCTACAAATAACATGGCGGAATATGAAGCAATCATTCACGGACTTCGCGTAGCCAAGGATATTGGCATCAAGCGCAGAGTTTTCTATGGAGATTCCGACTTGGTTTCCCAGCAGGTGGCTGGTACCTGGAACACGTGGAACCCTATGATGGCGGCATATCGAGACGAAGTCGACGAGATAGCCAAGAGATTCTTGGGCTACAAATTCAAGTATGTCCCAAGGGAGGAAAATGAGACGGCTGATATGCTGTCAAAGCTTGGATTAGGGTGCAAACAAATTTCACCTGACGTTTTTCTGGAGCATCTACGGACACCATCCGTGAAGGGAGAGGACCCCGAGAACCCGGATAGACTTGACTCTTTTGTTCATACAGTGACAAAGGTCCCTCTGGCTTGGACAAAACCGTTCGTGGAATATCTCATACACGGAACTTTGCCCATCTACAAGGTCGAAAGTCGGCAAATAGTACATTGAGCAAAGGGCTATACCATAATCAATGGATAGCTCTACAAAAGAAGCACCACTGGTGTATACCTCAAGTGTGTTTCCCAGCAAGAGGGTATTGAAATCCTTCGTGAGATCCATCTCAGGGATTGCGGGTATCACGCCGCTCCTCGATCATTGGTCTCCAAAGCCTTCCGGCATGGATTCTACTGGTTGACTGCGAAGGCGGACGCCGAGAAGCTGGTTGAGACATGCATGGGATGCCAGTACTATGCTCGATAACCACATGTTTATACCAATAACTTGGTCGTTTGCAGTCTGGGGGCTAGACATGGTTGGTCCATTACAGACGGCACCATGTGGGTTTACGCATCTGCTAGTAGCAGTTGATAAATTCACCAAATGGATAGAATCTAAACCCATTAGAAACCTTAATGGGGCAACTGCCCTTAGGTTTGTCCGGGATCTAGTGGTGAGATTTGGTCTCCCACATAGCATTATCACAGACAATGGTAGCAACTTATCACTCGGAGAAGTGGAATATTATTGTTGGGAGAATGGCATCCGACTTGACCTAGCATCTGTGGCACATCCATAGTCCAATGGCCAAGTTGAGCGAGCCAATGGATTAATTCTGCAGGAAATCAAGCCACGTCTTGAGGTACCGCTACATAGAGCAGCTGGAGCCTAGGCGGAGGAGTTACCATATGTTATGTGGAGTTTACGATCTACACCCAATAGATCTACCGGCTACACCTCTTATTTCATGGTATATGGAGCAGAAGCCATCTTGCATTCCGACATCCTTCACGATTTACTAAGAGTTGCCGCCTACAACGAAGATGATGCTGAAGAATCCAGGCGCCTAGATGTGGACCTTCTCGAGGAAGAGCGCATATTGGCATGCCAAAGATCCGCAATCTACCAGCAGAAGCTACACAGCTACCATAGTCGCCGCGTTCGACATCGCTCATTTAAAGAGGGGGATCTGCTGCTCCGACTTAAGCAAAAGAAGTCACACAAATTATCCTTGCCATGGTAAGGACTGTTCATCATAAGCAAGGCGCTACTCAATGGGTCTTACTACCTCGTTGACAATCGTGAACTTGAGGATAGACCCAGCGATGATCATAAGCGTAAGCGACATGACCCGGATGATGACTACCCTGAGCTTGATCGGTCATGGAACATAGCACAGCTACGTCATTTCTACAGTTAGCATATTTTTTATCTACTTTGTACCTCTTATATGATCAATGACATAAAGCTCTTTGGTTCACTCATATGTTTGAGTCTTTTACCTCCTTTAGTGTTCATTTTTGGATCATATAAAAATTTTATGCACAAGTTTTGCATTTGCACTTGTGAAAATTCCGCCTACGGGCGTTAGCTTAAGTTTTCTGGTCTACACGTTCTCTATTGTTTTTATGTGGATTCTGGAGTAGTGACTTTTTGCACTTGGAGTCGGCAATTTTGTGCTTAGGTTTTGACGGTGCCATTGGGCACCGTCACTTGAGTGCATGGTTTCAACTACGAGTCTTCCGACTCACGAAAAGTCAAGCATACAAACCAAAGTAATGGATAAGCCATCACTTACTTAAAAAATATATACATGCTAGAACTAGTACTTAAGTAGCAGGAAACATATAGCCATTGTTTTCCGCCTTAAGATTAAAGCTGCGGTTTTTTCGCATACATATAGAGGAAACAAATATTACATAAGTGTTTTTCATTCCTTTAGCACAGGAGATTTTGAGGTAGCATCATCGGCGGCAGGAGAGCCATCCTAGTTATATTCAAAGTCGGTGGTCTTGAGGGACTCGGAGGAGCTATGCTGGTCACCATCGATGATCTCGAGAGTCACAAAGGAGTTTGGATCGACCAACTCGGCAACCCTAGTGTTATAGCCGGCGAGCGATGCCCAGATAGCTTTATGATCAATCTTCTTGCCGTCATCGTCTATGTCGGGCAAACCTGAGGTCACCATGTCGATGTCGAGATTCTCGTAGTGGGCCTTGACCATCGCCAGCGACATTCTTGCACCAGCCCGGGTACATGAAGCTTTCCAGCTTACGATATGCTTGGGGGCTTGGCACAGAATCTCCGAGTACTTCATGACGGAATCCACCGCCTTGATGTTGATGTTCAGGGGCTTGGAAATTTCCTTGGCTTGCTTGATGGCGGTGCTGATGAATTTGCCGACAAGGATCATGCATTCCTTTGGCGGAGGAGGCGTATTGGTTAAACCAATAGGAGTTGCATTTCCGTCCAGGCAAAAGAGCACATGAGTTCAAATAACATAAAAGTTCAGAGTACCTGATTTACAAAAGTACAAGACGGAGACTGCTTACCAAAGATGCTCGCCTCGGCTTGTTGGAGCGTCTCCACCATGGAGTCCCGTTCTTGTCGGAGGACCTTGTAACCCTCAAGGTTGTTTTTATTCTGCTCTCCGGCAGCTTTGTTCTGCTCCTTGAGGATTGCAATTTCCTCCATCAATCGGTTGATCTCCGTGCTGGCAGACTCCTGCACAGCTTTCATGGACGCTTCATGCATCTTTAGAGTGTTATCCCTCTCCTACTTGAGGATCTTGTTCTCGCTATCCAGCAATTCTATGTGCTTGGATTGCTCGACAATGTCCTTCGCCTTGGCAATAGCTTATGAATGTTGGAGAAATAACAACACGCAATGAGTAGTCGGAGAGTGATGGCACAAGACCAAGTTTTAGTGCGGAATTGAAAGGAAAAACAGACTCTTACTCTTGGTGATTTGATCCTTCGAAGAAGGCAGTTTTACCCTTTTCAGCTTCCAGTTCAGCGCGCATCTTGTGGAACTTCTCGTTGGCGACACCTCTCCGAGCATTCTCATTCTGTGGCAAAATATCAAAGTTACTTAGTCTTCTTGGAGCATCTAGCCGGATAATTATCCATCTAGAGGCTTGGGGGCTATAGTGGGAGTTTTTAACTCGGCAATATGCTTAGTCTTTCTTTAAGCATCTAGTCAGAACTAATTTTGTTTCAACTAGAGGCTTGGTGGCTACAGTATTGAAATTTACAAACACTGCATATGCTACTCTAAAAGTATCTAGTCGGAATATTTCATTCAGACTACATACGTGGGGGCTATAGTGCGAAGTTTTCTAGCTTAGTCACTCTTAGAGCATTCAGACACACCTATGGTTTTCCGTATAAATCCTCGGGAGCTATAGTGGGATACTACATAAGAAATGCAAAATGCATATAAAACATACAGGTGCAATTATCTTGAGGTTGGTGGCGCTTTTGGCAAATATCTTGCTGGAGGAAAGGCTATTTCCGTGCAAGATATCCGCCTTCTTGAGCAGCTCCTCAAGACCGCATGTCGGAAAGTTGGCACTGCACCAGGATCCAGAGCTGAGCTACTCGGTGTAAGCACCGGGTAGACAATCTTCAGGAACTTCGCTGGCGTCTTGGGTGCAGTGGCGCCGCCTTCGGCAGAGGTTCCGCCTTCCACCATCGCCTTACCGCTACCAGTGGCATCCTTAGATGGAGCTTCAGCCACTTTAGTTGCGGTGCTTTCTTGTGTCGCCTGCTCGCCGACAACAGCAAGTTCCGCGGCAACGCCTTGGTCCACTTCCATGGCGGAAGGTTCAGACGTTACCTTTGCTGGAGAGCTTGTCGATGCGGTAGTAGGCTGGACGCTGGGAGTTGTAGGGGCGACGGCGGGAGACGCTTGGTGAAACATATCTTTGATCTTTTTAGAAGCCCCCGATGTTTTGGAGGTCTTCTTCAAACTCAAACTGGCCTTCTTCCTGAAACGTGCAAAAGTATAAGTATAGGAAAAAGACGAGCAAGAGACAATGTCGGATGTTAAGAAGCTTACACAACAGTTGGTGCCTTGGTAAACGGGATACCGATGATTCTTCTTTTCTCCACCTCCAGGGAGGCGGTGGACTTCTTGGAGGCTCCACCCTCCGTCTTCTTCTTCTTGCCTCCATCGGCAGCATCAGAGGTGGATCTCTTCCGCTTACACGCCAACGGGACCTCGTCGTCGGACACGACGGTGACTTCCTTCATCTTAGGGTCGTAGACTTGGGTAGCCATGTTACCCTCATCTAGTTCCTTCAGCTGTTAAGCGAATTCCAAAGTGTTAGATGCAATGGTAAAGGATAGACGGAAGAAATGGAGTATATGTCATACACGAAAAATAAACAGATACCTCTGGGCACGTGTCGCCCTCGAACATGTCGTAGATGATGGCAAAGCCATGCTTCATGTCCTTCACCTTGATGATGTCACTCGAGAAGTTTTCCTCGGAGATGCGAAGGCTATCCTTCCTATCCTTGGTATACTGGTGCATCAGCTTCACGCGGTGCTGCAGAGGCTGGATCCGCCTGACGAACCAACACATGGCTAGGTCCAACCCGGTCAGACCCGTGTCTACGAACCACTCGATCCGCCTTGCAGCGCGGGAGGCTTCGTTGTCGGAGGGAAGGAGGGCTTGGGATCTCCATGTGGTGGCTTCAGTGGCGGCCCCGTCAACAAAGTCCGGGTATGATGCTTCTCAGCCAGCTAGAGGGATATCTGGGCCGTAGAAGTACGTCCTCTGCCAATTTTTGCAGGACTCATGGCCTACAATGTCGAGGAACCGCCGGCCAGGCCGGATGTTGAAGCTAATGGTTCCACAATTTCTGAGCTTGTAAGCTAATGGCTCACTCCGGATTCCCTCTTGACGGTGAAGAAATATATAAACAGATCTAACCTAGGCCTGATTCCTAGGTAACCCTCACAAAGCGCCGTGTAGTTTCTAAGCGCGAGGATGCTATTTAGAGACAGGTTCTGAGGTTGGACCCGGTAGTGGCTAAGGACCTCTATGAAGAAGTCGGAGATTGGGAGGGAGACGTCGCGTACCAGTTGGGCTTTGAGGTACACCTTTTCTCCGCCTTGGGGAGAAGGGATGACCTCGCCGGCCGGCGTTGCCCGCCACACCAGCCCCTCCATCGTGGGGAGGTACCCCTCGGCGAGCATATCCTTGAGATTGCTCTCAGTGATATCGAAGCCGCGCCACTCTCCCTTGTGGGAGTCGCCCTCCTCCTCCAGCGGTTCCAGCCCCGCTGGAATATGGTCGCCATCGGTGGATTCCACCATCGCGGTGCGTGGCAGCACTAGGCCCTCTAGGGGCACATGAACGGAGCCCGCCGGCTTGGCCGCGGTGTCGCTCGTTGTTGCCATGGATGGGGGTGCGCTGTTGCTTGCCATTGGTGTAGGGAGGAAGGTGACTGTGGTCTTGGGGAAACCTAGGGTTTTTCTTGGTGCGCGCGGAGAGCTCGAGGAGGCGTTTGCTGAAGGAAGAAGATGACGCTAGGAAGAACGCGGTGAAAGGATAGAAATTACCACGGTGATAATTTATAGTACTCTGCATCAAGATTCGTGCAAGTTGATCTAATGGTTGCTGCGTGGATAGCGTGTGCGCGGAAATTTCGCCACATTCCCACCGTCGCAGCCAACTTTTCGCATCCTTCATGCGGGAAAAACGGCTATGATTGCGTTCTCTGCATGTGTGAGTTATGAGGCGTCGCTGACCTATGGTGTACGTTTCTCTGCTGACACAGGCAGGTGAACCATCCCATCTGAAGATTTCGGCATCGACGGACCCAGTCCGGATACGAGAAGAGCACGATGGAAGATTCAGCAGTTCTCCGACTTACATATTGAAGACTGAGGGCATTGCAGGGTTCTTGGGAGGACTACAAGATATTGCTTGACGATTTGCCGACATTCATCTAGACGGAGCATTAAACCTGAAGAGGCAAGACGGCGCAAGATATCGGAGTTCTCCGGGGGCTACTGTTGGGGATATGCTAAATGGGTATCTGAAGGGAATATGCCCTGAGAGGCAATAATAAAGTGTTTATTATGTGTATTCCAAGTATATGATAGATGTTTATTTTGCATGCTATAATTGTATTAATACGGAAACGTTAATACATGTGTGTTTAATAAACAAACAGAAAGTTCCTAGTTATGCCTCTCTCATAAACTAGCTCGTTGATTAACAAGATGATCAAGGTTTCCTGATCATGGACATTGGATGTTGTTAATAACGGGATCACAACATTAGTGTAATGGTGTGATGAACATTCATCCGAAGTATAGCATTACGATCAAAGTCATTGAGTTTATATTGCTATAACAACTTACGAAGTGATCCTAATCCTTAGACCATGAGATCATGTCAATCACTAACACCGGAAGAGTTTCTTGATAACATCAAACGTCACACCGTAACAGGGTGATTATAAAGATGGATTCAGAACTAATAAAGTATTATGTTGAGGCTCATGGATCGAGAGTGGAATTTGTTCATCCCGATGACGGATAGATATACTTTGGGCCCTCTCGGTGATATCACATTGATTAGCTTGCAAGCAAGTGATTTGATCACTAGAATGTTATATCACAGGAACGAGAAAAGAGTGCATGTCGGTAACGAGATCAAACTAGGTATGGAGATACCGATGATCGAATCTCGGACATGTAATATATCGTGAAACAAAGGGATTAAGATACTAGCGTAAAAGGTTCCGACGATCACAAGAAAGTCATCGTTGAATGTGTGGGAGTCAGTATGGGTCTCCAGATCCCGCTTCTGATTATTGATCCGAGAGGGGTCTCGATCATGTCCGCATTATTCACGAACCGTAGTTGACACACTTAAGAGACACCGACATCCAATTGGAGCAAATGTTTCATGCCGAAAGAATGAACAAGCGCAGGAATTTATTTCACTAGATACCGAAACAGGTTTTCGGGTGAAATTGCATAAAGTGGTTATGCATGTGAAATAGAATTCTAGCAAGGGGTTATTTGTGAATGTTTGTCATTAAAGTAATTGACAAAATTCTGAATAAAATAAAAGAGTTTTATTTAATGAGAGTTTGCATTAAATTTGGTGGAAATTTAATGGGAATTTGAGTGGACTTTTGAGTGGAGGGATTTTAAAGGGCATTTTGTGAGTGGAGTGTCCACCCACATGAATGAAGGAGGGGAGGGGGAAGCCCCCATGGCCGGCGGCCACCCCCTTGGGTGCCCCCCTCCTCCTATAAAAGGAGCCCCCCCTCACTTGTCTCTCACACCTCCTCGTGAAGGATCTCTCTCCCCCTCTAGAATTTATCCCCCATGGTCTCGGACTAGCGAGATACATGTTCCCGGTGGCTATTCGGAAAGAAAGAGTTGTGCTTCCGCTGCATCGCTGGAGCGAGGAGGCGGAGGTTGCTCGGTGCCTCGAACGTGTGTGCGAGCACGGATGCGCTGCTGATTCGCGGCGCTAGGACTTCCTCTCGATCTTGAGATCGGCAAGAGATCATCTACATCAACCACGAGTTGAACTCGTTAAGCTTTGTCGGTCTTCAAGGGTATGTTCTCTACGGATATACATCCGCCCATTGTTTGTATCTAGTAGATAGATCTTGGTATATAGTTCACATCGTAGGAAAATTTTTGTTTTCTATGCTGCGAACCCTACAGTGGTATCAGAGCCAGATCTATGCGTAGATAATTTACACGGGTAGTACACATATGAGTATGTGGGCGATGGTGATCATGTTGTTGCTCCTTTGTTGTAATTTTGGATATTGGTGGCATAGTGGGATGAAGCGGCCCGGACAAACTTTACATGTCCTCGCACATGAGACCTGTTCCACGCTTGACATGCAACTAGTTTGCATAAGTGGCTAGAGGGTGTCTGTCTCTCCTACTATAGTCAATATCTATTTTGCAAGCGAGTTGTCAACAATTTGATTATCCTCGTTGTGGTTCATGTTCGTAGGTAAGAACGGTTCTATCTCGAAAGCCCTAAGCCACGTAAAACTTGCAATGGATAAATTAGAGGCGTCTAGTTTAGATTGTTGCTGGGCTAGTGTTATGATATGGTAGTGTTGTAAGTAGAAGTATGAGATGATACTCTTACAACACACATAGCGTGTAAAATCCATAGACCTTGGATTTACACATATAGGTATGATAGTGATCATACCACGATGCACATGATAGAGATCATCTGCGGGAACCATATAATTCCACTAATAAACATATGATGTTTGATAGCATCTTATATTGCTTGTTTAGCGCTTTGTTAGCATAATAAGATGATCCTTCATTTAAATATCAAGATAAGAATGTGTTCTTCCTTTAGTATGCACCGATTATGTTTTCGTCGCTCCAAGACATCACGTGATGATCGGGTGTTCTTGGATCCATGACCATATTTCGGGTGTAAAACAGTTACACACACGAATACTAAGGTTCTAACTTGGCGAGCCTAGCATGTACAGACATGGCCTCGGAACACGGACCGAAAGGTTAAGCATGAGTCATATAGTTGATATGATGCCCATTTGATGCTCGCCTTTGAAGCTATACCGACTCACGTGATGATCGGACTTGGTGTAGTGGATTTGGTTCATGTAATCACCAAAAAGGCACGAGGGATGTCGTTTTTGAGTGGGAGTTCATTCGTAATATAGATTAGTTGAACTCAATCTATCATACACTTAGTCTAAACTTTACAAATTCTGTTGTAGATGGCACCACCTGCTTTTAATTTCAATGTGTTCATGGAGAAAGAGAAACTAGCAACGAACGGTAGCAACTTTACCGAATGGGCCATGAATTTGAGGATTCTCCTCTCTGCTGCACAAAAGCAATATGTGCTAGAAGCGCCGTTAGGCCCCCCACCTTTTGATGATGCCCCTGACAAGGAGAAGAATGTCTATCAGACTCGTCAGGAGGACCACAACTTAGTTCATTGCGGCATATTGTATGGGCTAGAGCCGGAACTTCAAAAGCGTTTCGAAAACGACAATGCATTTGATACAATGGGTGAGTTGAAAATGATTTTCGACACACATGCTGCTGTAGAGAGCTACAACGCTTCAAAAAAGTTCTTTAGCTGCATGATGGAAGAGCACAACTCCGTTAGTGAGCATGTACTCAAGATGTCGGGTTACACCGATAAGCTTATGTCCTTGGGAATATCGATTCCCATTGACTTAGGCATCCATCGTGTTCTGCAGTCTCTGCCACCTAGCTATAAGAGCTTCGTGATGAACTATAATATGCAAGGCATGAAGAAGTCTCTCCCCGAGCTTCTGTCAATGCTTAAAACTGCAGAAGTGGAGATCAAAAAGGAACATCAAGTGTTGATGATCAATAGGAACACTGGTTTCAAGAAAGACAAGAAGGGAAAACGGAAGGGAAGTAAGGGCGGCAAGCCTGTTGCCGCGCCTGAAAAGAAACCCCGAGTTGGACCTAAGTCTGATTCCGAGTGCTACTATTGTAAGGGGACTGGCCACTGGAAGCGCAACTGCCCCAAGTATCTGGCAGACAAGAAGGCCGGCAAGGCAAACAAAGGTATATATGATATACATGTTATTGATGTGTACTTGACTAGTGCTCGCAGTAGCACCTGGGTATTTGATACCGGTTCAGTTGCTAATATTTGTAACTCGAATCAGGGGCTGCGGAACAAGCGACCGCTAGCAAGGGGTGAGGTCAAGATGCGTGTCGGCAATGGATCAAGCGTTGATGTGATCGCCGTCGGAACGCTGCCTCTCCACTTACCGTTGGGATTAGTTATAAACTTGAATAAATGTTATCTGGTGCCTGCACTAAGCATGAACATTGTATCTGGATCGTGTTTGATGCGAAGTGGTTATTCATTTAAATCCGAGAACAATGGTTGTTCCATTTATATGAATGAAATCTTTTATGGTCATGCACCGATGATGAATGGTTTATTTCTATTAGATCTCGATGATAATGTTACACATATTCATAATGTTGATGCTAAAAGGATTAAACTTAATGATGATATATCCGCATATATGTGGCACTGCCGTCTAGGTCATATTGGCGTTAAACGCATGAAGAAGCTCCATTCGGATGGACTTTTGGAATCACTTGATTATGAATCATTTGATACATGTGAGCCATGCCTTATGGGCAAGATGACTAGAACGCCGTTTTCCGATTCAATGGAACGGGCGACAGATTTATTGGAAATCATACATTCTGATGTATGTGGTCCAATGAGTGTGTCGGCGCGAGGTGGATATCGTTATTTTGTTACTTTCACGGATGATTTGAGTAGATACGGTTATATCTACTTGATGAAACACAAGTCTGAAACCTTTGAAAAGTTCAAGGAATTTCAGAATGAAGTGGAAAATCATCGTAATAGAAAGATCAAATTTCTACGGTCCGACCGTGGAGGTGAGTATCTAAGTTACGAGTTTAGCACTCACATGAAAGAGTGTGGAATTGTTTCACAACTCACACCTGCCGGAACACCACAGCGAAATGGTGTGTCGGAACGTCGTAATCGTACTTTATTAGATATGGTTCGATCTATGATGTCTCTAACGGACTTGTCGTTGTCATTTTGGGGTTATGCACTAGAAACTGCTGCATTCACTTTAAATCGGGCACCATCTAAATCCGTTGAAAAGACACCGTATGAATTGTGGTTTGGAAACAAACCTAAGCTGTCATTTCTTAAAGTTTGGGGATGCGATTTTTATGTGAAGAAACTTCAACCGGATAAACTCGAACCCAAAGCGGAAAAATGCGTCTTCATAGGATACCCTAAAGAAACTATTGGGTATTCCTTCTATCACAGATCCGAGGGCAAGGTTTTTGTTGCCAAGAATGGATCCTTTCTAGAGAAAGAGTTTCTCGCGAAAGGTGTGAGTAGTCGGAAGGTAGAACTCGAAGAGGTTGTGGAACCTTCTCTTCAAAGTATGGCGAGTAGCGCAGTGCCGGAAGTTGTTCCGGAGTTGGCTCCACCTGTTGAAGAGGGAACTAATGATAATGATCATGAAACTCCAAAAGAGAGTACTACCGAACCTCGCAAGTCAAACAGGACGCGTGCAGCTCCCGAGCTATACGGAAATCCTGTCATGAATTTCATGGTTGATGAAAATGATGACCCTGCGACGTATGAAGAAGCGATGATGAGCCCGGATTCCAACAAATGGTTAGAAGCCATGAAATCCGAGATGGAATCCATGTATGAAAATCAAGTTTGGAACTTGGTGGAATTACCTCACGACCGAAAGGCCGTGGAGAACAAATGGATTTTCAAAAGGAAAACTGATGCTGATGGTAATGTGACCGTCTATAAAGCTCGACTTGTCGCAAAGGGGTTTCGACAAATTCAAGGAGTTGACTACGATGAGACTTTCTCTCCCGTAGCGATGCTAAAGTCAGTTAGGATTAAGTTAGCAATTGCTGCATATTTCGATTATGAGATATGGCAGATGGATGTCAAAACCGCATTTCTCAATGGTAATATTGAAGAAGAGTTGTATATGATACAACCAAAGGGTTTTGTCGATCCTAAGGATGCTAACAAGGTGTGCAAGCTTCAGCGATCCATCTATGGATTGAAGCAAGCATCACGAAGTTGGAATCTCCGCTTTGATGAGGTGATCAAAGAGTTTGGATTTGTCCAAACTTATGGAGAAGCTTGTATTTACAAGAAAGTTAGTGGGAGCAATGTGGCATTTCTGATATTATATGTGGATGACATATTTTTGATCGGAAATGATATAGATCTTTTAAACAGTGTTAAAAGTTATCTAAACAGCAAATTTTCCACGAAGGACCTAGGTGAAGCGTCATACATATTAGGCATAAAGATCTATAGAGATAGATCTAGGCGCCTAATAGGGCTATCGCAAAGTACATACCTTGATAAGATTTTAAAGGAGTTTAAAATGGACGGAAGTAAGAAGGGGTTCTTACCTATGTTGCAAGGCAAGACATTGAGTAAGACTCAAAGTCCGGCTTCGGCGGAAGAAAGAGAGATAATGGACAAAGTCCCCTATGCTTCAGCCATAGGCTCTATAATGTACGCCATGCTATGTACAAGACCGGATGTGGCACATGCTATTAGTTTGACTAGTAGGTACCAATCGGATCTAGGTTCGGAACACTGGATAGCGGTCAAGAATATCCTTAAGTACTTACAAAGAACTAAGGATATGTTTCTTGTATACGGAGGTGAAGAAGAGCTCGTCACTAAGTGTTATGTCAACGCTAGCTTTGACACCGATCCGGATGACTCTAAGTCTCAATCCGGATACGTATTTCTCATGAATGGCGGAGCGGTTAGTTGGAGGAGCTCCAAACAACCTGTGGTAGCGGGATCAACAACGGAGGCCGAATATGTTGCTGCTTCAGAAGCGGCTCAGGAAGCAGTTTGGATGAAGGAGTTCATATCCGAACTAGGAGTGGTGGCAAACGCGTTGGACCCAATGGTGATCTATTGTGACAACAATGGTGCCATTGCCAATGCCAAAGAGCCAAGGTATCACAAGCATTCCAAGCATATTAAGCGCCGGTTTCACTCCATCCGCGAGCATGTCAAGGATGGTGATATAAAGATTTGTAAAGTACATACGGATCTCAATGTAGCAGATCCGTTGACTAAAACTCTCCCTAGAGCAAAACATTATCAACACCAGAACTCAATGGGTGTTAGATTTATCACTATGTAACTAGATTATTATCTCTAGTGCAAGTGGGATACTGAAGGGAATATGCCCTGAGAGGCAATAATAAAGTGTTTATTATGTGTATTCCAAGTATATGATAGATGTTTATTTTGCATGCTATAATTGTATTTATACGGAAACGTTAATACATGTGTGTTTAATAAACAAACATAAAGTTCCTAGTTATGCCTCTCTCATAAACTAGCTCGTTGATTAACAGGATGATCAAGGTTTCCTGATCATGGACATTGGATGTTGTTAATAACGGGATCACAACATTAGTGTAATGGTGTGATGAACATTCATCCGAAGTATAGCATTACGATCAAAGTCATTGAGTTTATATTGCTATAACAACTTACGAAGTGATCCTAATCCTTAGACCATGAGATCATGTCAATCACTAACACCGGAAGAGTTTCTTGATAACATCAAACGTCACACCGTAACAGGGTGATTATAAAGATGGATTCAGAACTAATAAAGTATTATGTTGAGGCTCATGGATCGAGAGTGGAATTCGTTCATCCCGATGACGGATATATATACTCTGGGCCCTCTCGGTGATATCACATTGATTATCTTGTAAGCAAGTGATTTGATCACTAGAATGTTATATCACAGGAACGATAAAAGAGTGCATGTCGGTAACGAGATCAAACTAGGTATGGAGATACCGATGATCGAATCTCGGACATGTAATATATCGTGAAATAAAGGGATTAAGATACTAGCGTAAAAGGTTCCGACGATCACAAGAAAGTCATCGTTGAATGTGTGGGAGTCAGTATGGGTCTCCAGATCCCGCTTCTGATTATTGATCCGAGAGGGGTCTCGATCATGTCCGCATTATTCACGAACCGTAGGGTGACACACTTAAGAGACACCGACATCCAATTGGAGCAAATGTTTCATGCCGAAAGAATGAACAAGCGCAGGAATTTATTTCACTAGATACCGAAACAGGTTTTCGGGTGAAATTGCATAAAGTGGTTATGCATGTGAAATAGAATTCTAGCAAGGGGTTATTTGTGAATGTTTGTCATTAAAGTAATTGAAAAAATTCTGAATAAAATAAAAGAGTTTTATTTAATGAGAGTTTGCATTAAATTTGGTGGAAATTTAATGGGAATTTGAGTGGACTTTTGAGTGGAGGGATTTTAAAGGGCATTTTGTGAGTGGAGTGTCCACCCACATGAATGAAGGAGGGGAGGGGGCAGCCCCTATGGCCGGCGGCCACCTCCTTGGGTGCCCCCCTCCTCCTATAAAAGGAGCCCCCCTCCTCACTTGTCTCTCACACCTCCTCGTGAAGGATCTCTCTCCCCCTCTAGAATTTATCCCCCATGGTCTCGGACTAGCGAGATACATGTTCCCGGTGGCTATTCGGCAAGAAAGAGTTGTGCTTCCGCTGCATCGCTGGAGCGAGGAGGCGGAGGTTGCTCGGTGCCTCGAACGTGTGTGCGAGCACGGATGCGCTGCTGATTTGCGGCGCTAGGACTTCCTCTCGATCTTGAGATTGGCAAGAGATCGTCTACATCAACCACGAGTTGAACTCGTTAAGCTTTGTCGGTCTTCAAGGGTATGTTCTCTACGGATATACATCCGCCCGTTGTTTGTATCTAGTAGATAGATCTTGGTATATAGTTCACATCGTAGGAAAATTTTTGTTTTCTATGTTGCGAACCCTACAGTATCACCATAGCATGTCTCTAATTCGGATAACCCGGGTGGCCCACAGTTGGTAGCAAGGCCCATGGCCCGTTGGGCGCCCAGTTAGATGGATCTAGAAGGGAGGCCCCATGCCGGATAAAGGAAGGCTATGAAGGAGTCACCGGCGTACTCGGAGCCTTGGAGTGCAAGACACCTTAGACTAGTTGTGTACCGTGTAAGACCGTAACCTGTCCGGCTAGGACTTTGCCTGTAACCCTAGGATCTGGCGACTATATAAGTCCGACCTATGGGAGCCTTTAGGGCATGATACACCTCATACCTCGCAAGCGAACCAATCCCTGTAACTCGGCGTATTGCCATTATAGTGATTTATAGCAGGAGTAGGATCCCGCCACTGTCATGGGATCTGAACCTGGGTAAGATGTGTTACCTCGTACCCACCTTACCCCACGTCTCTAAACACGCTCTATGAGGACCCCTCCATGGCGTACTCATCGGCAATACCACGACACCTCCCCTCCATCTCATATTCAGGCTTCGTGTTCCCCACGGTAAAATATTGACTTTGGATTTTGTCCCGTCCAATTCCGAGAATATTGATTTTCTGCCTTTCTGGAACCAAAAACAGAAGAAAACAGGCAACTGGTACTATGGCGTCTTGTTAATAGGTTAGTACCAGAAAACATATAAAAACACCTCAAAGTGTAGACAAAGCAAAGCAAAGTAGATACTAAACAAGCATGGGACATAAAAAATTAAGCATCCCCAAACTTAACTCCTACTCGTCTCGAGTAGGTAAGTGATAAGAAGAATAATTTTTGAGGTGACATGCACCATCAAAATCAAGATCAAACCATTTTCAAGCATTGAAAGCTGGGATCAAAGAACTCTAAACATGAGCATGAAAGATGGAATTCTAATAGTAAGACAAATTAACTATGCATGCAACATGAAATGTTACAAACAAAGCTCATGAATAACATGCATTGAAAAACGTTTGTTTGTTTCACATACAGAAAACATAACATAGTGGCATTCAGCTTGTCCCTCATGGAGTAGCAAATAGATGCATAGGACACCTTCAAAGTTCGTAAGAGTGACTAGATACAAATAGCACAATAACAAGTAATATCAGCAATATGCATCGATCAATAAGTTTTGGGACAGTGCACATAGAACTAAGAATGGGAACTATGCTCTCTTAACTAGTGCCTAAGGATAGAAGATGGAGAGTCAATATAGTGGAAGAAAGGCCCTTCATAAAGGGAAGCAGGGATTTCGAGTTTCAAAAAGAGCTTCCAAAAATTATGGTATGTGTTAGGTTTCAGCCCTCATTGCCCCTATCATAAGAATCTTGAAGTGATTAAGGTTAAAGTGAACAAACTATGGAGTATATGCTTGACAAAGTATAAGTTGGCAATCTCATGTCCCTTGAATACGAGGGCCGCTCCTCATGCTACTCAAGGTTAGTTACTTGCAAGTTCTTGTCATATTAAGTACATGTGTAGCATAGAGAGCCGTCAACGGGGTACCCCTTGCATATGATACATGAGTTATCCCATAATCAAAATGACAAGGCAAGCAGACAATGAGCATCTCAGCAATCTTCTTATTTACCATGGGAATATGGTGCTTTTTCTCTCTTTCCTCCTTTTCTCATATTTTTTTCTTTTTCTCAATCTCTTTTTTATAAGAAGAATGCTTCATAGATGTCATTATGGTGATGCTGCAAGTTTCCACCATGATTATGCATGGATTAGGCTAGCGGCCTAGGCGTTTCTCTAACACACATACAAAACTCCATGGACTTACAGGCTCCCCTTTCATTTCACACCGACGACATCCATAGACAAAAGAGAATGATATCAACTATGTACAAAGTACAAGTGCAATGTTGCAAGCGTTCCCGGTGACAGCACGGTTCTGCTAATTCCAACGTATAAGTGCAAGCGTATACAACATAGATGACACAATGGTTCAAGTTTATTAGGGGCAAGAAAAATAAAGTGTGCCATCAAGTTCGTGAGAGCTTTAATCACTAAGTTTTCACATAGCAAAAATACTTCTTAATTGGAAGATAGATGAAAACAAGAATATACTTGGAATGGTGTAAGACACCATGCATATAAATTTATAGTGGACACTTTGGAATAGCTTGGTTTCTTGGGAGTTGGATGCATGAGTAGAGATTACTCATACAAGTGGAGGCTAGCAAAAGACTGGGAGCGACCAACTAAGGGAGCAATAATGGCCATAATCATGCAGAGCCACAAAACATTACTAATCAAAGCATAAAGTGGTACTACAAGTCAATGACTAAATGATCATAGAGGCTATGGTGACTTGTTCATAGTCATAACATGGAGTGAGCATGTGCCAAGTCAATCCAAACAAAACATCAAAGGAGAATACCACAATACTATGTTTTTGTATGCTAAAACAACGCAAGATTCCTTCAAGGCACACTAAGCAATCCCAATTGTTTGGAAAAAGTCATGCTACAACAATAATCACTAAGCATAAGGTCAAAACAACATCTAGCATGACATGTTAAAGTCTAAGTCACAGTCAAAGCAAGCTCCTCTTGTACTACTCAAGCAAGAACTTTCTACTCCTCTCCAACACAAATCAACTTATTTGAAACAACACAGCGAGACGGTTTCCAAACTACTTTATTCAAGCAAACTAAACGAAAACTAAGACGCTCCAAGAACAACACAATAATGCATGAAACAATAAAAACAAAGTGTCTAGAAAGACCTGAGATTTTTATTGATAAAGAAGGGGATGCCTTGGGCATCCCCAAGCTTTGACGCTTGTACCTCTTGAATATTCCTTGGGGTGACATGGGTGGCATCCCCAAGCTTGAGCTTTCGTCCATTCTTCATCTCATTACATCATTATATCTCTACACCTGAAAATTTTCCTTCATACAAAACTTCACACAATCTTCATTAGCAACATTAGTGTATTCAAAAGATAATAGACCTTTGGGTTTAGCTTTAGAACAGCAAAACTTTCACTAAAAACACAAGCTACCGTAGCAATTCCTTCAAAAAGCTCAATTTCCCAAAAAACCCAAAAAGGAATCAATAAGAAGCAAATGCAAATAATGGCAGAAATCTGTCAAAACAGACCAGCAGGTAGAAATCGATTTTTTTGAAGACCTTATGTTGCTCAAATAAAAAAGTGTTGAACTAATGAAAGTTATCTAACATATTGGGGGATTTATTCATAAAATATCATCTCAATCTGACTTACATATATTCCTCACAAATTTTTACAGTGGATCACAAAAATCTATTTCGGGACAACAACTCCTCAAATCTTACTTCCCTCTCATTAGAGTTCATTCTTGGCACAAAAAGCAAATAAAAAGGATAAGGAGAGGTCATTAATGAAGTAATAACTTCCAAGACTCAATAAAACTTTTGGGTTATCTCCCAATAAGTACTTTTCTTTAACGCCTTTAAGTTAGGCACAAGAAGCAAGCATCAAGTATTTTCAAATGAAGAAGCATTAACATCAAACCTTGCTTTCAAAGGAGGAGAAAAGAGAAACTTCTCTCTCCTCATAGGGAAGTGTTCAATACCTTTCTTGAATGGAAATTGATATTTAATGGTGCCTTATTTCATATCAGCAATGGCACCAACAGTTCTAAGAAAAGGTCTTCCCAAAGTAATAGGACAAGAAACATGATACGTCGGAAACGTATCTATAATTTTTTATGCTCCATGCTTGTTTAGTATCTACTTTGCTTTACTTGTCTACACTGTGAGGTGCTTTTTACATGTTTTTTGGTACTAACCTACTAACAAGTTGCAACAGTGCCAGATGCCTGTTTTCTACTATTTTTGGTTTCAGAAAAGTTAGTAAAGAAATATTCCCGGAATTGGACGGGACAAACGACAAAGTCAATTACTTTCCGTGGGGAACAAGAAGTCCAGAGGGGAGCCCCGGAGGCCAGCCAGGGGGGCAGACCCACCCTAGGCACGGGTGGGCCCTAACCCGCGCCTGGCTAGGGTTTGCAACCCCTGGCCGCCTCCTCGGCCTCCCCCTTCGCCTATAAGAAGCCCCTGATGCAGAAACTCTGGGTACCCGATCAAAAATCTACGAAACCGTCTGTAGCCGCCGCCATCGTCCCTAGATTGGGGGGATCTGAAGTTCTTCCCGGACCCTGCCGGAGGGGAGATCATCCCGGAGGCCTTCTCTCCAGTATGATGCGTGAGTAGTTCCACCTTGGACTATGGGTCCATGTAGTAGCTAGATGGTTGTATCTCCTCCTTTGTGCTTTCATGTATAGATCTTGTGAGCTCCGTTCATGATCAAGATCTAATCTATTTGTAATCATGCATGTTGTGTTTGCGGGGATCCGATGGATATTGAGATTATTATGTTGGTTTGATTAATGGTTTTGTCTTTATGATTCTATCATGTCTGTGTTGTTTGTGATCTTGCATGCTCTAAGTTGTTAGTAGCTATCTTAGCCAAGTAGTTGCTAGTGACTCCAAGAGGGCGTATTTATGCTCGATAGTGGGTTCATGCCTCTAGTTTCCAAGGGAAGTGACAGAAATCTCTTCGGTTGTAGATGTGTTGTTGCTACTAGGGATGAAACAATGGTCTCTTGTTCATGGAACATGTGGACTGTTTACCTTACACACTTTGCTTAAAGCAGTTGTCTGTTGCTTGCAATTTAATACTGGAGGGTGCTCGGATGATAACCTGCAGGTGGACTTCTAGTCATAGATGCAGTTGGATGGCGGTCTATGTATCTTGTTGTATTGCCCAATCGAATCTCATAGGATCTTTCTGACTAGTAATTCATTGTTATTCCTTGCTCAGTTCATGTCAATTGCCCTGCTGTAATTTGTTTACCCTTCATGCCATGTTGTTTATCTAAGGAGAGCACCTCTAGTGAACTATGGACCCCGGTCCAATCTTTACCATCAATACATCCTCCATTGTTACTTGTTTACTTGCTGCAAACCATTACCTTCCACACCATATGTTTAATCCTTTATTACAACAAACCGGTGAGCTTGACAACCTCACTGATTCGTTGGGGCAAAGTCTTGAGTTTATGTTGTGCAGGTCTCCGCGTTGCCAGCAACACCTGTGTGACGTTTACTTCCTCCTACTAGTTCGATAACCTCGGTCTCTATTGAGGGAAGACTTGCTGCTGTGCTGCTTCACACCTTGCTCTTAGGGTTTCCAACAAAGCGCTACTACATCAATTTAGGCGCCATCAATAAGTTTTCTGGCGCCGTTGCCGGGGAGGCTAAGGATGTATTCACAAGGGGAGTCCTTCACTTCCTTTCTATTTAATTTGTTTTTAGTTTGCTTTGTTTCTCTTGCTTGGTTTTGTTTGCCTCTTTCCAAAAAAAAACCAAAAAAATTAGTCTAGTTTGTTTTGTTTTCTTTATTCAAAATTGCCAGATCACCATTGTGCATGGCATCCACGTGAGTACTGAGATCCGGCTTCCCCCTCTTCGTGAGGAAGCAAAAGTTACAATCCGCCTGGCATTTGGATTTTAAATTGTAACTCGCCAACACAAAAAAAATAGTTCCTGCTCTAGTTGCTGGTCTGTTGTTGCCTTGCTTGGTCATGCTTTCTATCAATGGATGGTTTCTTTGAAACTAGTTCTTATTGGCAAGGTGGGTTCATGGAAGAACAAAAGTATTATTATATGGAACACCGTTTGTCACAAAAAGGGAGACACTTATGGGAACAAATTGATAAGTTGAATACTATTGCTAGAGAGTTGTGCTCTACTTATAATGTTACTTATTGCTTTGATAAGTCTTGTTGTTGTAGGAGGTATAAACACCTGCCTTTTCAATGTGAGTATAATGATAATGTTACTATATCCTCTTATGTTATAGGAAATTATGACTTTGATGTTGTGGAACAAATTGAAGAATTTATTGCCTTTAAGGGTGCATTTTGAACTTGCCAGTTTGCTTGAAAATACCGATGATGCACCTTATGAATGCGAGGTTTATGAGATACTTAAATTCTGCTTTGATAATTACAAGGAATAAAATAGCTATATTCTTGAATATTTTAATAGATGCTTTCCATAGATGGAAGAGACTAATGCCTTGCAGGAGCCTATGGAAGAAGAAATTGTTGAAACTAGAAGCTCTTTAGATGAAAAAGAGGAGGAGAGTGATGAGCAAAAGGAGGAAGAATGGATTATCTACCCATGCCTACCTTCTAACGAGAGTAACTCGTTATCTCTTACATTATTTGATTGTCCCCCATTTTTACCAAAGGAGGACGAATGTTATGTTCCTGTGGATCCTTTTGAATTATCTACTTTGGGTAAAATCTGTGAAGGATTTAGTCCCGCTATTTTTGAGCTTGATAGAAATTATGTGTTTGTAGATCATGAAAAACCTGTTTTATGTGATAGTTATATTATTGAGTTTATTCATGATGCTATTGAAAGTTATTATGAGAGAGGGAAACATGGTTTTATATATCTCAATAATATTAAGTTTCCCCTCTTTATGTTGAAAATTTTGAAGTTGCACTTGTTTTGCTTTCCTATGCTTGTTGCTTTGTGCTTTCATGACTTGTTTCTTTACAAGATTCCTATGCATAGGAAGTGGGTTAGACTTAAATTTGTTTTGAATTTCCTTATTGATGATCTCTTTGACTTCAATTCATATTTCTCATGAGAGCATCTTCTCAAATTATCATGCCTAACTTAAAGGCGTTAAAGAAAAGTACTTATTGGGAGATAACCCAAGAGTTTCCTGAGTATTGGAAGTTATTACTTCAGCAATGACCTCTCCTTATCCTATTTGTTTGCTTTGTGCCAAGAATGACCTCTAATGAGAGGGAAGTAAGATTTGGGGAGTTACTGTCCCGAAACAGATTTCTGTCTTTCACCAAATAAATTTGCGAGGAGTATATGTAACTCGGATTGAGCTCAAAATTTACGAATAAATCCCCCAATATGTTAGATAACTTTTGTTAGTTCAACACTTTTTTATTTTAGCAACATAAGATGTTCGAAAAAAATCGGTTTCTACCTGCTGGTCTGTTTTGACAGATTTCTGCCATTATTTGCATTTGCTTCTTATTGGTTCCTTTTTGACACTATAGTAGCTTGTGTTTTTAGTGAAAATTCTTGTTGTTCCAAAGCTTTTCCAAGTGGTCTAATATCTTTTGAATAAGCTAATGTTGCTAATGAAGATTGTGTGAAGTTTTGTATGAAGGAAAAATTTTAGGTGTAAAGAGAGAATGATGTAATGAGATAAAGAATGGACAAAAGCTCAAGCTTGGGGATGCCACCATGGTGTCACCCCAAGAAATATCCAAGAGGTACAAGCGTCAAAGCTTGGGGATGCCCAAGGCATCCCCTTCTTCATCAATAAAAAGCTTAGGTCTGTCTAGACACTTCACTTTTATTGTTTCATGCATAGTTGTGTTGTTCTTGGAGCGTCTTAGTTTTCGTTTGCTTTGCTTAGGTTGTTTAGTTTGCTTGAATAAAGTAAGTTTGGACCCCCGTTCTCGCTGTGTTGTTTTGCAAATAAGTTTGCTTGGTGTTGGAAAGGAGTAGTAAGTTCTTGCTTGTAAGTGTAAGAGGAGCTTGCATTGACTATGACTTAGACTTTAGCATGACATGCTAGGTGTTGTTTTAGCATTATGCTCAGTGATTATTGCTGTATCATGTCTTGTTCCAAACAATTGGGATTGCTTAGTGTGCCTTGAAGAAATTATGTGTTGTTTTAGCATGCAAAAGTATAGTATTGTGGTATTCTCCTTTGATGCTTTGCTTGGGTCGACTTGGCACATGCTTACACCATGTTATGACTATGACAAGTCACAATTAGCCTCTATGATCATTTAGTCCTTGACTTGTAGTACCACTCTTTGCTTTGATTAGTATGCTTTGTTGCATTGCATGATTATGGCCATTATGCTCTCTTAGTTGGTTGCTCCCAGTCTTTTGCTATCCTCCACTTGTATGAGTAAGTTCTACTCATGCTTCCAACTCCCAAGAAACCAAGTTATTCCAAAGTGTCCACTATAAACTCCTACGCATGGTGTGTTACACCATTCCAAGTATATTCTTGTTTTCAACTATCTTCCAATTAAAAACTATTTTGTTATGTGAAATCTTAGTGATTAAAGCCCTCACAAACTTGATGGCACACTTTATTCTTTGCCCCTAATAAACTTGAACCACTGTGACAACTTTGTTGTATATGCTTGCACTTATAAGTTGGAGTTAGCAGAACCGTGATGTCATGGGGAACGTTTTCAACATTGCACTTGTACTTTTGTACTAAGTTAATATCATGCCCTTTTTTCTATGGGTGTTACCGGTGTGAAATGAAGTGGGAACGTGTAAGTCCATGGAGTTTGTATTCTGTGTTAGAGAAACGCCTGGGCCGCTAACCTAAGCCATGCCTAATCATGGTGGAAACTTGCAGCATCACCATAGTGAGCTATCTATGAAGCATCGTCAATAAAAATCTATGCATATGGTAAATAAAAAGATTGCTGAGATGCTCATTGTCTGCTTGACTTGTCATTTTGGTTATGGGAAAGCTCCTGTACCATGTGCAAGGGGTACCACGTTGGCGATTATTAATGATATGTAAATACTTACAATGACAAGAACTTGTATGGGCCCTAAGTTGAGTATCCATGAGGTGTAGCCCTCATATTCAAGGGACTTGAGATTGTCAACTTATACTTCGTCAAGCATATACTCCAGCTTTGTCACTTAACCTTAACCACTTCATGATGCTTATGATAGGGGCAATGAGGGTTAAAAGCTAACAAGCACCATAACTTTTGGAAGCTCTTTTTTAAACTTGTAATCCCTGCTTCCTTTATAAAAAAGGCCTTTCTTCTTCCCTTATTGAGTCTCCACCTTCTACCTTTAGGCACCATTAAGAGAGCATAGTTGTCATCTTGTGTGTAGTGTTCCAAAGCTTATTAATTGATGCATATTGTGATATTACTTGTTCTTGTGCTACTTGTTTCTAGTCACTCTTGTAAAACTTTGAAGGTGTCCTATGCATCTATATTGCTACTCTATGAGGGACAAGCTGATTGCCACTATGCTATGTTTTTTGTATGTGAAACAAACAAACGTTTTTCAACGCATGTTATTCATGATCTTTGTTTGTAGCTTGCCATGTTGCATGCATAGTTACTATGTCATACTGTTAGAACTCCATTATTTCATGCACATGTCTAGAGTTCTTTGATCCCAACTTTCAATGCTTGCAAATGGTTGGATCTTTATTGTGAGGGTGCATGTTCACCTCAAAAATTATTCTGTTTATCACTTACCTACTCGAGGACGAGCAGGAGTTAAGCTTGGGGATGTTGATACGTCGGAAACGTATCTATAATTTTTGATGCTCCATTCTTGTTTAGTATCTACTTTGCTTTACTTGTCTACACTTTGAGGTGCTTTTTACATGATTTTTGGTACTAACCTATTAACAAGTTGCAACAGTGCCAGATGCCTGTTTTCTGCTGTTTTTGGTTTCAGAAAAGTTAGTAAAGAAATATTCTCGAAATTGGACGGGACAAATGTCAAAGTCAATTACTTTCCGTGGGCAACAAGAAATCCAGAGGAGAGACGAGGAGACGTGCCAGGGAGGCTAACCCCCCTAGGCGTGGGTGGGCCCTACCACGCGCCTGGGTAGGGTTTGCCTCCTCTGGCCGCCGCCTCGGTCTCCCCTTCACCTATAAGAAGCCCCCGATGCAGAAACTCTGAGTACCCCATCAAAAAATCCACGAAACCGTCTGTAGCCGCTGCCACCATCATCCCTAGATCGGGGGGTCTGAAGTTCTTCCCGGCACCCTGCCGGAGGGGAGATCATCCCGAAGGCCTTCTCTCCGGTATGATGCGTGAGTAGTTCCACCTTGGACTGTGGGTCCATGTAATAGCTAGATGGTTGTATCTCCTCCTTTGTGCTTTCATGTATAGATCTTGTGAGCTCCATTAATGATCAAGATCTAATCTATTTGTAATCATGCATGTTGTGTTTGCAGGGATCCAATGGATATTGAGATTATTATGTTGGTTTGATTAATGGTTTTGTCTTTATGATTCTATCATGTCTGTGTTGTTTGTGATATTGCATGCTCTCCATTGTTAGTAGCTATCTTGTCCAAGTAGTTGCTAGTGACTCCAAGAGGGGGTATTTATGCTCGATAGTGGGTTCATGCCTCTAGTTTCCAAGGGAAGTGACAAAAATCTCTTCGGTTGTAGATGTGTTGTTGCTACTAGGGAGAAAACAACGGTATCTTGTTCATGGAACATGTGGACTGTTTACCTTACACACTTTGCTTAATGCAGTTGTCTGTTGCTTGCAACTTAATACTGGAGGGGGCTCGGATGATAACCTGAAGATGGACTTCTAGTCATAGATGCAGTTGGATGGCGGTCTATGTATCTTGTTGTATTGCCCAATCGAATCTCATAGGATCTTTCTGACTAGTATTGCATTGTTATGCCTTGCTCAGTTCCTGTCAATTGCCCTGCCGTAATTTGTTTACCCTTCATGCCATGTTGTTTATCTAAGGAGAGCACCTCTAGTGAACTATGGACCCCTGTCCAATCTTTACCATTGATACATCCTCCACTATTACTTGTTTACTTGTTGTAAACCATTACCTTCCACACCATACGTTTAATCCTTTGTTACAACAAACCGGTGAGCTTGACAACCTCACTGATTCGTTGGGGCGAAGTCTTGAGTTTGTGTTGTACATGTCTCCACGTTGCCAGCAACACCTGTGTGACGTTTCCTTCCTCCTACTGGTTCGATAACCTCGGTCTCTACTGAGGGAAGACTTGCTGCTATGCTACTTCACACCTTGCTCTCGGGGTTTCCAATGAAGCACTCCTACATCAACTTAGGCGCCATCAAAGCATTGTATTCAACATCCAAAACATAGAAATCAACAGGGACATAAGCATTATTAACCATAATAAGAACATCATTAACACTTCCCATGAGTTTCTTTTTAGCATTATCATTGAGTGGGACATCCAAATAACAATCTTCCAAAGGTGGAAAATCAAGCATTTCATAAATCTTTCTAGGCAGAATAGAGACACTAGAACCAAGGTCATATGAAGATTTGAGATCAAAGTCATTCACTTGCATATTAATAATGGGTTCCCAACTATCTTCTACTTTCCTAGTAATAGAGGCTTTGTATTTCAACTTCTCTTCCTTAATTTTAATAAGAGCATCTGTAATGTGTTTGGTGAAAGCCACATTTACATCACTAGCATCAGGTCTTCTAGAAAGCTTTTGTAGGAACATAATCACTTTAGAAATATTGCAACCATCAAGATCAAAATAAAACTTAGCATCACTAGTAGTAGATTCATTGGGTTTAGGCATTGTCGTAGGAGGAATAGGGACTTCTTATGGTTTAGTGGCATCCATATTGGTGGTGGTGATAGTGCACACACTATTGTTTCTAGCAATTTCAGCTTCTCTTTCCCACTTAGCATGTAGTTGGGCTAACAGTCTTACATTTTCATCAATAGTAACTTGTATGGCATGAGTAGCAGCAAAGGTACTTTCCAAAGTTTCAGGTTTAGCAGCCATTATATTAATCAAAGAGGACTGTGCTTCAGACAAAGAGGAAATATTTTTCTCAACATTCAAAAGCTTTTCCTCCACAGTCTTTTTGAAAGTGGTTTGTTTACTAATAAAGTCTTTGAGCATGACTTCAAGTTCAGAGGGGGCACTTCTTGTATTGTTGTAGGAGTTTCCATAGGTATTGTCATTATTAGGAGGATAAGGCTTATAATTGTTGTTACTACCAAAATTATTCCTATAGGCATTGTTGTTGAAATTGTTGTTTCTAATGAAGTTCACATCAACTTTATCTTCTTGAGCAACCAAAAAGGCTAAGGGAACATTATTAGGATCTAAAGGAGCTTTTCCATTAACAAGCATAGCCATGATAACATCAATCTTATCACTCAAAGAGGAAGTTTCTTCAACAGAATTTACCTTCTTACCATGTGGAGCTCTCTTAGTGTGCCATTCAGAATAATTAACCATCATATTATCAAGGAGTTTTGTTGTAGCATCCAAGGTGATGGTCATAAAGGTACCTCCAGCAGCTGAATCCAACAGGTTTCTTGAAGAGAAGTTCAAACCTGCATAAAAAGTCTGGATAATCATCCAAGCAGTAAGTCCATGAGTGGGACAATTCTTAACCAAAGAATTTACTTTTTCCCAAGCTTGAGCAACATGTTCATTATCAAGTTGTTTAAATTTCATAATATCACTTTTCATAGATATAATCTTAGCATGAGGATAGTATTTTCCAATAAAAGCATCTTTGCACTTAATCCAAGAATCAATACTATTTCTAGGCAAGGATAGCAACCATTATTTAGCTTTTCCTCTCAAGGAGAAAGGAAAAAACTTGAGCTTAATAATATCTCCATCTACATCCTTATATTTTTGCATCTCACAAAGTTCAACAAAGTTATTGAGGTGGGCAGCAGCATCATCAGAACTAGCACTAGAAAATTGCTCTCTCATCACAAGATTCAACAAAGCAGGCTTAATTTCATTGAAGCTATCATCAGGAGCAGGTGAAGCAATAGGAGTACTTAGGAAATCATTGTTGTTTGTGCTAGTGAAGTCACACAACTTTGTGTTCTCATCAGAGTTCATTTTGGCAAAATTGGCGCAAGCCAACAACAGCAGCAACTAGAGCAGGAACTTTTTTTTGTGTTTTTGATAAGAGAAAACAAACCAAACTAAACTTTTTTTTTTGGATTTTTTGATAAAAATAGGCAAACAAAACCAAGCAAAAGAAACTAAGCAAAATAAAAACAAAGTAAAGAGAAAGGTTGCGAAGGACTCCCCTTGTGAAGACGTCCTTAGCCTCCCCGGCAACGACGCCAGAAAACTTGTTGATGGCGCGTGGTAGCGCTTCGTTGGGAGACCCCAAGAGCAAGGTGTGATGAGCACATCATCAAGTGATCCCTCAGTAAGAAACCGAGGTTATAGAACCAGTAGGAGGAAGGAAACGACTTCAAATGTGTTGCTAGCAACTTGGAGACCTGCACAACACAAACTCAAGCTTTGCCCCAACGAACAGTGAGGTTGTCAATTTCACCGGTTGCTGTAACAAAGGATTAACTATATGGTGTGGAAGGTAATAGTGGTTTGTAGAAAGTAAACAGTAACAGTGGAAGATGTATCAATGGCAAAGATTGGACCAGGGTCCATAGTTCACTAGAGGTGTTCTCCTTAGATAAACAAACATGGCATGCTGGGTAAACAAATTACAGCAGGGCAATTGACAGGACTGAGCAAGGCATAACAATGCAATACTAGACATTCATGATCCTATGAGATTCAATTGGGCAATACAACAAGATACATAGACCGCCATCCAACTGCATCTATGACTAGAAATCCACCTTCAGGTTATCATCCGAACCCCCTCCAGTATTAAGTTGCAAGCAACAGATAATTGCTTTAAGCAAAGTGTGTAAGGTAAACAATCCAATTGTTCCATGAACAAGAGACCGTTGTTTTCTCCCTAGTGGCAACACCACATCTATAACCTTATAAATTTCTGTCACTTCCCTTAGATTAAATAGAGGCATGACCCCACTATATAGCATAAATACCCCCTCTTGGAGTCACTATAATTTACTTGGCCAAGATAGCTACTATAAACGGAGAGCATGCAATATCACAAACAACACAGACATGATAGAATCAATAAGACAAAACCATTAATCAATCTGACATAGTAATCTCAATATCCATCGGATCCCCGCAAACACAACATGCAGGATTACAAATAGATGATCTTGATCATGAACGGAGCTCACGAGATCTAAACATGGTAGCACAAAGGAGGAGATACAACCACCTAGCTACTACATGGCCCCGTAGTCCAAGGTGGAACTACTCACGCTTCATACCGGAGGCCGGCATGATGAAAAAGAAGACCTCCGGGATGATCTCCCCTCAGGTAGGGTGCCAGGAAGAGCTTCAGACCCCCTCCCCCCGATCTAGGGACGATGGTGGCGGCGGCTACAGACGGTTTCGTGGAATATTGACTGGGTACTTAGGTTTTTGGCATCGGAGGGTGTCAACACCCGGATTTTTAATCCCAAATGCCTGTTATTCCATACATCGCAATCCCAGGATTACCATTTTTGCGAGACATAACAGAATTGGATACCACAGTACATCATCCATTACAAACCATACATAAGGTCTTACACAAATAAGGATCTCATGATCTAGTTCTTAATACAGCTCAAGCAGCGGAAATACGTAATAATAAAGGTAGCGTAGGCGAAGCTCCATCTTCGGGGTCACAGGCAATGCTGACGATGGGGAGATGATCCTAGTTTTTGTAACCTTCCTGGGGTCCATCATCCTGGTAATCTTCTTCATAGTCTAGCCACGGGAATATCCAGGGACAAAGCCATGAGTACTCTTTAAGTACTCGCAAACTAATACTAACAAGTAAAGGGGTTTTTTGTAATAGGACACTAAGCTCTAGGGTTGTTTTGCAAAAAAACAGATTTACCTCTACTAAGTTCAGAAGCAAGAAAAGCTAGTTGAATTTTATAACACCTAAGTGGGAACTTGTATCTCATGTCACAACTCTGTTGTGGTCAAGTCAAATTCTCAATTCATTTCGAAAGTCATTTTGAAAACATCTGACGGGGGAACAGTATGGCCACTCCAACTGTCCATAACCGTGGACGCGGCTATTCGAATAGTTTGACACTCTGCAGAGATTGTACACTTTCACCACAACATTTAATACATCCTTCAGGAACAAATCCTAAATTCACCATACTCAGTATGCGGATAATCAATCCTAACCTTTCAATTACACGCCCTAGTATCCAACCATGACTAATTGTCATCTTGGGTACTGCACAGGTGGACAATCTTCACAAGGTAGCCTCAGCTCAGACCTTGGTCGTGAGGGAACCCATACTAAGGTATATAAGTTTCCAGTCAAGCCCTACCCAAATTTTGGGTATTGTGGTTGTACGGTAAAATTGGAATGGTATCGCATCCACACAACCATCAGTTTTATAAAGGGCTAAGGCTCATGCCTCAACATTTTCATCATCAAAATCATCTGGTGTTCGGGAACACATGTCAAAACATCTCAGTAGAATGATCCATCATTCCAAGGTTTTCATAACCATTTTTCCACCAAGTATTCCCATCTAAAGTTGATCAAGTTTTATGCTTAGCACTAGCATCTACAAGTGGGGGTGAGTCATAATGAGGGGTGGTAAACAAGTGTAGTTTAACTAGGTTCAATCTCATGCCTTAGGATGACATCAAGATTATCTAGCTTAGGCCAAATTTAATGCTCTTTATGCAACCTTCAATTATCTTTCTAGTATCTACAATTTACTCAAGTAAACTCTAAGTAATAGCTTTGATAAAGAAATAAAGTAGGAAGCTTGCAAGTAAAACTAGGAATGGGTTTATCAAGTGGGTATGATCACATATGCTTAAGGCATATAGTTGGCATGGTAACAAGCAAGTATTAGCTTGCATAGGTCAACTTGATTAGTAAGGCTTGCATCTGTATCAGTATAAGCCTGCCTTGTGCAGAGCAGTGGTTGAAGTTCTCCTCGGCTTCTTCTTCGTAGTATCCTCCTTCCTCCTCGTATCCTTGGTCGGTACTAGCGTCTATGAATAAATACGAGGTACACAATCACCAAACAATACTTAACTACTTTCAATCATCACACAAAGGTGTTCTATAGATGATCTAGCATCATCACTAATATCACAAGAATAAGGCATTTGTCTTATTTATTTATTTTTAGAAAAGTAATTTCTACTCATTGAAAACTACTTAAGATTTAATATTCTCCAAACCAAACATGGGATCATGTTGACACATGTCATCACCACATATTTCAGTACATGGGAATGTGATTTAAAGTGGTGTCACAATTGAATAAGGTTTAACCTTTTATTGTAAATAAAATAAGTGACCAGAAATTCCTATGTGGCATTCTTTTATTACTTGAAGACTATTTCTGTAAGTAAACCCATATGTTTTTATATATTCTGAAAGGTATGATCAAATGTGATTTTTGAGAGTTGGAATCAACTCAAAATATATTATGGTTGAAATTTGAAAAATGTTTGAATGCAGAAAAGCTTATGCCTTGTTATGTTTACCAAGGTTGATCTATAGATCCAACTGATTTGAATCCAACGGGCTTGGATTAAGCATTTCAGTACCTTTCTAACAAAATTAGTTTCATGCAATTTGGTTCATTAAATTAAGCTAGGTTGATTTTTGAAACTAGGTACATAACTATGTTTGAATTAAAATAGAAAAAGCTAAATTCAGACGAGTGGGTTGCGCGGGAAAGGTTAATGGGCCGGCCCAGTGTCACTCCGCAGCGCGGGGCGCAACTGACAGGGGGGGTCTACTGGTCAGTGGCTCATTAAACGTGAAGCGGTACAGGGCGATGTGGTGCGTTGGATTAGAATGAAGATCGACGGCTGAGGGTCATCGTCGACGATGAACAGGTCACCGGCGAGCTCGAACCCTATCGGCTCAGTGGGGGTGCATAGGGGGCATACCGGGGCTCCAGTGACGACGGCGAGGCGGGCAAGCGACAAAGTCGACGACGGCGAACTCAGGGATGGTCGCGGTAGCTCCGGGGGTGAACGAAATCAACGGCTCCCAGAGGCAGCCTGCTCCGGCACAATTCCGGCGAGATGCTACTCCTCGTGCTCCGGCTAAGGGGTGGAATGATCAGTGAGGTGAGGGGAGTGAGATGGTGTGAAGAAATCGAGCGGGGGTCGTATCCTTTTATAGGCTCAACGGCGATACCGAGAGGGATGGGCAGGCGATGGTGGCGACACGGCTACGGGCGTCTAGAGGCATGACCGAGGTTGGCGATCGACGGACGGTCTCCTGGCGATGCTCTAAGGTTTAAATGCGCGTGTAGGGGCGGTGGCAAATGGTCGGGAACGTGCGGTGCTCTACGCGACAGAGGCGGCGTCTTCGACGGCGAGCGGTGGCTGTGAGGCATGGGGCGACGAACGGGGGTGTCTGGAATGCTCCCTAGGTCATGGTGAAGCGGTGGGCACGGGCTACGGTCGAGGGGCGACGTGTGCACGCGTGCCGGGTGCGGCGCTCTGGCGCATGCTCGGCATATCGCAGTGCCACTAGGCGCGCGGCGTGCTCGGTGGTCCACGACTTTCCTTTGCTCGAGGAGGGGACAGTAGGTGGCGGTGGAGTGCTGGCTACCTCCCAGACATGGCTAGAGAGGGGGAGATGGTCTGCTGCGGCGGCGACCAAGTTTGGCCGGCGAGGTGGCTCGGATTCCTCACCATTGATGACAATGGCCAGCTTACAGTGAGGCTAGAGGTTGCCAATTAGGCTAAATGATCTACTAAATGGGTGTTGTGAGCTAGAGAGGGAACCAGTTAGGCCCAAAACACTATTAAAAACAATGAATTTGATTTGGTTTAAATTTGCCTGCCAAGTGTTTTGATGAAATGGCCGCAAGAACTCGAGTTTTGAATTTTGAAAACATTTTTGGTGGGTGTGCTAGGCATGTGATGGTGATACTGTGGATTCTTGGGTTTTGAAAATTGAGCTTGTTTGAGTGGTTTTTGAAATAGTGGGATCTTCCCATATGAAATAGATTCAATTTTAAACTGTCATTTAAACTAAGCATTTAAATGTTTTTGGATGATCATAAAGTGGGCCTTGGTACCTTATTATGAGTACTATCAAGGGGTGCAAAGATCCATACATGTTTCTGTTAAGTTCTGAAAGTTAGAGATAGCCAAAGTAGGCATGGGAGTTAATTTGGCCAAAGTGACCATTCACTTAATTTGTTTGTTTTGACTTGTTTGTCTTTGGGAAAAGTTTGGGGATTGTTTAGATGATGTTTATTTCACCTAAAAATCATTTTACAGCAAAGAAACACAGAACCATGGCAATTCAAAAGAATCCAAATTGTAATACATACACATATGAATGCTTTCAGATTTTTAATTGGAAAAGTTTTTGTTAACCCTAATTTTGATGATTAGAGTTTGATGATTTAAGTTTAATATTTTCGGGATGTTACAGGGGGTCTTTATAGCGAAGAGGCGAGGCAGGGGGCGGCCAGGGTGGTCACACCCTCGCAGGCGCGGCTAGCCCTAGCCCGCGCCGCCAGGGGGTGTGGCCCCCTGGTGCCTCCCATCCGTCTCATATTCAGGCTTCGTGTTCCCCACGGTAGAATATTGACTTTGGCTTTTGTTCCGTCCAATTCCGAGAATATTGATTTTCTGCCTTTTTGGAACCAAAAACAGAAGAAAACAGGAAACTGACACCGTGGCATCTTGTTAATAGGTTAGTACCAGAAAACATATAAAAACACCTCAAAGTGTAGACAAAGCAAAGCAAAGTGGATACTAAACAAGCATGGAACATAAAAAATTATAGATACGTTTCCGACATATCAGCTGCGCGTTCGTCTCCACTACCATGCGAGTGAGCTGGAGGGCCTCCTCGTAGACGCGCCACTAGGCCTCCTCCTCGTGCGCGCTGGCCGCAATGGCCTGCTCGGTGAAGACGTCCTCATCGTAGCCCTAAGCCAGCACCTCGCGATACTCCAGGGGAAGGTTCGCGACGACGTCGTCCTACGCCTCCTGTTTGATGAGGACATCATCATAATCGTCGTTACCGTCCTCGCTGCTAAGGTCGGCGTTGGAGTGGTTGTGGCCGCCCTCGTCATCCGAGTCGATGTCGGGGACGTCGTAGACCTCCCACAACTGCAGGTCGCAGCGGACGGTGGTGGCGCGCCGCGCCTTATGTTCCCACTCGAGGAACTTGACCCAGTAGGCCTCAGAGTGGTAGCCCCTCTCCCATCGTTGGTCCCGGGAGAGGTTGCTGATCCACCGACGGATTTCCTCCGCCAGACCTCTGCTCGCCTTAGGCGGTGGTGGTACTGGGACACGGTCCTGGTTGAGGTGCCAACCGGTAGGGAGGGAGACATCCCTGCGCTGGACACCGCGACCCTCCTTCCAAAGGCGCTTGCACTCCCCGACACAGTAGTACCGCTGGGTGCGGAGTTCCCGCGGTGGCGGGTAGTCCCCCACGGGGTCGCTCCGTAACTCCTCCGGTCGCAGCGGAGGCGGCAATGATGTGCCACGAAGGAAGGCCGGCAGCCGAGAGCGCTGGTTGCCAGATGCTTCGTGGTCGTTCTTGCTCCGCTTCAGCCACGACGAGGTCTTCATTGTTGATGGTGGTGGTGGTGGAGGCGGCGGGCTAGGTTTTGCAATGGCGAGAGGTGAGGATGACATCACCGACGGGCGCAGGGTTAAATAGCCCAGCCGCCCATGAACGCGCGCAGCTTTCCGCTCCTTCGCCATCAATGCAGGGGCGAGAACATAGGCTGCGTCAGTGTGTCGTGTTGTCGCCATTGATGCGCGCAGGCTGCCGCCGGTCAGACTTCCACGCAGCGTCTCTGAATCGGTGTCGCGGTTGCGTCTGAATCGGTGCCACTGACCATCTGAATCAATGTCGCCGGTAAGCGGTGGCTGACGGGTGGGCCGGTGGACCAGTCCCTGCGCTGTACACGTGCGTCCGGGCCGACGCAACCGAGCCTCAGATTAGATGCATGGATGGGTTGGGCCGGACGCGTTTCGCCGGATGGATCGCCCCGCTGGGGCGCCGCGCACGCACCACGCGTCCGCGCGGACAGTTTTGGACATGCGCAGACCGTTTGGGTCGCCCCGGTGGAGATGCCCTTACTTCACGTGCTTTTCACACGGGCAGGGGGGCGAACTTGGTCGGAAAGAGGGGAAATTAGCGGTCTATGTAATCGCTACCGAGGGAAAATTGGATCGTCAGGGGGGGGAGGGGGTCTCGCCCCCGCTCGTCCCTAGGGATGTAAGCGGCACACCACTCAATCCTGCGTAATAACGTTTATTAGTATTCTAGTTCAATAAAATTTGTGTTTTTATAACAGAAAACTAACAAGTTGAATAAACGGGACCTGTGGATGCCATTTAAGTGTCATTTACATCCCTACTCGTCCCCCTCTGCCTCCGTCCCTGACCCCGTGCAGCTAACCATCCGTCCCTGACCCCTTGCAGCTGACCATCAGAAGTGCAGTTATTGATTTTCTCAAGAGATGTGCAGTTCTTAACTTCCTCAAGTGAGGTGAAGTTGTTGACATCCTCAAATGAAGTGCAATTCATCACTCATCAAGGGAATATTGCACATAAATATCATCAATGTGATAATATATCAACACAAAGAAGCTAAAAAACAAATAAATGCAAGTCAAATGATTAGTGGACTTATCCATAAATACAACTTCAAGAAGTAGATCACCAGCTATACGGAAAAGCAGACAAGCAAGATGATTTTTCTGCAACTCAGGGACCCCTGACTAGGATTACAAATATACCCTCTAGGAGTCCATGAGATAAATGTGCGAGAAGTACCTTCTGAACAAAAACAAATGCCAAATGCTAGCGGATAGAAAACCTTGCAATCCTTTGCTATTGGTTACGTTATTATTTATATGTTATTAGCAGAAGCTTATGACATGACTTAAGATAGGTAACCAGACTTTTTTATTTAGTGTCACCAAAATAATATCCCTATTATACAAAAATATTAAGATGTAACATGAATCTCATCTAACCAATCACGTCTACCACATAATCAAGCACATAAAGTCATGAAAAAAATAGATCATATGAAAATACAAGATGCAAATATTCTAATACATCATGTAGATCTGATCACAAGTACACAATATCTAACACATATCTGGTCCATATATAGTAAAATACATCTAACACATATGTAGATCCGTTCCATACACAATCAATTTGTTATTACATAGTAAAGTATATTTAATACATAGATCGAGTCAAACACAAGATACGGGAGCAAACTCATCGATCAAGTGAAACACACTCGAGCTAACGAGTATAAAAATCAAACACACACCCGCGGCCTAAGAATATTCTAACGCATTTGGCCTAACTAATTTTCTAGATCCATACTATAAATAGTTGTTTAACAAGCATGCTAACAGCGTATATCTTACGAAGGGAAACCACGGCTGGCTTTAGGCACGATGAAGGACGAGGATGATCCAGGTTGACTGGTGGTATTGACGGCACCTACGACATTCGACCGCGCGATTAGTCATGAATACACACCCGTGAGATCATCGACATTGCAGCGCCGAATCCCTCAAGCAGCTAGCTCTTGCTTTCATCTCGCAGACCAGGTGGGTTTTCCGAGGAGCAAATATAATGTGGTCATAAAGAGGTGAGACAGCTGTCGAGTGAAGGGAACCAAATATATACTATGTAGTTGGCAGAGTTATATTTATTAGTGCCTAATGGGCCATATTATATCATACTATGTTTTAAGCATTATCGTACACGTTTTTTTCTAGACACGTGTGCAATTGACCTTATCGTAGTTCTAGAAATGTTTCCATCTTTTCGCGGATGAACTTATACATGAGTTGGAAATTCGTTTACATTATGGTACTCTCTCTTGCTCAGTTTATCAGTATTTTTTCCCACAATGCAGAATATAACTTGGTGTGTGATATGATGAAATAGAGCTAAATTATCTAGATAATAGCCGAATAAATTAGTTCATAATATTTGAACATAGGTCGGAAGGGTTCCAATCAGGCATTATTTTCCTGGCTACATGTTAAAAAAGACTGCCAACTTAACACATTAACAACTAACAAATCAATATACACTAGCTAATTAATAACTACCCACTATCCACTAAAAATCTTCCTCGTTGTGAGGGGAGATGCCGATGACGTCAGCGGCGACAGCTGAAGCATGTAAAAATGCATCAATGAACTTTATAGTTTATTATGGCATACTCCAACATATTTTTAGCATATCTATTGTTATAATCATGCTTTACATTAATTTTTAGGGATTTTCGAATGTACCCCTATATTTGACAAGAAAACCTTCTTTTGTGTATTTTTTTAATTTTAGAAACCTTTGCAAACTTAAAAGGACCTTAAGTTTTTTCTGCAAAAGTTTTTCATCGGAATAAAGGCTTGGAACACTTGGACCAGACACGGAAGGGCACAAGGGCCAAGATGGTTCCATGGCGCACTCACATAAGCCCGCAACAACATGGGGTCCACCTAGAGCCTTGAACTGTAGGGTTCACAACATAGAAAACAAAAAATTTCCTACGATGTGAACTATATACCAAGATCTATCTACTAGATATAAACAACAGGCGGACGTATATCCGTAGAGAACATACCCTTGAAGACCGACAAAGCTTAACGAGTTCAACTCGTGGTTGATGTAGACGATCTCTTGCCGATCTCAAGATCGAGAGGAAGTCCTAGCGCCGCAAATCAGCAGCGCATCCGTGCTCGCACACACGTTCGAGGCACCGAGCAACCTCCGCCTCCTCGCTCCAGCGATGCAGCGGAAGCACAACTCTTTCTTGCCGAATAGCCACCGGGAACATGTATCTCGCTAGTCCGAGACCATGGGGGATAAATTCTAGAGGGGAGAGAGATCCTTCATGAGGAGGTGTGAGAGACAAGTGAGGAGGGGGGCTCCTTTTATAGGAGGAGGGGGGCACCCAAGGGGGTGGCCTCGGGCCATGGGGCTGCCCCCTCCCCTCCTTCATTCATGTGGGTGGACACTGCACTCACAAAATGCCCTTTAAAATCCGTCCACTCAAAAGTCCACTCAAATTCCCATTAAATTTCCACCAAATTTAATGCAAACTCTCATTAAATAAAACTCTTTTATTTTATTCAGAATTTTGTCAATTACTTTAATGACAAACATTCACAAATAACCTCTTGCTAGAATTCTATTTCACATGCATAACCACTTTATGCAATTTCACCCGAAAACCTGTTTTGGTATCTAGTGAAATAAATTCCTGCGCTTGTTCATTCTTTCGGCATGAAACATTTGCTCCAATTGGATGTCGGTGTCTCTTAAGTGTGTCACCCTACGGTTCGTGAATAATGCGGACATGATCGAGACCCCTCACGGATCAATAATCAAAAGCGGGACCTGGAGACCCATACTGACTCTCACACATTCAACGATGACTTTCTTGTGATCGTCGGAACCTTTTACGCTAGTTTCTTAATCCCTTTGTTTCACCATATATTACATGTCCGAGATTCGATCATCGGTATCTCCATACCTAGTTTGATCTCGTTACCGACATGCACTCTTTTCTCGTTCCTGTGATATAACATTCTAGTGATCAAATCACTTGCTTGCAAGCTAATCAATGTGATATCACCGAGAGGGCCCAGAGTATATATATACGTCATCGGGATGAACAAATTCCACTCTCAATCCATGAGCCTCAACATAACACTTTATTAGTTCTGAATCCATCTTTATAATCACCCTGTTATGGTGTGACGTTTGATGTTATCAAGAAACTCTTCCGGTGTTAGTGATTGACATGATCTCATGGTCTAAGGATTAGGATCACTTCGTAAGTTGTTATAGCAATATAAACTCAATGACTTTGATCGTAATGCTATACTTCAGATGAATGTTCATCACACCATTACACTAATGTTGTGATCCCGTTATTAACAACATCCAATGTCCATGATCAGGAAACTTTGATCATCTTGTTAATCAACGAGCTAGTTTATGAGAGAGGCATAACTAGGAACTTTCTGTTTGTTTATTAAACACACATGTATTAACGTTTCCGTATTAATACAATTATAGCATGCAAAATAAACATCTATCATATACTTGGAATACACATAATAAACACTTTATTATTGCCTCTTAGGGCATATTCCCTTCAGTCTCCCACTTGCACTAGAGACAATAATCTAGTTACATAGTGATAAACCTAACACCCATTGAGTTCTGGTGTTGATCATGTTTTGCTCTAGGGAGAGTTTTAGTCAACGGATCTGCTACATTGAGATCCGTATGTACTTTACAAATCTTTATATCTCCATCCTTGACATGCTCGCGGATGGAGTGAAACCGGCGCTTAATATGCTTGGAATGCTTGTGAGACCTTGGCTCTTTGGCATTGGCAATGGCACCATTGTTGTCACAATAGATCACCATTGGGTCCAACGCATTTGCCACCACTCCTAGTTCGGATATGAACTCCTTCATCCAAACTGCTTCCTGAGCCGCTTCTGAAGCAGCAACATATTCGGCCTCCGTTGTTGATCCCGCTACCACAGGTTGTTTGGAGCTCCTCTAACTAACCGCTCCGCCATTCATGAGAAATACGTATCCGGATTGAGACTTAGAGTCATCCGGATCGGTGTCAAAGCTAGCATCAACATAACACTTAGCGACGAGCTCTTCTTCACCTCCGTATACAAGAAACATATCCTTAGTTCTTCGTAAGTACTTAAGGATATTCTTGAACGCTATCCAGTGTTTCGAACCTCGATCCGATTGGTACCTACTAGTCAAATTAATAGCATGTGCCACATCTGGTCTTGTACATAGCATGGCGTACATTATAGAGCCTATGGCTGAAGCATAGGGGACTTTGTCCATTATCTCTCTTTCTTCCGCCGAAGCCGGACTTTGAGTCTTACTCAATGTCTTGCCTTGCAACATAGGTAAGAACCCCTTCTTACTTCCGTCCATTTTAAACTCCTTTAAAATCTTGTCAAGGTATGTACTTTGCGATAGCCCTATTAGGCGCCTAAATCTATCTCTATAGATCTTTATGCCTAATATGTATGACGCTTCACCTAGGTCCTTCATTGAAAATTTGCTGTTTAGATAACTTTTAACACTGTTTAAAAGATCTATATAATTTCCGATCAATAATATGTCATCCACATATAATATCAGAAATGCCACATTGCTCCCACTCACTTTCTTGTAAATACAAGCTTCTCCATAAGTTTGGACAAATCCAAACTCTTTGATCACCTCATCAAAGCGGAGATTCCAACTTCGTGATGCTTGCTTCAATCCATAGATGGATCGCTGAAGCTTGCACACCTTGTTAGCATCCTTAGGATCGACAAAACCCTTTGGTTGTATCATATACAACTCTTCTTCAATATTACCATTGAGAAACGCGGTTTTGACATCCATCTGCCATATCTCATAATCGAAATATGCAGCAATTGCTAACATAATTCTAACTGACTTTAGCATCGCTACGGGAGAGAAAGTCTCATCGTAGTCAACTCCTTGAATTTGTCGAAACCCCTTTGCGACAAGTCGAGCTTTATAGACGGTCACATTACCATCAGCATCAGTTTTCCTTTTGAAAATCCATTTGTTCTCCACGGCCTTTCGGTCGTGAGGTAATTCCACCAAGTTCCAAACTTGATTTTCATACATGGATTCCATCTCGGATTTCATGGCTTCTAACCATTTGTTGGAATCCGGGCTCATCATCGCTTCTTCATACGTCGCAGGGTCATAATTTCATCAACCATGAAATTCATGACAGGATTTCCGTACAGCTCGGGAGCTGCACACGTCCTGTTTGACCTGCGAGGTTCGGTAGTACTCTCTTTCAGAGTTTCATGATCATTATCATTAGTTCCCTCTTCAACAGGTGGAGCCAACTCCGAAACAACTTCCGGCGCTGCGCTACTCGCCATACTTTGAAGAGAAGGTTCCACAACCTCTTCGAGTTCTACCTTCCGACTACTCACACCTTTCGCGAGAAACTCTTTCTCTAGAAAGGATCCATTCTTGGCAACAAAAACCTTGCCCTCGGATCTGTGATAGAAGGAATACCCAATAGTTTCTTTAGGGTATCCTATGAAGACGCATTTTTCCGCTTTGGGTTCGAGTTTATCCGGTTGAAGTTTCTTCACATAAACATCGCATCCCCAAACTTTAAGAAATGACAGCTTAGGTTTGTTTCCAAACCACAATTCATACGGTGTCTTTTCAACGGATTTAGATGGTGCCCGATTTAAAGTGAATGCAGCAGTTTCTAGTGCATAACCCCAAAATGACAACGGCAAGTCCGTCAGAGACATCATAGATCGAACCATATCTAATAAAGTATGATTACGACGTTCCGACACACCATTTCGCTGTGGTGTTCCGGCAGGTGTGAGTTGTGAAACAATTCCACACTCTTTCATGTGAGTGCTAAACTCGTAACTTAGATACTCACCTCCACGGTCGGACCGTAGAAATTTGATCTTTCTATTACGATGATTTTCCACTTCATTCTGAAATTCCTTGAACTTTTCAAAGGTTTCAGACTTGTGTTTCATCAAGTAGATATAACCGTATCTACTCAAATCATCCGTGAAAGTAACAAAATAACGATATCCACCTCGCGCCGACACACTCATTGGACCACATACATCAGAATGTATGATTTCCAATAAATCTGTCGCCCGTTCCATTGAACCGGAAAACGACGTTCTAGTCATCTTGCCCATAAGGCATGGCTCACATGTATCAAATGATTCATAATCAAGTGATTCCAAAAGTCCATCCGAATGGAGCTTCTTCATGCGTTTAACGCCAATATGACCTAGACGGCAGTGCCACATATATGCGGATATATCATCATTAAGTTTAATCCTTTTAGCATCAACATTATGAATATGTGTAACATTATCATCGAGATCTAATAGAAATAAACCATTCATCATCGGTGCATGACCATAAAAGATTTCATTCATATAAATGGAACAACCATTGTTCTCGGATTTAAATGAATAACCACTTCGCATCAAACACGATCCAGATACAATGTTCATGCTTAGTGCAGGCACCAGATAACATTTATTTAAGTTTATAACTAATCCCGACGGTAAGTGGAGAGGCAGCGTTCCGACGGCGATCACATCAACGCTTGATCCATTGCCGACACGCATCTTGACCTCACCCCTTGCTAGCGGTCGCTTGTTCCGCAGCCCCTGATTCGAGTTACAAATATTAGCAACTGAACCGGTATCAAATACCCAGGTGCTACTGCGAGCACTAGTCAAGTACACATCAATAACATGTATATCATATATACCTTTGTTTGCCTTGCCGACCTTCTTGTCTGCCAGATACTTGGGGCAGTTGCGCTTCCAGTGGCCAGTCCCCTTACAATAGTAGCACTCGGAATCAGACTTAGGTCCAACTCGGGGTTTCTTTTCAGGCGCGGCAACAGGCTTGCCGCCCTTACTTCCCTTCCGTTTCCCTTCTTGTCTTTCTTGAAACCAGTGTTCCTATTGATCATCAACACTTGATGTTCCTTTTTGATCTCCACTTCTGCAGTTTTAAGCATTGACAGAAGCTCGGGGAGAGACTTCTTCATGCCTTGCATATTATAGTTCATCACGAAGCTCTTATAGCTAGGTGACAGAGACTGCAGAACACGATGGATGCCTAAGTCAATGGGAATCGATATTCCCAAGGACACAAGCTTATCGGCGTAACCCGACATCTTGAGTACATGCTCACTAACGGAGCTGTGCTCTTCCATCATGCAGCTAAAGAACTTTTCTGAAGCGTTGTAGCTCTCTACAGCAGCATGTGTGTCAAAAATCATTTTCAACTCACCCATTGTATCAAATGCATTGCCGTTTTTGAAACGCTTTCGAAGTTCCGGCTCTAGCCCATACAATATGCCGCAATGAACTAAGTTGTGGTCCTCCTGACGAGTCTGATAGACATTCTTCTCCTCGTCAGGGGCATCATCAAAAGGTGGGGGGCCTAACGGCGCTTCTAGCACATATTGCTTTTGTGCAGCAGAGAGGAGAATCCTCAAATTCATGGCCCATTCGGTAAAGTTGCTACCGTTCGTTGCTAGTTTCTCTTTCTCCATGAACACATTGAAATTAAAAGCAGGTGGTGCCATCTACAACAGAATTTGTAAAGTTTAGACTAAGTGTATGATAGATTGAGTTCAACTAATCTATATTACGAATGAACTCCCACTCAAAAACGACATCCCTCGTGCCTTTTTGGTGATTACATGAACCAAATCCACTACACCAAGTCCGATCATCACGTGAGTCGGTATAGCTTCAAAGGCGAGCATCAAATGGGCATCATATCAACTATATGACTCATGCTTAACCTTTCGGTCCGTGTTCCGAGGCCATGTCTGTACATGCTAGGCTCGCCAAGTTAGAACCTTAGTATTCGCGTGTGTAACTGTTTTACACCCGAAATATGGTCGTGGATCCAAGAACACCCGATCATCACGTGATGTCTTGGAGCGACGAAAACATAATCGGTGCATACTAAAGGAAGAACACATTCTTATCTTGATATTTAAATGAGGGATCATCTTATTATGCTAACAAAGCGCTAAACAAGCAATATAAGATGCTATCAAACATCATATGTTTATTAGTGAAATTATATGGTTCCCGCAGATGATCTCTATCATGTGCATCGTGGTATGATCATTATCATACCTATATGTGTAAATCCAAGGTCTATGGATTTTATACGCTATGTGTGTTGTAAGAGTATCATCTCATACTTCTACTTACAACACTACCATATCATAACACTAGCCCAGCAACAATCTAAATAGACGTCTCTAATTTATCCATTGCAAGTTTTACGTGGCTTAGGGCTTTCGAGATAGAACCGTTCTTACCTACGAACATGAACCACAACGAGGATAATCAAATTGTTGACAACTCGCTTGCAAAATAGATATTGAATATAGTAGGAGAGACAGACACCCGCTAGACACTTATGCAAACTAGTTGCATGTCAAGCGTGGAACAGGTCTCATGTGCGAGGACATGTAAAGTTTGTCCGGGCCGCTTCATCCCACTATGCCACCAATATCCAAAATTACAACAAAGGAGCAACAACATAATCATCATCGCCCACATACTCATATGTGTACTACCCGTGTAAAGTATCTACGCATAGATCCGGCTCTGATACCACTGTAGGGTTCGCAGCATAGAAAACAAAATTTTTCCTACGATGTGAACTATATACCAAGATCTATCTACTAGATACAAACAACGGGCGGATGTATATCCGTAGATACAAACTCGTGGTTGATGTAGACGATCTCTTGCCGATCTCAAGATCGAGAGGAAGTCCTAGCGCCGCAAATCAGCAGCGCATCCGTGCTCGCACACACGTTCGAGGCACCGAGCAACCTCCGCCTCCTCGCTCCAGCGATGCAGTGGAAGCACAACTCTTTCTTGCCGAATAGCCACCGGGAACATGTATCTCGCTAGTCCGAGACCATGGGGGATAAATTCTAGAGGGGGAGAGAGATCCTTCACGAGGAGGTGTGAGAGACAAGTGAGGAGGGGGACTCCTTTTATAGGAGGAGGGGGGGCACCCAAGGGGGTGGCCGCCGGCCATGGGGGCTGCACCCTCCCCTCCTTCATTCATGTGGGTGGACACTCCACTCACAAAATGCCCTTTAAAATCCGTCCACTCAAAAGTCCACTCAAATTCCCATTAAATTTCCACCAAATTTAATGCAAACTCTCATTAAATAAAACTCTTTTATTTTATTCAGAATTTTGTCAATTACTTTAATGACAAACATTCACAAATAACCCCTTGCTAGAATTCTATTTCACATGCATAACCACTTTATGCAATTTCACCCGAAAACCTGTTTTGGTATCTAGTGAAATAAATTCCTGCGCTTGTTCATTCTTTCGGCATGAAACATTTGCTCCAATTGGATGTCGGTGTCTCTTAAGTGTGTCACCCTACGGTTCGTGAATAATGCGGACATGATCGAGACCCCTCACGGATCAATAATCAAAAGCGGGACCTGGAGACCCATACTGACTCTCACACATTCAACGATGACTTTCTTGTGATCGTCGGAACCTTTTACGCTAGTATCTTAATCCCTTTGTTTCACCATATATTACATGTCCGAGATTCGATCATCGGTATCTCCATACCTAGTTTGATCTCGTTACCGACATGCACTCTTTTCTCGTTCCTGTGATATAACATTCTAGTGATCAAATCACTTGCTTGCAAGCTAATCAATGTGATATCACCGAGAGGGCCCAGAGTATATCTATCCGTCATCGGGATGAACAAATTCCACTCTCGATCCATGAGCCTCAACATAACACTTTATTAGTTCTGAATCCATCTTTATAATCACCCTGTTACGGTGTGACGTTTGATGTTATCAAGAAACTCTTCCGGTGTTAGTGATTGACATGATCTCATGGTCTAAGGATTAGGATCACTTCGTAAGTTGTTATAGCAATATAAACTCAATGACTTTGATCGTAATGCTATACTTCGGATGAATGTTCATCACACCATTACACTAATGTTGTTATCCCGTTATTAATAACATCCAATGTCCATGATCAGGAAACTTTGATCATCTTGTTAACCAACAAGCTAGTTTATGAGAGAGTCATAACTAGGAACTTTCTGTTTGTTTATTAAACACACATGTATTAACGTTTCCGTATTAATACAATTATAGCATGCAAAATAAACATCTATCATATACTTGGAATACACATAATAAACACTTTATTATTGCCTCTCAGGGCATATTCCCTTCATGAACGTCCGATGCCATCGATCTTTGCATCCCTAGACTGCTTATGACCTAAAATCATCTACATGTATTCCCCCTTTTGCGATATCGCGACAAGGCACAGAGGCAAAACCTTTGAAGATTGGAGGTGGAAACGCTATCGAAGTCGCCCTCGATTGGATCTCCACCATCTCCAACATTGAGTCCCCGCTCCCTAAACCACAAAATTGCGAACAGAAAACAAAATCCAGTTTTATCATCTCCCGTCGCCTTGTGGATCCACCATGACAGTGGGTGTGGGAAGTGAAAACTTGAAACCACCCGACGACGACGTGTCCACTAGCGACGAGCACGTGATGGAGGTGGGGGAGGAGACACCATCGAGGAAGGTGGAGTAGGGCGTGACATTCAGATGGCAGCGCCTTTAGGACGGACGAAGAAGATTTGTGTGCTTTTCCTACTTGATCTAGCCCCAAAATCAACCATTGTGGTCTTGGAGAGGGCGTCTGAGCTCGAATTCGAGGGTTTTGGCTTGATGTGTTGGGAGAATTTCGCATACGCGTTTATGGTCATGTTCTAGTGTTATAGAGATAAATCTAGTCCATGCACTTGAGGGTATTTTAGATATTTCCTAAAATAAATAGGCATCAACATTCATTTTCATTACTTTTTCTTTCTTTTGATCTCATTTTCCAGACAAAGGGCATTTTAGTTAAACTTGTATATTCGCATCAAGGCAATTAAAGTAAAAAAAGGTTCACACCGAGCATAGGCATATCCAGGATGCACACAACCTCAATAACAAATATAGAAAAGGCAAAATACAAGTTCATTCAATACTCATATGGCAGCTAAGGTGGTTGTGGGTTGATCCGAAGACTATACTGCCATTCATGTGGGGTATATATCACTAAGGTGGTTAAGTGTACTTATGAACTTATTTATATGCTATCCATCACATAACTTGTTTGTATGTTTTCCATGCTGGACTATGAACTATGATCTATATTTGAACTTTGATGGACTATGCCATGTATTTGAACTTGGGATGGACTATGATGCTCGACATGATGATGTTTGTGACTTGTATATTGTCCATGATGGACTATGATAATGTCACTTTGTAATGCTTGAGATGATAATGTGATATCTATTTGAATTTCCTATGAATATTGTGATAAATGTTTATAAATTACAAGAATATCAGAAAAATAAACATGTGCACCACTTTGTCGAGAGTGACTTTACACATTGCACTAGGCAAAGCAGACATGTGATAAAGTATGGTGCATCCTGCACTCTGTTTGCTGATTGTAGTACACTTTGTCAAGTATAAAGGTAAACACACTCGACAATGTGTTCAAGGTTTTCTGGAATGTATTTAGAAAATACATTTAGCAAAGTGACCAAGCTTGCCGAGCATTTATCCAAATACAATTGACAAACTTGGACACATGGCGACCACCTGGTTGCTGGTCTACCCTAGATTTGCTAAGCACTAGGTGTCGGCACTTGGAAAAAAGTATGACACACGACACTTTGTCGAGTGTAGCTTGCGCTGGGCAAAGTAGTGAACTCCGTCACCTTGTCGTCTGCCATATTTCGTCGCACTCGACAAAGAGTAACTTCCCTGAGTGTTTGCAAAAAAATCGTTTGCGAAGTGGGGGTGCAGAGTGTGGCACTCAACAAAAGCTTTGCCGAGTGGGTATCGGCCCTTGCGAGTGCCCACGACGCTCAACAAACACGCCGAGTCTGTCAGTGGTTGTCTTGCCATGTTTTGTAGAGATATGTTTTTAAGATTCATATAAATGTCCATAAACATGTGTTAGCAAGAAACTACTGCCAATAAAGTTTGCTACAACAAGAACAATGATCCGGAGGGAGTAATGTAGGATTGTCAATAGATACCACACGAGAATATATATCCTAGTGAATTGTGCACTCAACCGAGTCAATTGTAGTTGTCTCCCATTAAGTGCCGATGGGGCGAGAAAAGTTGAAGCAATGAAGGACTAGACTTGAATATCCTTTCCCCTGAGCTTCATTATTTAGAGCAATACATAAGCAATACCTGGATATAAATATGACATGGTGCAAGAACCACAACACCATGGAGAGGCTAAGATGTGTAGCTCTAGAGTGTGTACAACAAATTCCTAGATGTGCACCTCCATATATTGGCAGAATAGGCTTGGGATGCATCCGGGACTTGTACATCAAAAGTTCCATCCATTCGGTAAGCAGATTGCATTGGAAGTTCTATATGGTTCGTTAGATACGATAAAATACACAACTCTATAAACTTCTGATCCAAAGTTTGTAAATTGCTATTCGAATACTCACATTTCTGATCCCATTATCGATGATGATGCGAGTATATCCATGAATTAATGCTATTGTTTTCATCTATTTATCTGTATTCTTTGTAGGCGTGGAGCATGATTACATGGGCATACAGGAAGATAGATTAAAGTATTTGGATGTTAGGTCCAACAACGGTTCTCCAAACTAGTAGCCAAGAGTGAACCTGCTGCTCAGACTCGATCATGGATCCTCGAGCTCACTCTCGCTCCCGTTGCCATGCCTGGTTTTCTAGTTCAGCTCAATGAAATATTGAAATGCCAACGGAAGCATCTGGGTGCAGACCTCGAAAACTAATTGAATGTAGCTTATGAATAATAACTCTCAGTGCCACATTGGTTGGTTACTAGGTTTGCAGAAATTTCCTTATTCATTAGTACTAGGTTTGCAGAAGTTTCCTTATACGTTGCTCGTCACCGAATATGATCAGCCTAAGAGATCCGTTTTATTGAAAAATAATGTACTCCCTCCGTCTTAAAATAAGTAACTTCGATTTATCTAGATTTATATGTATCTATATACTAAGATGTGTTTAGATAGATACATATGAATCTAGACAAATTCATATCACTTATTTTGAAATAGAGGGAGTATATATTTTGTTTGTCACCATACGGCAAAATAAGCCATTGTTTACTGTTTGAGTATCTGATTACGTATTCATATGTAAAAAGCTATGCAGGTTATCTATCAATGCAACTAGCAATGCAACGCTATGTTTTGTTTATGATTATCTCTACATCGCGTGGAGTTTCGCGGCTTATTTACAGAGGTTCATACATGCTTGAAAAATACTGGGAGGGATATTTTTTTCCGACATAGATGGCAGCGTGATCTGAGAATCCGTTCGCCATCTCTTCTTAGACGTTATGTAGTTTTTGATGATTTCATGTATTTCGTCTTTTTATTTTTCTGTTTGTTCGTACACGTGCTACGTGCATCTTAGCTATGCAGAAGCCAGGTGTAATATTTAAATCTTTAAGTAATAAAACACTCATTCTATAAAAAACTACAAACTAATCTTTTGTACTTTTATACATCCTTTTACCGGCAAACCTATTCGTTCTCATGGTTTCAGAGGGGCGAGATCCATGACCTAGACGCCAAACACGCTCCACGTCGCACCGTTCCCGGGGAAGTCGGTCTTGATGATCTTCATTGGGGGTGCATGACCTGTAGTGGTCGGCTGTCCCGGTGAGTTTTTTTTTCCGATTTCTAGGTCACTTTTCTCTTCACCGTCGCTTGGCCAGTCATTATTTCTTGGTTCACTGATCATAGGTCGGATCGCGTCGCCTACCGCTCGTTATCCTCATGCGCCTCTACTTCGACATCCATATCGACTTTTATATCATCATCAACTGCTTGATAAGGCTAGATGCGGTGCACGAGGCACACCTTCATGCGTCCCCACTAGACGCTCTAGTCCACAAGGTCTCCATTGCCGATCCTTCTTCACCGTCATCACTCGAGACATCACCGACAACGTCGCCATCTACTCTGTTCTACGCGTCGCCGGTTCATGCCATGGGAGGTACATCTCCACGTCGGTCTAATCAACTGATCTTGCACATGTCTTTGCTAAGCATGTCTCCGGGCACACGTTACCACCGATCGAGTATCGAGCGGCAGCTGCACCGCCCCTTCGGGCTACGCACATAGTCATCTTCGTCATCCCTGCACACCTTTTCTGGCGTGTACGTCATTGGTTATAATACCGGCTTCCAGCACGCCTTTTCTGGCGTGTACGTCGCTAGTGGTCTCCAGCCGCTGCACGACGTGCCATGAAGATATGTCGTGCCCTTCGGATCATAGCATCACCGCACATAGTCATCTTCGCCATCTCTGCACACCTATGTCCCAGCCTACCGGCGTGCAGCCTACTTCAACATAGGTCCACACATAGTCTTCGTCACACCACTTGGTTCTTCCTCGCCAACTTTGAGTACAACCATCGCGCTTCATGTAACCCACATGGCCACTCTGACTGTTATAGGTCCCGATGACAACGCCTTCGCCAGTCCAGCCGTCCAACATGATCATTCTAGACCGTTTCTGGTTTTGCCAACTTTACATCTTCGTCCACCACGACCTCGTTGCTAGCTTCATCTCATTCCAAACTAGAACACTACCGCGACACAATATCGTCCACGACATCCGTGCTATTGCTACAAAACCTATTCGTTCTCAATAATACAACTGTTAGCGTTACCGCCAAACCTATTCCTTCTCGTTTACTATTCACAATTATTTTTTCTGTCATTTAATTAAATTAAACAAGTAGTAGTTGCTGTTGCTTTTATGTGAGAAAACAAGTCTCGCTTCAGTGCAGACGTGTCCTCGCGAGCCCCGCTCAACTCCTCTAGGTGCGCGTGGCAGCTCCAGTCCAGGATAGGATCGCACCTACCTCCGTTCCAAACTAGACCAACCAGCCACGTGCCGAACGCTGACGAGCAGGGTCTCGTCCTCACGCACCGCGAGCAAAGGCAGGCCGACGTCACCAAAACTGCCACCTCTCCATGACATAGGTGGCCCGCAAGACCGTGTCCCCACATGACATCGACGTGACCGTTCTGCCACTTTCCCCTGTGTGTGTGCAGCCGTGCACCGCCCAGGGCGAAAACCGTGGGACTAGAAACGTCCAGAGGGCAGCACGGTCTTCCGCTGCCGTTTGCCCTCCTCGGTCGGCTGCGCACGGTGCGTGCACCCGGTCCATAGCCCGTCACCACAGCCCCGGAGCCACCCTTCCGCTAGCGGGTCCATAGACCGGGCGCAGGCCGAGCCCCCGGCGCGCTCACGCCGTCCGCGTGGCCCCGTCCACGCGCACGCAACCGAGGCCACGAGGCGGCTGGCGCGGCCAGCCAGGAGAACCGTTATCTTTACCGTCTCCCCCGCCCCGCTCCCCACCCCCCCTCCACCAAATCGAAAACAGAAAACACAAATCTAGCCATCTCCCTCCCCTCCCTCCCCCTCCCCCCCCAGCGGATCCACCACGATTTCGTGACGCCGAGAGCGGGAAGCGAAAACTCGAAACCACCCGACGACGGCGAAATGGCCACCGGCGGCGAGGAGACGCCGCTCAGGACGGCGGGGCAGACCGAGCTCGCGGCGCCTTCCGGCTGGACCAAGAAGGTCTGCGCGCTTCTCCCGCTTGCTCCAGTTACCGAACACGGAATCCGTGTGATTTGTTGCGGACAGGGCGCCTGAGCTCGGGCTCGAGGGTTTCTGGCGCGGTGTTTCCGCGTGGGATTCCGCCTTCGCGTCCGGGCTCGTGTTCTAGGGTTTCGTCTTCTAGGGTTTCTGCCTGTTGACTTTTCGCTTAGCTCAAGTCTAGGCGTGATTTGCAGGTTGGCTTGTAGTGTCCTTGAGCTTAGTTAGGGTTCCTAGTTCTTGGCACGCGGTTGCTAGTGTTGTAGGGACTTCGTATTTTCGAGATCTGTTTAGCTGGTGCTGGTGGTGGGGCGTTGATGTGACCAACCGGTCCATGATGTATCTTGGTTCGTCTGTGTGACTGGCAACCACGGTGTTTGTTTTTGGGGCTAATAGTCACGATGCATGATTGTTTGTTTATAGGTGATGTTTCAGCACCTTTGTTTGATCGAGCTACTGGCAGATTTAAGCGACTCGCCATGCTTGTAGCTATAGTTTTATGAACATCAGCGTGAATGAGTCGGCTCAAGTATCGTGCAACTAGTTATTACTAATAAAAAGCAACTAGGTCTAACCTGCCATTTGTGGGATCTGATAGTCAATCGTAATTCTACCTCAAAGTCCTGTGTTACTTGGTCAGGGGGTCTCCATTTCCTATGCAGCGTAGCGCGCCCTGAATCCGTGTCGGATTCGGAAACCTGCATCCATGTCTGAGTAGGAATTGCCATTTCCAAATTAGTTTTGCCAAAACAGACACCCGAGCCCGGGTCGGACCTTTGACGGTGTCCAAGTAACAAATCTGTAGTGTGGATTCTGGTAACCAGCCAGTTACACCATTTAATCCGGGTTCAACTTGTGCTGTCGTGGGTTTGTGGCTTTATCATTGTGGTTGTAGTGCAGGTCTCTGACCTCTCTAGTATGGGTTTGTCTGTTTTACCAAATAAGTCTTTGTTGGTTGTGTGTTGCATATAGATATATTAAGATGCTATTTATGGTGACTCATCGAGGCTGCTGGGTTAGGTTGTCCATATTATGATATTGGTTTGACATTATCCAAACTATACCATATGCTGCTTTTGATGGTAATATGAGAGATATTTCGTAATTTTATGTGCTGTTAAAAAACTATACGGACACAAACACTGCCACTTTGTACTGTAAGCCCTTTCCTTGGTTAGATAACAGACATGTTATGCGCCATATACCAAGGCTACAAGAAGTGCTATGTGTATCTTGGACTCGGATGTATTTTCCAATTTAGCTTCTATCATATGATGTGTGTTAATTTTCTCAATTATTCAATCTTTTCCTGCTTTTTTTGGAAATTGGCTAGATGATAGAACAATCAGGTATATAACTGTTAAACAACATTGCAGCCACTTAATATTATGTTTGTTTTATTCATTACATGGTCCAAGGGCAGAAAACTAATTTGTTAAAGCTACCGTTGTCCAAGGTTGGCTCGATAATTTTTCATTCCGGTCCAAGCTGCAGTGGCTTATTGACCCTGTGAAAACGGATAACAGCATACATACATTTTACTAGAAATGTGGTTGGAGCCTTGAACCAAATAACTTAGATGCAGAGTTGATCGAATAGCAAGGAGATTGTCACAGAGGTGGGCAGATATCTTTGTTTGCGACTAACAGTTAGCTTGGTCAGAAGTTTTTTAGAGCGCTCTGCCATATACTTCACCTCTTCACCTATTTGTGATTTTGTTTCCCAGTTGAATTTGGTTCCGTGTTATTCAGCTAACTTTCCATCTATGTGATGTTGTTGAGCTGGTTTTTCCTATTTATTTTTGTTAAGTGTGGTTAATAGTTGCGGTTGGTCTAAGCGGTAATGTTTTTTCTGCTCTTTGTACTTCCCTTCCTAGTTGCTGTGTTCCTGAGTTTGTGTTTCTTGGTTTTACTGTTGATCCGTTAAACCTTATTTCTTTTATGTCTACTAAAGAGTTACTCATGTTTTGAACCTTATTTAAGTGATTATTCAGTATAGCTTCTACAGAGATGCTTGGCCAAATCTATTATATTCAATATTATTATTTAGCAGTCTCGCATGGATTATAAACAAGATGTTTTACTTATATTTTGAAAAATATAGAACTCTGCTGACTTTAAGCTTGGTGTAACTTAGTAACATTTGTGCCAGAACTTTGGTTTATTGTTTCTTTGATATTTATGATAGAATGATAAATTTTTAGAATGCCATTCAGCATGAAGGTGGGCTACAGTTCTGCTTGCAAAATTTATTGTGATTATTTTCTTGTTTCCTTTGTCTGCCCATACATGGGAAGCAAGTTGGTGTCATCTATAGTATGTGTAGGTTATAAATAGGCATGTTGGTGTTGCATTTTTCTGCTTTATGTCAAGTGTGATAACCACTTGAACAAATACTGTAAAAGGCCAAGGAGTGAAGACTGAGAGCTTGATTGGATTGTATTATAGTATTAAATGAATTTACTGTTTCGTGGTTCCTAATGTGGGAAGGGCATTGTTATGATTCTGTATGGAGAGCCTTGTCATATACTCTGGTCTCAAAAGGAATGATGGTCCTTCATAATTAGATCTTGAGATGCAAGATTTGGTTTGTGTCCCTTCTAAATTCATAACAATGACTTCCTAAATTTGTAACATTAATCGAACTGGTGTTATGATGGAGGTTGTCTCTCTCTTGTCGTCAGATGTCCTGCATTGTGTTTCTTCTCCAAATCTGTAACTATGTTGATTTGTATCACTTGTTTGTGGTAAAGCATTTGCATAGGAGTTAAACCATGTAGACCATGTTTTCAGTATTGTTTCTATCTAGGTGCATGTATGAATTTTTTTTTGCTGATTGTCTTGAAAAGTGAAGATGAGATACGTAGTGGCGTTGTGGCAGTTTTAATAAAAATAGCTTTGCCCCTTCCCCAGCTTCTCTCATAAGCCACCTAAGGTTATCAGTTGAGACTTCTAAATCAGTTATGGGGTAATTACTTTGGAAGCCTTGACTAATAAGCCAGGTGGCTTATGGGAGAAGGTAGGGAAGGGGAAGCTTATCTTTTACGCCGCCAAAAGAACTGGGTTCCGGACTAAATTCTGCATTTTGTCTGACTTGGTGTCTCCTTTTAGGTTATGATAGTACATATCTGTTTTTTTTTTGTTCAGGACAAGTATTTGATTCTCGAGAATGGTTACTTGCAAGTACTTACTTTAGTTGTTACTCTTTCACCATTGTTTTACCTGGAATATCATTATTCCTTATAATACATAAAATGTGAATGTACTACTCCCTTCGACCCATATTAGTTGACTTGGATTCGCTAAAATTTGGATGAATCTAAATACTAAATAGTTTCTAGATTCATCCAAATTTAGACAAATTTGAGTCAACTAATATGGGTCAGAGGGAGTAATACTTTGTTTGGTTGCAATTTATACTCTCTATATATGTAGGTGCCCAAATATAACATTTTCATCATTTGTGCAACTGCAGCTTAATCCCACTCGACCTGGAAAATTTGAGGTTATTTTTGGTGCACCAACTGGAGAGGAGATCAAGACCAAGAGGGCTTTAACCCAATACCTAAAAGCACACCCTGGAGGCCCTGCGTTTTCAGAGTTCAACTGGGGAACTGGTAGACACCTTGCCTCTGTCATACCGTAATTTTTTTCCTGTTTCGCTGCAAGTAGAACTGTCATTATAGGATAGAAGTTATGTTGCACGCTCTAAAATATTTGTAAGCAGGTGATTCTGTGAGGCGCTCCTCACGGCTAAGTGGAAAGGTTAAGGCTAGCGAGAGCTCGGAGGATGAGAAGCCCGCCAAACGGGGAAGATCATCAAGCTCTAAGAAAGGCAAAAGGGGGAAACAGGATGATGCAGAGGATGAAGATGAAGATGAAGATGAGAAGCCCGCGAAACGGGGAAGACCATCAACCCCCGCGAAACAGGGAAGACCATCAACCCCCGCGAAACGGGGAAGACCATCAAGCTCTAAAAAAGGCAAGAAGGGGAAACAGGAGGAAGCACCAGCTGAAATTGAAGATGACGTTGATGCTGAAGAAGCCAAAGGCACTGACGTGGAGATGAAAGATGCTGACAAAGCTGAAGAAGAGAAGAAAGAGGCTGACAGTTCCCAGGAAGAGAAGAAAGAGTCTGACACTGCTCAAGAAGAGAAGAAAGATGTCCCTGTGGTAGATGCTCCAGAGAAGACTGAGGAGGCTGAAATCAAGGGTGATGGCCTGGAGCTTCCTAAGGCTGCAGACTCTGCAGGGAAGGCAGAAGAAGCTGAAGTCAGTACAGAAGTCTCGGAGCTTCCCAAGGGCGCTGAAGTCAGTACAGAAGTCCCAGAGCTTCCCAAGGGCTCAGACGATGCAGGAAAGACGGTAGAAGAGGAAGCCACTACAGATGTCTCGGAGCTTCCTAAGGTTGCAGATGCTGCAGGGAAGACAGAAGAAGCTGAAGCCAGTATAGAAGTCTCGGATCTTCCCATGATGGGTGTGGATACCGCCGAGAAGACTGAAGAAGCGGGGGAAGCCAGTCTGGAAGACTGGGATCTTCCCATGATGGGTGTGGATACTGCAGACAAGACTGAAGAAGCCGAAGCCAGTATAGAAGACTGGGATCTCCACATGATGGGTGTGGATACCGATACCGTAGAGAAGACTGAAGAAGCTGAAGCCAGTATAGAAGTCTCGGATCTTCCCATGATGGGTGTGGATACTGTAGAGAAGACTGAAGAAGCCGAAGTCTCGGTGCTTCCTAGTGACGTGTCTGCCCCTGTAGCAGAGGACAAGGGAGATGGAAAGCCAGCTGAATCTGAAGTAGCTCCCCTGGAGGGTGAGAAAACTGAGAACGGCCCGGCTGCAGTGGTGGAGAAGAAAGAAGAGGAGGCTGATAGCACTATCAATCCTGTTACACCTCCTCCAGTGGAGGCGAACACAGACGCTCCAGCAGCGGCAGAAAATTCAGCAGAGAAGGACGAGGCTCACAAGGATGACCAGGGGAACACCGTCAACGTGGACAACAACGGGCAGATCCAGCCAGGTGCTTCAACCGTCAAGTGCACCTGAGAGAGAGAGTCAATTTGGCTGAGACAACAAAGACCGTCTCTGTATGTTTAGGACGAAATCTTGCATTTGCTTTGAGAACTGTAAGCGTGTTAAAACTGACAGCGTGGCATAATTGTAGGTTCCTCCCTCCGCATATACTTTACTGCACCTGTTGTCTTAAGCCCTGTGTGGGCCATTACTAGCATTTGTAACTTGTTAGAGTGCACATTAATCTCAGGAGGATATTTTACATAATACTCTGCTATTGTTGTAACCTGACAATGCGCTGCCTTATGTTGTTGCTATGCATAAATAAGCCTTGAGGTGTCAGTTTAGTTCCATTCTTCCACCTTGTGGGTGGGGCCACTGGCACCTCCTCTGCCTAACAGGTTGAACAGGATCGTTGCCTTGCCTAGATAGTTTTTGGAGGAACTCTTGCTTAGATGGGTATATGTTCAGTTAATCTCTTGTGCACATGTTCATCTAGCCCCTTTTGTCGTTTATTAAGTCGGCAGCCAGGCTCAGTCACAACTCACAAGTTTCTACGTAATCTCATACAGAAGTGCATTGTCTAGGGGAAAAATCGTTGCATTGCATCAAAGTACACATTGAAACGGCCCCAACCATAGTCGTCGGCAGCACTCCCTCCTTCTCCACCTCCCCTTTGTCGCCGGATTACACCACAGGGCGAAGCCTATGCGGTCGACGGCGGCAGCATGGTCCTGCTCGCGGTATGCTCTAGTCCTGTGGGTGCTGGGGTTCCTGTCCGTTAGGTGTTCGGGGCGCCACGACGGCTGGTGGTCCGTCGTCCGAGGCCCTTCGTGGTGCTCAGGTGGTGTGGAAGCTCGCGGGCTGGGGGGTCTCCTCGACCTTGCCTTGCATGGACATGTGCCCTAGATCTAGGGATGCGGTGGTCCACCTCTTTCCCATGTGTGTGGCCATGCCTTTGAGTACTGATACGCCGTCCGATTTCACCGGCTACGACAACCACACGGTTCCTTACCATGGAGCTCGCCCCTGCTCGGGTGCGAGGGCTCTCCTAGATTCTACTATTTAGGACTTGGCGGGCGGGCCAGGCCTGGCGGGCTCGCCATGCCTCCCTTCGGCGATCAGCGTGCACGGTCGTCTATGGCTTGCTAGTGGTCATAATTCTGGTTAGACTTGTTGTTCCTCGATCTGGGTAGGGCTAAGACGGGTCCTTTGGTTCGATCGGGAGGTGGTGCTACATTCTGCTGTGTGCCGTAGGTGTCTCTAGCAGGGGCTAGAGCACCATGATATGGGGTAGCGGGTTGGAAGTTATGGCCGGACCTTCGTCTAGTATTCAGGTTCAATTGGGGCTTCGGTGCAAACTTTGCATGGTTGTGGTCAGTGCAGGTGACGACGACACCCATAAGTGTCGTTTACCTTCCTAAAGGTGTCGCCTTGAAGCTCCTTACCTCATGTGCTGGATCCCACCCCTCCGCTCCCTGCCTTCTTGTGGTTATTTGATAGGCACGCTTCCGTTGTAGAGTCTTGTGAATTTCTCACATTCTCTTCGTTTTCTTGGTCCTCTAACAATGTCAACAGGGCTACCTTTGCACGACGTGTCTCCATGCTTTTCTCTAACGTCTATCGTGCTGCCTACATGGACTTCCCGGGTTGGCGTCAGCCCTCAGGAGACGTCGATGTTTTATTCCAATGTCGTTGGTTGGCAGGTTGTTTGGTCGATGGAAAGGTCTCGCTCTACGGTTGGTGGTTCAGGAATCAGCAAAAGCTTTGTAGGTCCTCGGACTCATACCGGCGACGAAGATGCTCATGGACACCGTCTTTCTTCTTGGAGGCGTCGTTGAATACCCCCCCCCCCCCCCCCCCCCCCCCCCCTCCTTTGGATTTGTCCTACTAGGTTGCATGCTCGAAGTCGATCCACGATGGGCGGCGATGATGGTTGTGGTCAAGGTTTGTTGGTGAACATATAGCTATGCTTATGGTCAACAGAAGACAACACTCCTTCTAGTGGTTGGAGCAAGCTAGTTTTAGTTTTGCTGTGTCCCTTATCTTTTTATTATGGTCTTTTGTTGGTTTTGTTCTTGCTTTGTAAATCTAGACTCTTTTTAGTGTGTAGTTTAGAGTGAACCCATATACTAAATGGAGTCTAGACATACTTATTTTACAAGATCTAAAACATTTTATATTTTAAAAGAGAGGGAGTAAGTTGTAACTCCTAGCCAGTTGATGGAGCCAGAGGTGGAGCTGTGTTTTTTTTTTGTCTTGTTTGACCCCCTATGGGATGACTGTACCTCTTCTTTTTAATTGCGGTGGGGCTTTGCTGCTCTGGTAGCCGTTGCTCCCGCTGCTCGGTCAGCCGGTACTTTAAAACGGGCACCTCACGTTTCCCTTCTTCTAGCCGTTGCGGTACTCTTGGCGTCCGCGCCCACATCGTGATTATCAGCAGCATCCTAAGCACCAATCATTATACTGTCTCCCCCCGCCACACTCGATCAAGCACAAAGCACAGCCCGCCCTGCAGCCGCACGGCGGCGAGAGCCCGAGGAGGAGGATGAGAGGGATCAGATCGCGGATCCTGCGAACCTTGCAGTCCGCCGCCGCGCACTCCAATGCGCTGCTCCCGGCCGGCGGCGCCCGGCCGCCGATGACCGAGAAGTGCAGCGTCCTCCAGGAGCGCGTGCCGGCGGGGGCAGAGGCCGTGCCTGATCCGCCCACCGTCTCCGACTGCGGCGACGTGGGCGGGGACGGCGACGCCGACAAGGAGAACCGCTCGCCGGAGGCCAACCCGCGCAAGGCCAAGAAGATGAAGGTGAGCGCACAAGACGGGGCCGAGGAGGCCGCCGGCCTCTGCTACCGCCGCCCGGAGCTCGAGTCGGTGACCCTCTTCGACCCGGACCTCCTCGCCGCCTTCCGCGGCGTCGTCGACGCCTACTACGCGCAGGCCCTCGAGAACACCGCCAAACGCCACCGCGCCGACGACGAAGACGACGACATCCTGGCCGCGCTGGAAGATCGCGGCGTCGATCCCCTGGCGGGGCTCGAGGCCCTGTGCCCGCCGGGCGGCGAGCGCGCCGTGGTGCTCTACACCACGTCGCTGCGCGGGGTGCGCAAGACCTTCGAGGACTGCGCCACCGTGCGCAGGCTCCTCGACGGCCTCCGCGTCGCCTTCCTCGAGCGCGACGTCTCCATGCACGCGCCCTACCGGGACGAGCTCCGCGCCCTGCTGCACAACGATGCCATGCCCCTGCCGCCGCCGCGGCTGTTCGTCAACGGGAGGTACGTCGGCGGCGCCGACGAGGTGGTGGCGCTGCACGAGCGGTCCAGGCTCCGGCCGATGCTCCGCCGCGCCGCGCGCAGGGGCGCCGGCGAGGCGGCGTGCGCGGTGTGCGGCGGCGCCTGGTTCGTCGTCTGCGGAGGGTGCAGCGGCCGTCATTGGCTCTTTGACGGCGGCGCGGCGGCCGTGGCCGCCAACCGCGTGCCGTGCCCCGGGTGCAACGAGAACGGCCTCGTGCCGTGCCCGCTCTGCAGCTGAGATGGTTCTTCGTTCTTGCCCTGCCATGACAGACATGTAAATCTTTTTTGTGTATTATTACTCCCAAGGAGAGAGCCCGTTCTCTGCAGAGAAATTCTTTCATTGTTTCACCATGTACTAAGTTATAATTTATCATGTGTAATTCTTAATTGAGATACTGCACCAAACTGAACCAGAAAATCTGTGACAAAAACCCAAATGGAGCACTCAACATTGCACCATTGCTGCTGCATACTTGGATTCCAAGGGTTAATTTTTGTCAGACTTGTTCTGTGCTCAACCACCCTGCAAATTTGACAAATCGAAGGAGTCATTGTGTACGACGTGAACTGATATCAATCTCAGTACAATCGGTCCATCTCCTTTGCTATCTGAGGTACGAGTAACACTGACTGACTGGGTTGTGCTCAAGTACCGTGACTTGTTCAGTTCAGAGTTCAGACCTCGTGAAAAACAAGAAAAAAAACGGATGTCATGACAAGAGACTACCGAGTAGGTCAACGATGTCATCTTCAGCTGCAATTACCATGGTACTAACAAGAAAGGGGAAACTCAAGATGGTTGCGCCAGAGGACCAGTGGATCTCAGCGATTTTTTTTAAATAATACGCATTATTTAATTAATTTGAACTCTATTATACGTTTTCTGGAAATTACAGATCTAGCACTTTATCGTCCTGGAAAAAGCCGACTAGGCCAATCGGCCAGGTCTGGCCGACAGCCTAGCACTCGTCCAGCAGCTAGACGACAGCAGGTCGGCCAGTGGGGCCGCGGGGCCCACCCAGGCCGACAGGTTCAGTCGGCCAGGCCCACGCCGACCGTCCAATCGGCCAGGCCCAGGACGACTGGGGTCAGATAAGGGCGACGCGGCGCCGCGCTCCTTCTTCTCCACGCGAGCTCGCTGCTGCCTCTCTCTCCTGTTCGTGTTCTTCGTTTCCAACCACCGTTTTGCCGATTTTGCCTGATTTAGCCATAAAATCTTCAATCTAAAACCACTAGAGAGATAGTGGAAGCCCGATCTACTGATGGGTTAGCTCAGGGCTCGATTTGGTGTTGGTTTGTTGGAGGAAGCGGTGGTGGAGCTGTGGTGGAGCAATGGCAATGGTGGTGGAGCTGTGGTGGAGGAGCTGAGGCTGTCTATGGTGGAGCTGTGGTGGTGGACCGAGTGGCTTCTCTCGCTTCAACGGTAAACTCTAATCCCTCGATAATCACGATTATTGTATATGGTTACATACGTGGATATGGTTAGTCTATTAGAATATTTGCTAGTGGATTAGTAACAATATTTGACCGATGGGTTAGACACAAATATTTGGCCGGTGGATTAGTAGCAATATTTGACCGGTAGCATTAATATCATATTTTTTTGAATATTTGCAAGCATTGCCCAAAATTATACGCATTGTTGATAATTAATTGATTAGGTTGTTTATTTTATGTCAGCAGAGATGACCAATTTAGTGAAGTTCGTGTTTTATTACGGTCCTGGGAATGTCCGAACAAATGACTTTGGAACAGATCTGTGAGAGTTCATGTGTACACAGTTTGATTTGACTGCCCCTCAAACCTGGAGTGTTAGTCAGTTGAAGGAATGGTTGACATGATGTTTATGCTATAACATTGAGACGTACACCGTCAGCGTGCAAGCATTATGGACAAAGTCAAGAAAAAATATTTTCTGGACTTTGAGGCATGTAGATACCGACAGAGACTGGTTTAAGTGGTTAAAAGGATGCGAAGATAGGCATGTAAACCCTGTCGCATTAGTGCTTCCTGTCTTGAAGGAGATCGATCTGCCTGGAGGCGATGATGAACATGTTATTCAAGTTACGGGATGTACTCTATGTCCAGTGTTGGAGGCGGTGGTTATGAATCAGGGCAGAGCAGTCAGATAGGAGGAGGAGGAGGCGGTGGTTATGAATCGGGGCAGAGCAGTCAGGCCGGAGGTGGAGAAGACTGTAGTGGAGAGGCAGATGCGGACGAGGAAGATGGAGGCATGCAGAACATGATGGAAGAAGAGGATTACATGGATGGCGAGAATGGTGATTCTGATGACCCTGAGGATTCTGATGGAGAAGGCAATGGTGGAGAGGACATGCCGATTCCTGCTTCATGAAATCAACACATGTCAACCGGAATGACCGTTGTCGATGGTCATAATTCTACGTGAGAATATCACAGCAACAAAATTGCCCAGGGTGCTAGATATCAAGACAAGCAACATTTGCAAGATGCAGTCATTGCTTGGGCAATGTCAACACACAGGGTTTTGAAAACAATGTTGTCCTCTAAGAAATACTTGACAATGGAATGCGTGGATATAAATTTGTCCAGGCAGGGTGCATGCCTATGTCCCTACGTACGACACAACTTGGTTGGTGAGGTACTTTGTGCAGCACACATGTGAGCTACAAAATATCCCTACAGATCATCTTAACCTCTCCTCCACACTTCTAGCTCGGCTGCTTTACACGAACATAGTAGAGTGCAAAGCGATGATAGTACCCAGTATACAGAAGAAAGTAAATACCCGGTTTAAGTAATCCATTTTGTATGGCAAGGCTTGGAGGGCAAAGCAAAGGGCTCTTGAGGAGAGGTTTCGTTCGTTTAGAGACTCGTATGACTCTGTGGTCCGACAACTTCAGACACTATAGGATAGAAACCCAGACACCTATGTCGACATACAATATTATGTGATACCAGAGGATCCATCCGTGAAGGTGCTTCACCGAGTGTTCTTCTCTTTTGCTGTATGCATCGAAGCTTTCACTTATTGTCATCCAGTGATATGTGTAGACGGTACTTTTCTCACTGGCAAGTACAAGAGTAAGATCCTTACCGCCATTGGTCAAGACGACAACAATCAGATTGTCACACTCGCATTTGCTTTCGCGGAGAGCGAAAACACTAAAAGTTGGACATGGTTCTTCAGGCAGCTCAAAATAGCAGTTGTGACTTCCTTTGGCTGGACAGCCCATTGGACCGCTGCAGGCACCGGCGGGTTGGAAACAGGATATGACATAACGATTCCAGGGTATTACTAGTCCATTGGAGTATGAAGAACACGGGCCTAAGTTCGACTGGTTACTAGGATGTCAGGTGTGTTTGCTAACTTCTCTTTAATCTGTAAGACATTACACATTATTGTCATATGTTTTACTTATCGAACCATATTTAATTAATGCAGATCCAACAGCTTGCCTATCCAGAGACTCAGTTGACAGAGGCACAAATCACTCGGTCTTTGGAGGCATACATACTTTGGCTTCTCGGGAAGGTGATGTTCACCGAGAACCATGTCACCGCTATCACCGCTCGCTACATCCCTATCGCATTGGAGATCGCCAATGCAACTAGCGCAGACATGATTATACAGAGGAGTTGGGGTTCTGCGGTCTTAGCGGCCACGTACCAAGGTATGTGCAGCGGTTGCCAACGTAGGGCGCCGAAGTCAGGCCTGCTTGCATGTCCACTAGTGTTGCAACTTTGGTCCTGGGAGCGGTTTCCTATCGGCCGACCGGACGTTATGGTTGAGACGTCTTACCCTACGGCTACTTTGGGCGACCCTCTGACTGGACTGTTCGATCCAAACCTCATCGACTTTCCTACTTTCGGTTCATTTTGGACACACCGCCAGGTATGTGCAAAGTTACTTGTTACATTCATTATCTAGTTGACATAAACTATGCATGGAGCTAACAAATTATTATTCGCAGAGTCGCTTTTCTCACAGTCAGGTGAGGGGTTGCTACCCCGCACTGTCCGAGCAGTTTGACGTACTGCTCGCGAGTTCGATGATGTGGGAGTCCTACACGAATGAAGCTGTCGCTACTAGATTCCAGAGGGATGGGGAGAACATACAGATTTCTATTCTATGCGCCAGGGACGAGCCGTACTGGCTCATAAAATCGAAGATCATCTTCGACATGCAGGCAGAGGAGATGAGTCTACATAGAGTAATGGGACAGTTTGGTCTTCGCCAGTTGGCTGATCCTCGGCCTACGGAGAGCGACACACGTATGTTTCCTTTACACATTACTTCCATCTTAACATGATTTATTGACATGACACTAACCATGTTAAATGTTAGGTTGTCGAGGAAGGGAAGTAGCAAGACCGCCACGGGTTGGCAACACAGGGTTGGGATGTACGTTCAAGAGTGGGACACCGATATAGCCCGAATCTAGGACTCGAACGCCGAGTTTGACATGGAAGAGTTTAACAGGTATTTGGATAGCTACATGAGCGCCACACGACTACGCATCGCGCAGCAATCTCACCCAGAGAAGATGTCGGGCGCGACTACTTGGGATAGTTATCTGAGCCAGTCTACCGTGGGCAGCAGACAGCACGCGGTATGTTCTTCATCTAATGCACCTATTTATTACATAATTTTCCATCTATATATGGCGAACCTTGTGGTGTCACTTACAGGCACAGATGTTAGTCGATCTTGAGACGGAGAGTGCTAAGTACAGACACTCTCTTTTGTCCGGACCCCTACTTATTCACCGGCAGGTCCAGGAGACCTGGCTGAGTCGCCTGGAGGAGAAGATACGGCGTATCTACGGGGTTATCACGTGCACCCGCCCTTCGGACATTGCTCACCACCTGACACCACATCGTCCTCCGTGGCACTCGACGCACCACCAGCAGCAGTAGCCACCCTCGCCCCTACGACAGTCTCCCCGTCCACGGCTTACACCACAGAAGACTCTGAGACCTCCTCCCCCAGACCAGGCTGGAGGTTCGACGTGGCATCAACAGTCTTCTTTCGACTGTTGGCAGCAGCAGCAGCCACCTTTGCACGATGGAGGTTCGTCGTGGCAGCACCAGTAGCAGGAGCCTTGGGGTCATCCTCCCATGCCAAACTACGGGTTTCGCCCACAGCCACAACCACATGGTATGTGTCTTACAAGATAAGCGTCGAGGCTCAGTTCATGTCAAGTTCTTACATACTTCGTTTTCATGTGCAGGAGCATTCAGAATGTAGGGGTCTATGCCTGGCTATCGGTCGTATATGTCCGGATCCGCATGGACTGATCAGGACGCTGATCATAGCACTCAGGATTTCATGACGCAGAGCAGTTGGCTGAACATTTTTCGGACTTCCCCCCTGACCCCACACATGAGACTCAGTACGATGAGTACGGGTCAGTGATTCCTCCCCGACAGGTTTGGCTGCCCAACATGTTCGGTTGGACGACGCCTCCTAACCCACCACCCAAGCGTCGCGGCAGACGACGTCGCTGATACAACAGACGTATCTATCTATCGGTATATGAGACATATATTTATCTATGTATGCATATATTTATCTATGTATGAGACATGTCTATCTATGCATGAGACATCTACTTATGTATGAGCCATATATCTACCTATATATGAGACATCATCCTATTATTTCACGATTTTATTCGACAAACTACTCAACATAGCTTGCAACACAGTTCAACATAACTTGCGGTACATAAATAAGAGTCCTATCTATCCTTAGCATGATGCCTTTCCCTTTCGCTTCGATGATGCCTCACCCTTTCCCTTTGACGACCCCTCGCACTTGCTCTTCTTGGCCTGCACTTTCTTCTTCTCCTGTCTCTTGTCCCAGTCAACTCTCGCCTTGCTTCCAACGGGTGGCGGCATGAAGATATCATCCTCATCTTCGCTCTCTTCTATCCAGGCCCTAGGTGCCGCAACCTGCTCCATCATGTCAGATTGACTCTTCTTGGCCTGCGCTTTCTTCTTCTCCTGCCTCTTGTCCCACTCAGCTCTTGCCTTGCTTCCAACGGGTGGCGGCATGAAGATATCATCCTCATCTTCGCTCTCTTCTATCCAGGACCAAGGTGCATCATCCCGCTCCATCACGCGAGCTTCACTCTTGAAGTTAAGCTTGTCCCACCTTGCCTGGATCCTGATAAGCTCTGCTCGTACCTGATTTGGGGTCTTCAGTTTCCACCCTCTCCGATGAAGTTCCTTACCAAGAATAACGAGAGCATCATAGTTCCTTACCACCGTCTCCCATTGGGCTGGTTCATCGCCTATCATAACACTTATGGCTTCTTGGAAAAGCTCAATGGACATCTGTGTCGGCCAGGGAAACGCGTCGGTCATAGTGGAGGGAAATGCGAGAGCAAGAGGAGAGGAGGGAAATGAGAGAGTAAGAGGAGGAAGAGATGAACTGGGTGAAAAGATACATCTCGTTGCCCGGATTTATAGAGGCACCAAACCGAATAGGCGGGAAAAAAGGGCGGGAAGTAGTGGCGGGAAAAAAGGGCGGAAAGTACTAGCGGGAAAAATCGGCGGGGAAAAATCGGCGGGAAGGAGTGGCGAGAAAAATCGACAGACGATTAGGTTAGAGGCTATTTAACAAAAATTAGCTAGGGTTGCATTGATCATGCAGGATTTGGTTAGAGGCATGACGATTAGGCTGTCGGTCTGGGTCTGACTGATTGCACTAATCGGCCTGGACTAGACCGATTGCCCTAATTGGCCTGGAGCAAGCCGAGTGCATGGGTGGGACCAAGCCGACTGCCTGGTGGCACCTGCTGTCGGCCAGATCCTGGCCGATTGGCCCAGTCGGCTTCCCCCAAGACGACAAAGTGCTAGATCTGTAATTTTCAAAAAATCGTATAATAGATCTCAAATTAATTAAATAATACGTATTATTTAAAAAAAATCGCTGGATCTCAATGGCTCATGCCGAATTTGAGATTTCAAGTGATGATAGTGCCTAGGTTTGGATGCGGTAAAGACCATGAGTCGGATGATTGGTGTTTTGCAGCAGGCTCGACAACCAAGTGTCGATTTCTTGGGTAAAAATACTAGATCTGACATTTACTGGTTGTATCTGGCAATAGCGAATCTCTATTCGTTTCCCTGTTGAAGGCGTTGTCTACAGCTTATTGCGGCTTTCTTGTAAGGTGAAAACCCATGATTTGATTATCACGCGTCGATAATGTTTATGCACCATTTAAGGCGACGTTGTTGGAGAACCTGTTTTGTAGTTCGGGTGAAGCCATTGGTGGTGGTAGTACATACTGCTTCGCTCATTAGTTCGGCGGGTTTTTGCTTTTTTCTTTTCTTTTCTTCTTCTTTTGGTAGTGTGCACCCTTGATATCTATCTTGTTATCGTATTATTGTAGAGTTCGGGTGTAATTGATATATGTATGATATCAATGTATACCTTTTATCGAAAAATAGTGTTTGACAATATTTCCTCTAGTTTGTGACCGTTTTTTCTTATTTGAACAATACAAGATGACGAGTTGTTCGCATGGGAACCTGAATCTGGTCCGGACCTTGCCGGACGCAACGATATCAACAACAATGACGACCATGATAGCCAATACCATTTACTCTTGAACTGCTTCGGTGATGAGTCCGACAACACCGATTGAATGTTGAGACATGTGTTGGTCAAATGCTATCTACTTTTTTGAAATTCCACCGTTCTTTAAAAATCATCAACAACAGTACAAAAGGCCCAAAACTAAAAACAAAAAAAAACTAGGTCTTTGAACCACCTAATGATGACTACAATCACTAGTGCGAGCCGAAGGCGCGTCGCCATCCTCATCCTTCATCACCGTAGCTGGACAAAGCTTGTCGTAGTAGAGCTTGTTGTAACAGACATACAAAAAGTCGTTGAGCTAAGGCAAGAAGGACCTACGCACCAGAGCAGCAACCATCAACATTGATGACAACCATAGATCGGAAGAGACTGACCTAAATCCATACTAACTAATACAAAATGGACTGGATCCCGCAAGATCCACCGGACACATGACTCCATACGCCCTCCTGCGGCGCTAGATGCACCACCGGAACGAGGAGGACCTTATTCCGACTTCAGGATATAGACGCCACCTCAGCATCTCGAAAAAAACACTAAAAAGCAGACTAAACAAAAAACGGAAAAACCACCGATGAGAGGCCATGGTCTGTCACCAAGGCCCCAAGGCCACCACTGGAGGTGGAGCAGACCAGCAGCATCGCCGGTGAGAGTGACGGAACCTTTAGATATGTTCTGGTTGTCGCCTCTTGCTTTCTGCTTTCCTCCCCTACCGCAGCACCTTAATCTTGTTGGGGCTGGCCTTGGCAACACACGCCGAACCAGCCCTCCGGCGACAAACGCCGCTGCCCCCCCTCTCTCTCTCTCTCTCTCTCTCTCCCACACAGACGAAGGTAGAAGAAGAAGTGGACAACACAATAATTTTTCCGGCCGGCGTCGTGGGCGCACATACGCCCTACTCTTGTTCATCTCAAGCACACATACATGGAGATACTCACACACCCACGCCGAGCCAAACTCGGCACGCACGGAAGCTACACCTGGAGACTACATCTTCCTCCTCTTACTCCTCAGCTAGCTCTATACACACACAGGAGCGAGACTCCTTAAATAGGCTAACACACACGGACGCACTACCAGGCAACAACCTGCCCGGTTCTTATGCACACGACCTGCTCTACTACATGCACTCACGCACTAATAGCTGACTTGATCACCTATGATCCACATGACCCGGACCTGCCACTTCGTACGAACGGAACTGCATCCATCTCCATGCATGCATGATGATCTGATATCTTATGTTGCCGCTTCTCCAGCCATGACCACACGGCAAGACTTGGCCAGCACCGGACGCTCAGCCATCCACTACAGCTAACTACGTGCATGACTCGTACAAAGAAACTCTAAAACATTTGCAAGTCAAGATTAATGCTAACAAATCCCAGACGGACCAGCTTGCATGACTCTGTGTCATGTTTTTGCTCTTTTTAATTGCTTCCTTTTGAGTACACGCGGACCATAGATATTCAATATAACTCTTGTCCTAAAATGTAGTATGTTTTAGCTTTTAGAAATGAGAAATGTCCTTTTAGTACACAAGCATGTTTTAAAAACAAATCGAAAAGTTTATTTTAGGTCTCTAAAAATTCTTTAAAAAATCCATAGAAATACATATACATGTTTAGTACGGACGGCCAAAACTTTCATGGAAATTTATTTTCATATGTGATCTGCACAAAGAAGAGAAATGTTGAAAGAGAATGAGTTTGCTTTTACCTTTCAAGATCTACAGTTTTTGTTTAGCGTACAATGTAAAGTACTCCCTCTGTTCTAAAATAAATGTCTTAGATTTATTAAAATTTAGATAAATCTATATACTATATAGTGTCTAGATTTATCCAAATTTTAACAAATCCGAGACATCTATTTTGGGACTGAGGGAGTATTATCTATAAACACTCTATATATGTAGATAACATGTGTATGTACCATATCATCTTGTTGACATTTTAAAATACTTCCTCCGACCCATATTAGTTGATTCAAATTTGTCTAAATTTGGATGTATCTGACACTAAAACATGTTAGATATATTCGAATCTAGACAAATCCAAGTCAACTAATACGGGTCAGAGGGAGTAATACTTTTGATTCTTTTAAGATACCCAAAGTAACTCTAGCAGACACCGTATCCGACAAACCATAAAAAGACGTTTAAGGGCCGTGTTTTTACTCGGTTTTACTCGGGTTTGCTCATGGCCAGAACAGAAACCACAAATCCGTACCATGTGGGAAATTTCAGATGTTCATACGTACATAGCCGTGATTGTAGGTTCAAAAGGCACAAATTAGACTAAATTAAAGGGGATCTGCCGTCACCGCCGCTAAACCCTAACCCGCATGCAAAATCGGGCTCACCGGAGCCTCATGGAGCGGCGGCGACGCTTCTGTTCGCAGATTCAGAGCTCGTCGTCGGAGAGGCCGAGGTCGGAGAGGCCGGAGGTGGTGTCGGAGCCGATTCGACGTACTTGTCGTCCTGAGCCGCCCGCAGGAGATCGTCCTGGAGCTTTTTCGTGCGGTCTTCGCGGTCGCGGGCGAGCCCCTGCTCGAGCAAGATGTTGTCGATGTCCTTGTTGTGGCAAGCTCGAGCGGCGTCGACCTCGGCCTCGACGACTCTCCACTGTTGGATGACCTCCATCCAACGCTCAAAGGAGGCCCCATCGGTGGCGTAATCGGCGCTAGTGACGACGCGGCCCTCTAGGAGCTCCTCCTCCTCCTCCTTCATCGGAGGCAGAGGAGTTCGTTGTGCGCGAGGATCTACCCTCCCCCCACATGCGACTGTCGAACTCCTCCGTCTCGCGGCGGAGAAGCGCGACCGACATAGGCGCGCGGTTCTTCTTGTAGTGGAGGGCGGCGCGCTTGCATGCCCCTTCCGCGCGGATGCACCGACGACGCTCGTCCTCCTGGGTGGGGGTGTGGCCACGGTAGCACGAGGAGGAAGGAGGCGTACGGCCATGGCGGAGTCCACAACGGTCCATCGGCGGTGGCGGTCTAGTGCGGGGGCAAGGAATTTCTCGTCAGAGCTCGACGATTTGAGCGGCGGTGTGAGCAAATGCGCGGTGGAGGTATGGAGGGGGCGATGGTGGAAAGAGGGGTCGAGATCCACAAAACGCCCTCGAAACCAGAATTATATAGTTCAAGGGGGTGGATTTGTCGGCCCCCGTAAAAATTTTCTGGGCCAGGCTCCGTTTGTGGTGTTTGCTCGGGCCAAAAAACACGATTCAGACCGTAAACCCGCCGGGATTATATGGGTCCTGCGGGTTTTTGGTTTCCGGTAGAGATGCTCTGAGATGCTCAGGAGCCAAAACATAAATGCATGCAACAAATTTGTGATTGGTGAATAATAAACAACGCACAACTAGCTATATAAGGATATGTCTTTCCAAAGCCACATAAAGAAGTGTGGCTCAGTATGTTTCTTGCACAACTTGCTAAGTTTGCATATTAGTTGCCGAAGAAATTTATCCACAATTAGGATGGTGATTAGAAAAGAATATGATTGCTAGAGAGCACATTGGTTAGGTAGGAATGAGATGTCTTGGGATGCTTAGACTCATTGCTGTCTACACACGGTGTGGCATACTGGCATCCCTGGCATTGGCAGTAGCTGCGGCCAGAGCCTGCCGCGGCAGAGCGGGCACGTCTGGTGCTTTTGGATCTGCTTGTCGATTCTTGCCAAGTATTATATGGATACGGTTGTTATCATAGTTTAGCATAATTAGGACTTTAGTCTAACTTAATTTGTACTCGAAGATGATTCCATGTACGTCTATATATACTTGTCTATATATCTTATCGATGATTCTCAATAATACATCCATCATATTTCGTCAATCTCTCTTTATCCTTCTACATTGTATCAACCCTAAATTCGATCCTACCCTAGAACCGCCGCCGCCAAAACCCTAGCGCCGTTGCCGTCTCTCCCCAATCTTGCGTTGCCCCCTCCTATGGCTCCGCGCTAGCCGAGCAACACGCTTCTTCCGCGCTACCCCTAGGGAGGTTGATCTCCATGATTTTCGCTGGGGCTGCGCAACCCGTACACAGGGTTCGTTCGCCGATCCGTGATCGGCTGTCATGTAAGTCATTTTTTTCCGATCTCTTAATCGGTTTTATTTTTTGGTTTACCGATCTTTAGGCGTCTTGCATGACCATCCCAGGTCGCCGCGGTTTTTGACGCCCTCTACGTCTTCGTCCACTACAACTTCGCCGCCAGCGTCTTCGCCTCGTCCCCGATTACGCCACTTGCTCCTCTACTCTGACAACCGTGGACAACATCGACATCTCTTCCTTCGCCGCTCTGTGCATCGCAACCGCTATGGAGGCCTCCTCTGCTAGTCTCTCTGACATGGCGACAACTTCATGATGGTCCCTGCCCCTCGCACGCCTAGTACTGGCAACACCAGGACGAGTTTGACAAGTTCGGATCGATGCCTCGTCTTCATGGGCTTCAACATGGTCTTCTTTGGCATCGCCCCCTCCTCTTCGACTGTCTCGACCGCGTCACTGACGAGTTCTTCTCTGCATACTCGGTTCTGGCAAAACTGGAGTGTATGTTCTTTTCTGAGTGCGCCTAGTTCTGGCAAAACTATGGTCGCACCTCGTCCTCGACAACTCGGACCGCATCGGCTTCGGCATTGACATCCTCGATCACTGCCACGACGCGTCTCCGTCATCCTCCTCGCACAGTATGCGCAAGTGGCTTCACGTGCGGCTACCTCAACACCGGCATCCCCGACACGACGTCGACCATAGTGACCCCTCGCAATGGCTACCCTGACCTCGACACCGCCTCACGCTCTCGGCTCCCTCGACATTGGTACAAGGGCTATCACCTCGCTTGAGTATCTCTCCATCTTCCTCTACAGTCCAAGCTGCCGCGACGCTACACCGTTCATGACGTTCCCGCTCGGACTGTGGGGGGATGTTAGCCCACTGGTTCTACTTCGGTTTATCTCCAGTCTGACCGTTCGCGACGTTCCAGTTGTTCACGACGCTACCGCTTCGACTGCGGGGGATGTTAGAGTATTATACAGACACGGTTGCTATGATAGTTTAGGATAGTTAGGACTCTAGCCTAACTTAACTTGTAATCCAAGATGATCCCTTTTATGTTTATTTATACTCGCCTATGAGACTCAATAATACAACCATCATATTCCGCCAATCTCCCTCTGTCCTTCTACACTTGCCCTGCCTTGACAAACATGTAAATATTTTTTATGTATTATACTCCCAAGGAGAGAGTTCGCTCTGCAGAGAAATTCTTTGTGATTCTTTCACCCTGTAGTAAGTTACTGCATAATTTATCATGCGTAATTCTTCATTGAGATGCTGCACCAAATTGAACCAGGAAATTAGTGATAAAAACCCAAATGGACCACTCAGCATTGCACCATTGTTTCTGCTGTAGAATTGCATTCCAAGGGTTGATTTTTTGTTAGACTTGCTCTGTGCTCATTCACCCTGCAAATTTGACAAATCGAAGAAGCCATTGTGTATGGCATGAACTGATACCAATCTGAGTACAATCGGCCCAGCTCCTTCGCTATATGAGGTACCAGTAACACTGGCTGACTGGGGTCGTGCTTAATCAGTGTGACTTGTTCAGTTCAGACCTCTCGTGCAAAGCAAGAAAAAGGGATGTCATGACAAGAGACTACCAGGTACATCGGCCATGTATCTTTAGCTGTGATTACCATGGTACAAAGAGCATCTCTATCAGATATTGCATATCTGTTCAAACTCGTAAAATATATAGTTTTGGTCCAAAAAGGGCTAGACCAAATGCCACAAAACTGGTCAAAACCGCAAATATCTTGCGTTTTCCTGGATATCAGCTCACATGTACTTCATATATCAAGTTTTTATAGCAAACTGCAAAGCGGTCAACGTTTTCCTGCACCGAAAATACACCACCAACTAATTTCGTCCGGCTCCAACGACGCCATCACCGCCGCCCTCCGAGCTCAATTCCATGGCGGAAAGGCTCAATTCCAGCGTCAATCTTCTATTCATGAAGAGTCTATTTGATTCCACGGACTAACTAGCTTTGTCTAGCTCTAATCAATCGAGCAACAAGCGGGTGGCAGCGGGAGCAGAGCGAGTGCGTGCGGCCTAGTTGCTTAGCTGCCGGCAGCGTGCGCGCAGCGGGAGCAGAGCGAGTGGCAGCGGCCTGCACAAGGGCAAGGGAATACAGCAGAAACAGCAAAGGCGCGTGCCACTGGCGGTGGCCGGGCATGGGTCGATTTAGTGCCACAGCCAGTGTGTACGATCTGCGACTCTAGGAGAAAGACGACCGAAAATATTTTACCAAATATTTCAATTTGCGGTACGAGTTTGCGGGATGTAGTATGTATTGGTGCATTTTAGTCAAAAAAACATGTTTACAGTTTATCGTATACACGTTTTGCAGTACGCGCGTTTGCAGTATCCGCTAAAGATGCTCTAACATGGAAGGAGAGATCAAGATGGTTGCGCCCGAGGACCAGTGGATCTCAATGGCTCATGCCGAGTTCCAGATTTCAAGTGATGATAGTGGTTAGGTTTGAATATGGTAAAGACCGTGAGTCGGATGATTGGTGTTTTGCAGCAGGCTCGGCAACCAAGTGCCAATTTCCAGGGTAAAAATCCTAGGTCTGACATTTATTGGTTGTACCTAGCAAAGTGGATCTCTATTCACTTCCTTGTTGAAGGCATTGTCTTGTAGCTTATTGGGTCATTCTTCGGGCATGAAAACCCATGATCAGATTATCACGTGGATGTTTGTGCACTGTTGAAGGCGACGTTCTTGGAGAATCTGTTTTGCATTCCCGGAGATGCCATTGGTGGTGGTAGTGCCTTCTGCGTTGCTCATTAGTTCGGTGGGGTTTTCTTTTTTTCTCTTCTTTTGGCAGTGTGCACCCTTGATGTCTATCTTGTTTTTATGTTATCGCAAAGGCCGGGTGTAATTGATATTTGTTTGATATTAATATATTTGTTTTATCGAAAAATAGTGTTTGCATTATTTTCCATTTTTCCGACTGTTTCTTTTCTTCTTCTGAACAATACAGGATCACCCTTCCTACCGCGACAAGCTGTTCGCGTGGGAACCTGAATCCGGTCCGGGCATTGCCGGCTTCAGGGATATCAACGACAATGACAACAACGACAACCAATACCATTTACTCTTGAACTGCTTTAGCGACGAGTTCAACAACACCGATTGAATGTTGAGACATGCGTCGGTCAAAGACTATCTGCTTTCGCTACTACTATGTTTGTGCAAAATGACTTTTTTCGCATGTGCAATAATGTTTCTTATGATACTTTGATTCCTGAGTCAAACCTAACCCTTATTTATCGTGTGCACCATAATGTAGCAACTTAATCTTAGACGGAGCAGTATTTGCATGACTGTGTGTCATGTTTTTTTCTCTTTTTAATTGCTTCCTTGTGAGTACAGCGGGTCATAGATATTCAATATTAACTCTGTTCTAAACTGTGTAGTATGTTTTGGTCGGCTGTTTTAGCTTTTATAAATTAGAATTGTCCTTTTGGTACACGAGCATGTTTTAAAACCAAATCGTAAAGTTTATTTTAGGTCTCTAAAAATTCTAAAAAAATCCATAGAAATACATATACATGTCTAGCACGGATCTGCACAAAGAAGAGAAATGTTGAAAGAAAATGAGTTCGCTTTTACCTTTCAAGATCCACGGGCTCGTACAATATAATGTATTATCTATAAACACTCCATATATGTAGATAACATGTGTATGTACCATATCATCTTGTTGAACTTTTAAAATAATACTTTTGATTCTTTTAAGATATTGAGATGCTCGGGAGCGAAAACATAAAGGCATGCAACAAATTTGTGGTTGGTGAATAATAAAAAACGCAGAACTAGCTATATAAGGATATGTCTTTCCAAAACCTCATAAAGAAGTGTGGCTCGGTATGTGTGTTCTACAACTTGCTATGTTAGCATATTGGTTACTGTTATCGCCATATTTTGGCCAGAGAAGGGGATGGGCCGTGATCAAAATGGGCTTGGAAGATGCGTATATTCAACGTGTTGTTGGATCGGCCTAGTGCGTGGATTTGGGCTAAATTGCCCGTGTATCTTGTATCATAGTAGGTTTCGTGTTAGTTTAGGTTCCGTTTCAATTTAGGTAAAGATAGAATTGTAGAGTTATTCCAAAAGTAGAGAGTCTCCGGACTATAAATATGTACCTAAGGTTATCGAGAAAAAGAGGACAATCACGTTCACAACAAACACAATCTCGGCGCATCGCCACCCCTTGTTTCTAGGGTTTTTCTCGGGTAAGTGCCATGCTGCCTAGATCGCATCTTGCGATCTAGGCAGTATTTACTTATGCGTTGTTTGGTGTTACTCGTACTGAAGCCTTGTTGATGGCGAGTAGTACTATTATCATAGATTTGTGTAGGCTAGCAACAGTACTTTTCGCTATGATTGTTAGTTTTGCTGCCTCTAGCTATCTCGCCGCCTTTGCACCTTTTCCCGGGTGTAAGGGTGGCATCTTGCTTGATCTTTATTTAAGTCGATTTGATCTGTTATAGTTGTGCCTTGTTCTCCAAGGTTTAGTTTGATATCTACATGATCAGGCCTTGCAAACGGGTTGAACGATCCAGTGATATGTAAGATATGGTTTACCAATCCAAGAGGAGTTGTTCCGGGAATTGACTTTATGTTGGTTTTTAGGCCTTCTCTAGGGTTAGTTTTCCATCATCTTTTATATCTACCAGGCTCAATTACGTGTAGGACGTTCCAATTATGTAGTAAAAACGTTAAACTATCGTGGATCGATTTAACTTGTATTGATGAAGCAAAGCCCCATGTTATCGTAGATCTAATGCAGAACCATGGGTTAATCGGCTCTAGGAGCCGATTCACAGGGAAACCTGGGAGCCGGTCACGGCTCGAATTTTACGTATACTTGTTTACCATGCAGGAAACCAATCGGAGCAATCCATCACCTTCCTGATCAGGTATAGGTCAGGTGGCACGCCCTCGAACCAAGCCAGGACGTGTGCCGGAGTTTTGCGGGCCGTTGCCCGAGGGACCAGGGCCCACCAGCAGTTCTGGGAGCCTCCCGGCTCTTCGTGTTGCTCGTCGCTGCTCGCCGGTGAGTTTTGGCAGGCAACACATTCTGGCACGCCCGGTGGGACCTTCAACAACGTCTACATCAACATCCGACGCTGCGATGGAGAGCAGACCAGTCACGTACGACGAGCTGCCTGAAGAGCACAAGGCGAAGTATGATGAGATCAGAAATCTCTTCGAAGCCGATCTCATCGGCTCTTTCGAGAGGACCCGTAAGCATGGCATCAAGTGGAGAGGGTTCTCCGCCGAGGGTGCTCTTGACGAGGTGGATCTGTCTGTTCCTTCGGAGGAGCGTACCAGAGCTCTGCGACAGGAAGTCAACTACATGGTGGCTCATTCTCTGCACCGCCATTCGGAGAGCTTGGTGAACGCTTTCGAACGGGTCGCGGTTCGCGTAGTTCAGGAGATCATGAAACATCAGTATTCTCCGACGGGGACTACTCTGGGGACTCACCAGGGAGAAAGACCGCTCCAGACTAGGCCACAACTGCCATTCACACTTGCAGCTCCAGAGCCGCCAGGAGCAGCGGCTTATGTCGTCTACAAGGCTGGAGGCGACCCAGGCGATTGCCAATTCCTGTTTGAGCCACCTAAGGAAATCCCACACGGATACATATGCACTTACGTGCCGGACTGCAATAACCTGACACGCACCAAACAGATTGCAACCGCAGGAGTTTCTGCGGCAGGGATTCCTGGGGCAGTATCTTCAGGGGCAGGCGTGTCTGGAGCAGCGATGTCTGGGATGGACGCTGACAAACAGGCGTGGCTAGCCAAGTATGCCACTGGAACAAGTCATGAGAATCTAGCCCCTGCAGCTCAAACAGTGGAGCAAATCGGTACCATCCTGAGGGACCAGTTCGGCTTCGTGCCGAAGAGAAGGACGATCGGCTATTCAAAGCCGTACCCCAACGAGTTTGATCTGATTCCGCTGCCACCCAAGTATCGGCTCCCTGAGTTCTCAAGGTTCAGCGGGTCAGAAGGGTCAAGCTCGATCGAGCACATAAGCCGATACCTGGCACAGCTAGGCATGATTTCGGCATCGGATCAGATGCGCGTAAGATTTTTTGCGCAATCTCTGACAGGACCAGCCTTTGGGTGGTACACCTCGCTGCCACCTGATTCAATTCATACCTGGAAGCAACTAGAAGAGCAGTTCCACATCCAGTACCATTCAGAGGCTACTGAGGCTGGCATTGCAGACCTGGCGCAGGTGCGGCAGAAGCGGGGAGAAACTGTAGCCGAATACATCCAGCGCTTCAGGACCGTCAAGAACCGATGTTACTCAGCTCGTTTAACTGAAAAGGAAGCAGTCGAGCTGGCAGTGTTGGGTCTCTTAGCACCCATCAAGGATCTGGCTTTCCAAGTGGAGTACAACTCATTGGCGCACATGGCCCAGAAACTGACGATGTATGAACAGCGCCACCCTGAGTTGTACCAAGACAAATTCAAACGTCCGATAGGCCTGGTCGATGCAGAAGAAGATGATCCTACACAAGACCAGGAAGTGGCCGTAGCCGAATGGGCGCGAGGGGCAGATCCTGTGTCCTGCAAATGGGTGAAACAGCAAGGGCCTGCAAAAGGGTTCGACTTCGATGTGAGCAAAGCCGAGCAGATATTCGATTTACTGCTGAAGGAGAAACATCTGAGGTTACCCGAAGGCCACAAAATCCCTACGGCTGAGGAAATGCACGGGAGACCATACTGCAAATGGCATCATTCGTTCACCCACACCACCAATGATTGCAAAGAGCTACGTCGCCAAATCCAAACGGCGATAGAACAAGGCCGTCTGATCCTTGGGCAGGTCGCCATGAAAGTGGACACAAACCCATTTCCTGGCGTCAACATGGTAGAGCTCAGTCGCTCCGCGAGGCGTCAGTTGGATTTCTCGTTCGGCGTTAATATGGCAGGGTCTGGGTACCACCATGACTACAAGGAGGAGGGTGGTCGCTCTCGGGGCAAAGAAAGAGAGAAGGCCAGTCCACGCGACCGGCCCAGCCACAATGACAGGCGGTACCTAACAGAGGAACAAGTGAGGAGAGTGCGATATCAGAAGCCACATTCCACGCATCTCCTTAACAAGTATGAGCGTCAGTATGACCAACGCCGCCGGTGCGACAGAAACGACGAAGGATATGAGCACCTCGCTAGGGGACCGTCAAAAGAAAAGGAAGGCGCAGACAAACATTGGGATTGTCCTTTCTTCAAGTATGGCTGGGACGCGGGAATGAGCCGATTGCCTACAGTCGACAACTGCCCGGAATGTGGTCAGCAGAGGGAGGACACGGAGCCAGTTTCGGTGTTCCAACGTCTAGGGCCCCTCCCACCTCAGAGCCGTTACAAGGAATCCGCTCGAGCAAACGTCCTCGGGAAGCCAAGGGACTACAAAGAAGAAGACAGGTATCACCGTCCAAGGTGGTGTCCCGATGGACTCAGACACACCCAAAAGCGCAGAGTGCAGCGGCTACGTAACTTGGAGGAAGCCGAAGCGCAGTATCTCCACGCTTTAAAGAAAGCACGGCCTGATCTGGCCGTCAAAGTGAGGCAGACTTTGGAAACGGAAGATCACCCGAGAAGGAAGGAGTGGCGCCCCAAACCGGTAAAAGCCGATGCGAAGACATCGGCTGGCACAAACATGGTGTTCATACTTCCGTCAGAATTCTGCGCACCAAGAACCAACGAGCTACCAGTGGCACAGTTCGACTGCGGCCCACGGCCGGTTATTTTCGAGAAGCCGCGTGAGAAGGGTTACAAGCATCTGAAAGCCCTGTACCTACGAGGTTACATCAATGGGCAACCTGTCACCAAGATGTTGGTGGACACCGGAGCGGCAGTCAATATCATGCCATACTCCATGCTACGGCGTTTGGGACGCTCCACTGCAGATCTGATCAAAACCAACGTCACTTTGAGCGACTTCAACGGCCAGACTTCAGAAACACGAGGTGTACTGAACGTGGACCTGACCGTAGGCAGAAAAACCGTCCCTACGTCGTTCTTCGTCGTGGACAGCAAAAGCACCTACGCTGTCCTGTTAGGGAGAGATTGGATTCATGCTAACTGCTGCATCCCATCCACGATGCACCAGTGCCTGATACAGTGGGATGGAGATGAGGTAGAAATCATTCATGCAGACGATTCTGTCGAGGTCTCCATTGCTGGCATGAACGTCTGGGAAGCAGAAGACCAAGAGCCGATCTCTGGAATCAGTCTAGACGGCTGTGAACGCATCGAGGCTACAAAAAACGGGGTGAGGCTGGTCTTATCCACCGGCCTGACGGAGTAGCAAAGTCCACGACGGTGCGTGGTACGGCCGATCCCTGCGATCGGCCACAAAAAACAAAACTCAGCAATCTTACGACAAGCAGATCATGTAGTCGTAGCAGGGAGATTCCCTGCCATTGTAAAACCATAAGGCGTAAACCGTCCTTGACTAATGCAACAAAAAAGGGGGCCGATTCAGGCAATCGGCCCAAATTATTTTTGTCAACCTCACCTACTGTTTGCCATGTGCTTAGCATCGACTTGACAGGTGACGGAAAGCTAGGGTATGGGTTTACATCGGCTGATGAACTAGAAGAGATCGACATTGGTCCTGGGGATAAGCCACGACCAACTTTTATCAGCAAAAGGTTGGACCCGAGTCTGCGGGATCCGATGATAGCCCTGTTAAAACAATATCCAGACTGCTTCGCCTGGGACTATACAGAGATGCCCGGGTTAGACAGGAGCATCATTGAGCATCGACTCCCGCTTAAAAAAGGATTCCGGCCGTTCCAGCAGCGGGCACGACAGATGAAGGCCGAAATTCTGGAAAAAGTCAAGAAGGAGATCGAGAAAATGTTGGCAGCCGATTTAATCAGGCCATGCAGGTATGCTGAATGGATTTCTAGTATCGTACCTGTAGAGAAAAAGGATGGCCGTTGGCGTGTCGCCATAGATTTTCGGGACCTCAATAGAGCTACCCCAAAGGATGAGTACCCAATGCCGGTGGCAGAAACGTTAATCAACGCAGCGGCTGGCCATAAGATCTTGAGCTTTATGGATGGAAATGCCGGTTACAACCAAATTTTTATGGCTCCAGAAGACATACACAAGACTGCGTTCAGAGTACCAGGCTCGGTGGGGTTGTTTGAATACGTTGTCATGACGTTTGGACTGAAAAATGCTGGTGCCACGTACCAAAGAGCCATGAACTACATTTTCCATGATCTGATCGGCAAGCTGGTGGAAATTTATATCGACGACGTAGTGGTCAAGTCTGCCTCAGTAGAAGGACACTTGGGCGATCTGCAACGCGTCCTAGACCGAACGAGAAAATTCGGACTACGGATGAACCCAAAGAAGTGCGCCTTCGGGGTAACGGCCGGTCAGTTCTTGGGTTTCTTGGTCCATGAACGCGGGATTGAGATCGGCCTGAAAAGTCAGGAGGCAGTGCGAACAATGAAGCCACCCACCACAAAGAGAGAACTGCAGTCTCTCATCGGCAAGATCAACTTCGTCAGAAGATTCATCTCCAATCTGTCAGGAAGGATAGATCCGTTCATGGGACTAGTAAAAATTAAATCTGACGAGGAATTCCGCTGGGGGGCAGAGCAACAGCGAGCCTTTGACGAGATCAAAGAATATCTGACGAAGCCGCCAGTGTTGGTTCCACCCCAGCCGGACAGACCGTTCTACATTTACCTGTCAGTAGCTGACACGTCCATCGCCTCGGTGGTGGTGCAGGTTTATGATGGGCTGGAGCGAGTCGTATTTTACATAAGCAGGAGGATGCTGGACGCAGAGACAAGGTATCCTGATATTGAGAAGTTATGCCTCTGCCTGTTTTTCACCTGCACCAAGCTGCGCCACATTTTGCTATCAGCAGAGATCATCATCATATGCAAATTAGACGTCATAAAGCACATGCTGTTGGCTCCTATGCTAAAAGGCCGACTGGGCAAATGGATGTTTGCATTATCAGAGTTTGACATCCGGTATCAACCCGCGAAAGCAGTTAAGGGACAGGCGTTGGCCGATCTTATTGCTGAAAGGATCAACACCAACATAGCAGCACTGTCCATAAGAGCGTGGGCTATGTTTTTCGACGGATCAGTTTGTGACGATGGCTGCGGCATCGGCATTTTACTCGTGTCGCCCCGGGGGGGCAACATTTTCCTTCTCCATCAGATTGTCTACCTCTCGCACCAACAATGTAGCTGAGTATGAGGCGATACGCAAGGGAATGGAGTTGCTCATCGAAGCTGGAGCGGAAGCAGTGGAAATTTTTGGAGACTCCAAGCTGGTGATTTCTCAACTCACGGAGGAATATAAGTGTGAGAGTGAATCGCTCTTCCCATTATGGATGCAATGCCGTGAGCTGATGGCACAGTTCCGATACATAAACTTCACCTGGATCCCGCGATCGCAGAATACCGAAGCAAACGATCTTGCACAAATGGCTTCAGGCTACAAGGACGTAGCAGAGGGAGCCGATGTTCAGGTGCAATTCCTGGACGCAGACGACTGGAGAGCCGATATCTTCAATTACTTGAAGGATTCGGCTCGGGGGGCACCTAAACGGATAAGATACAAGGCCATGAAGTATGTGCTCATTGGGGACGACATGTTTTACAGGACTCTTGAGGGGTTATTGCTCAAATGTCTGGGGACAGCCGAGGCCAATCAGCTCCTACATGAGGTACACGAAGGCGCCTGTGGAACTCACCAATCGGCTCATAAGATGAAGTGGTTGATCAGGCGATCAGGGTTTTATTGGCCTACCATGCTCGAGGACTGTTTTAAGTATTACAAAGGGTGTCAAGCATGTCAGAGATTTGGAAAAATCCAGATGGTACCCGCGTCAGCAATGAATCCCATCATCAAGCCTTGGCCATTCCGAGGTTGGGGCATGGATATGATCGGCAAGATCAATCCTCCGTCAAGCAAGGGCCACATGTGGATCTTGGCCATCATGGATTATTTCACCAAGTGGGTGGAAGCCGTCCCTATGAAGTCAGTAAGTTCAAAGGATGTTGTCGATTTTGTGAAAGAGCACGTCATTCATAGGTTCGGGATTCCCCAGACTATCACGACCGATGGAGGTTCGGTTTTCACTTCTCACGAGTTCAAGAAGTTCTGTGAGGACACAGGGATTAAGCTGATTCGGTCATCTCCGTACTATGCTCAAGCTGAAGCGTCCAACCAGAGCCTTATCAAGCTGATCAAGAGGAAAATCGATGAGCACCCTAGGCGTTGGCATGAGGTTTTATCAGAGGCTTTATGGGCTTACCGCATGTCAGGTCATGGAGCGATAAAAACCTCGCCGTACCATCTGGTCTATGGACAAGAAGCCGTATTGCCTTGGGAAATTACGGCTGGATCGAGACGCGTCACCTTTCAGAACGATCTAACGGCTGAAGAATATGCAGCTTTGATGAGTGACAGTGTCGAAGATGTGACTGAGCTTAGGCTGTGGTCGCTTGAGAAAATCAAAGAGAACAAGGCCAAAGTAGCTCGTGCATACAACAAGAAGGTGAGACCTAAGGAGTTCCACGTTGGCGATCTGGTATGGGAAGCGGTGTTGCCGTTAGGGACTAAGGATGCAGCATATGGTAAATGGTCTCCAAATTGGCACGGGCCATACAGGGTCGATCAGGTTTTAAGAGGGAACGCGTACATGCTGGAAGAACTGGACGGCGTAAAATTCCCAGTGGCGGTCAACGACCAACATCTCAAGAAATATTTCCCAAGCATGTGGGACGATGGACAGTAAAATGTGAAGGCCGATACATGAAATCGGCCGAACAAAAAGAAAAATATAGCCGATGCACGGTCATCGACTCTAGAGGTCCACACACATTACAAACAGATGCCAGTTTACACATACGAACTACTGAAGAAATGCCTCGAAGGCGTGGAAGGCGTCAGCACGGACACGATCCACCTCGGCGATCTCGGCTTCGTCATCTTCATCCTTGCCCGTCACTAGCTGCTTGCTCAGGGCACGCATGTCTGCCAGATCGGTCTTCAGTTGAGCTTTGAGGCCTTCCGCCTCGTTTTGGGAACGGGCTATGGATTCTTCCTTGTCGCGAATGAGCTGTTTAGTCACCCGGACCTTCTCCTCAAGATCTTCCAGCTCCTTTTTCAAGGATGTGAGCTCGGCGCTACCGACGGAGGTGTCAGTTTTAGCATCCAGAGACGCCTTTTTCTCATTAAGCTGCTGACATCTTTCTGCAATATCGGCTTTCAGCGGAAGTTGGGTAAGACGCAGGTTGATCCTTTCACGAGCTAACTTCACCCGCGGCCCGAAGAAGGACAGATTTGCAACTGCCCAAAGCTTCACTTGCAATGCTACTGGAAGATGGTCCTGGATTTCGGCAAGAACGCTCTTCACTTCCTCAGAACCCTCGATCAACTCCTCGATCGGGGAGGACAGCAAGGTGTTAAGACGCTGGAATTGAGGTAGAGCAACCCTGGCCTGTGGTTCAGCGTGGGCAACAGAGGGAGTTGGATCGATGGATTCAGGGTCGAACGACAGCAAACCTGAAAGATCACAACTCTGACAGCCAGAAAGGCGTCAGTGTACATCCAAACGGGTGAGGATGAGCCGGAAGAACCTAAACGTACCTCTCCTAAGATTGAAGGGATGGCCGATGAGGAGGCAATCGGTTTGTGTGTGGTCGCTGGAGGCCTGGCCAGAGTGGTAGCCGTCTCATCTGCACCTTCGGGGGTTCCCAGATCCGGCGTCGCCACTGCCCCGGCTTCCCCACTAAAAACGTCCGTCGTCTGCATGAAAGGTGTTCTTAGCCGATGTAAATGATCATAAATCGGCAGATAAAAGTAAACAAGTGATAAGAGTATGTAGGGTGGCGATTTGCGAGACCTCCTGGCTCGACGAAGAAGCTTGTGGTCCTTTGCGAGCTCTCTTGGGACCCGCAGTTGGCCCCGCCTCGATTGACGCTCGGGGGGCAGCAGGTTCAGGAGCCGACCTTTTCCTAGAAGCCGATGGTGGTGAATCTGGCTGGTTCGGTGTGATGGTCCTCTCAGAATCCGTTGGGCCTAGTTCTCCTCGATTGGTCTGGGTATCCTCACTGGAGGTGTCTTCGACGGAAGCCTGTAAAGGAGGAGAATCAGTAATCGCGAGCATGTCTGCAAGAATGGAAGAATGACCAGGATCGACCAAGGCCTGAATTAGCTTACATGCGAGCTGTCTGGAGAAGGGCTCCGGCGCCTCAAAGTCTTCCTAGCAGCTACCTTCCTCACCATCGTTCTGGTTTTAGTCGGAACTCGAGGGGCAGCTGACTTAGGAGCTGCTGGTTTCTTGGAAGCCGATTGTGGGGTTATCGGCTGTTTCTGCATTATGACCTTTTTCAGAGGTGGCGAGTCTTTGCAGAAAAGAACCACAGGAGCTGGCGGGAAGAACTCGAAGGGGGAGCCATCGCTGTGCATAGGCTCAGGGCCATCTTGTTGCTGCAAAGAGAAAGAGTGGATTAATAAAAGGATCAATTGCAGGCTGCATCAAGAAAATTTGCAAGTAGTGGTACCTGGTCCACGGGGATGTCATAGTCAGCATCGAGCTGTTTCAGCGACGGTCCCAGGGCTTTCCTGAAAACGTGGGTTTTCCACATCATCCACCAGTCTTCGAAGCCGTCAGTTGACGAAGCGAAGGTGAGGTCATTTGGAATAGGGATGGTCAGAGCATCAAAGAAGGAGTAACACCTTTGGCTGGTGAGAGGATCAGGCAGATCGGCTCTGCTCTCCGTAAGGTGATGGAGAAAGAAGTGGGGAGCTACTTGTCCAAGGCCAAATTGCCGGGCCACTAAGACTGGCTGGTAGAATTCATACCCAGGTTTGATTATTCTGTTGGACGTACTCATGCCAACTGGAAGGAAACAGGGACGAATCACGGTGGAAAAGAGCTGCCGAGTGCTGGTATCATCGGCAAAATTATCCAGTCTGAAGGAGAGTGGATTTTCAAAGTGTTCTGATTCCTCCATGTAAGGGAAGAAGGTAGGGTTGTCCAGGCCTTGGAAGAAAATGCTGAACCACTTAGACGCCTCCTGAGAGGCCAGTTTACTGCCTGGCAGTCGATACAAAGCTTGGCCATAGCTGGTGCATCGGATCTGCTTCCCTTTCACATCTGGAAAGGTGCAGCTCGCCAAGAGGGGGAAGTTTGGGATGTGATTTTGGAAATATAGCTGAGCCCATAACTGAATAAACCACCAAGGACCACCTGTTTTGACTGCTATGCCCGAAAACAGCTTGACAGACATCAACTGGAGGTATCGATAGACTTCTCCCAGAAACAGTTTGCCAAGGCCAAGTTGGGTACCTTTGGCCAGTTCGTGGGCTAAGGAAAGATAGTTTTTGGTTGGAGCAAGGGAAGGGCCACAGAATATGAAATGCTCCAGCCAAAAGTTGAGAAAGGCTGTATGTTCTTTCTCTGACACAGGGCCCTTTGTTTTCATATGGCGTTGGAGGTAGGCACCCCAGTTTGTGCAGTCTGTTTTAGAAGACAGCTTGTAAGGGACTTTGGTCAGTTTAAAGGCAGAGGGGCTGGGTGATGTAACATCCAGGCCAGTGATCATCACCACATCTAATAAAGTTGGTGACATAGGGCCATGACCGAACATGAAGCAGTTCAGAGCGTCAGACCAGAAATAGCCGATGGTTTTCAGAAGATTCTCATGTTTCTCAAGAGGAGACAATGATAAGTGCAAGGCGTCGGCTATCCCTGTAGTTTCCCATTGGGATTGGTAAGCTCTAGCTACTCTACTGAACCAGGAGACCCAGTGTTCGGGGGGATTAGGCCAGGCTCGCAAGCAGTCGGCCCAAGAGTTCAGATCTAGATCTTGGCTTACGAAGGGGATTCTATTTGCTTCGCAAGAAATCAGATGGGCAGGACTAGAATCTGTACGAGGACCAAGACAAAGGGAATTTGGGAGAGAAGGATGTGGCAGCAGGATGTCTGAAACCTAGAAAGTTTAATGGTGGAATAAAGGCATTAATTCAGGTGTTCGTCATTAAATTCTAACATCGCGTTTAGACTGCGAAGGGTTGAGTTATAGCTTGGTTGACTGTGAGAACGTGACAAGGTGAAAGCCGATACATTGCTATCGGCTCCTGGAGCATCGACTTATTTTTGTTATCGGCAAAATTGGGGCGGAAAGACAATCTTCGAGAAACGGATTTTTCATTCATTCATTCAAAAGCAGATTGCTTACAAGCGGCTGATGGATTACAAAAGGGAGCATACTACTACTACTACTACTACTGGTTCCTAATCTAGGCCGAGGTCGTCGTCGCTGCCGTCGCCGCCGTCTTGTTCGCTGTCATCAGCGCTGCTGCCGGCGTCGTCTTCGCTGCTGCTGCTGAAGAAGCCAGCAGGGGCCTCCTCGTCCTCGTCATCGTCTTCGGTGTCCTCGCTGGACCCGGCGCGGAAGCGCTTCGTTGGCGGGTACTCGTCGGAGGAGGTGTCCTCCTCCGATTCCTCCTCCTCGTCGAAAGACTCGACGCCGTCCCAAGACCAGGCGTCGTCGCTGCTCTTCGCCTCCATTTCCCCGTCAACGAGGAACTGTAGGCTCTCATCGCCGTCAGTCAGGGACGCATCGTCCTCCGACCAGACGGCGAAATCCCAGTCCCTTTCGTCCCACCATCGTGGGGCGAAAGTACTGTACGCCGCCGTGGGCGGGTGCTCTGGCGTCGGCTCTCGGTCACTGATGCTGTTGGAAGACTGGGAGGAACGGGCGGAAGAGGAAGAGGCCATGGCGGAGGAGAAGGGATTTTTCGGTGGAGGAAGAGGGTTTTCTGGCTACTGGAGGAAGATGGGGACTGCGAACTGCTCAGACGAATTTAAATAAGGGGAATATTGGAGAGACGGTTCAATGCCATAGCGGTTTCCCAGATTGCACTGCCAAAATCATCAAATCATGCAGTGCGGAGGAGGTGAGAAGGCAGGGCATCATGATGAAGGGGTAGCGTGACGATTCTGTTCTGCCACGCATTCTGTCAACGCGCGACCCGATACAAAAAAAAAGGGAGAGGAGAAGAAAAAAAAACACAGAGTGGTTTTGGAATTATCATTGCCAAAACCAGGGGGGCATGTGTTATCGCCATATTTTGGCCAGAGAAGGGGATGGGCCGTGATCAAAATGGGCTTGGAAGATGCGTATATTCAACGTGTTGTTGGATCGGCCTAGTGCATGGATTTGGGCTAAATTGCCCGTGTATCTTGTATCATAGTAGGTTTCGTGTTAGTTTAGGTTCCGTTTCAATTTAGGTAAAGATAGAATTGTAGAGTTATTCCAAAAGTAGAGAGTCTCCGGACTATAAATATGTACCTAAGGTTATCGAGAAAAAGAGGACAATCACGTTCACAACAAACACAATCTCGGCGCATCGCCACCCCTTGTTTCTAGGGTTTTTCTCGGGTAAGTGCCATGCTGCCTAGATCGCATCTTGCGATCTAGGCAGTATTTACTTATGCGTTGTTTGGTGTTACTCGTACTGAAGCCTTGTTGATGGCGAGTAGTACTATTATCATAGATTTGTGTAGGCTAGCAACAGTACTTTTCGCTATGATTGTTTAGTTTTGCTGCCTCTAGCTATCTCGCCGCCTTTGCACCTTTTCCCGGGTGTAAGGGTGGCATCTTGCTTGATCTTTATTTAAGTCGATTTGATCTGTTATAGTTGTGCCTTGTTCTCCAAGGTTTAGTTTGATATCTACATGATCAGGCCTTGCAAACGGGTTGAACGATCCAGTGATATGTAAGATATGGTTTACCAATCCAAGAGGAGTTGTTCCGGGAATTGACTTTATGTTGGTTTTTAGGCCTTCTCTAGGGTTAGTTTTCCATCATCTTTTATATCTACCAGGCTCAATTACGTGTAGGACGTTCCAATTATGTAGTGAAAACGTTAAACTATCATGGATCGATTTAACTTGTATTGATGAAGCAAAGCCCCATGTTATCATAGATCTAATGCAGAACCATGGGTTAATCGGCTCTAGGAGCCGATTCACAGGGAAACCTGGGAGCCGGTCACGGCTCGAATTTTACGTATACTTTTTTACCATGCAGGAAACCAATCGGAGCAATCCATCACCTTCCTGATCAGGTATAGGTCAGGTGGCACGCCCTCGAACCAAGCCAGGACGTGTGCCGGAGTTTTGCGGGCCGTTGCCCGAGGGACCAGGGCCCACCAGCAGTTCTGGGAGCCTCCCGGCTCTTCGTGTTGCTCGTCGCTGCTCGCCGGTGAGTTTTGGCAGGCAACAGTTACCAAAGAAATTTATCCACAACTAGACAGTGATTAGAAAAAAATATGATTGCTGGAGAGGATACTGGCTAGGTAGGAATGAGATGTCTCAGGATGCTTAGATTCGTCGCTGTCTACACGCAGTGCTAACTTGAGTTTACAATGTGTGTTTTGGTGGTTAATTGTCGCGCAGTGTTGGTATTGCCATCTCGCTGAAATTGTATGTGTAGATATGCAACCGTCTCTTGTGGCATCATGACAAAATCTAGGTTGTAGATCTCATATATGGTATAAACTATCTGGCCTAGAGTTGTAAAATTAGTGGCAAGTTGCAACTCAGGGATAGAGATAAACTGTAAGTAGGATGGCCCCTTCATGTTACATCTTTCGATTCTAGAATATATATTACTAGTAGTGGTACTTGTTTTGATTTGTGAGTGTTTATTGTTTTGTCGGTTTTGCTAGTTCTCTGTGTTACAAGTTGACTAATGTGTGTTTATGCTCTGGTGGTCTTTGTTTGGGCTGCCTCTCGACAAGTTTTCTTACAAATCGGTGCTATGTTGTGTCTCGATCACATCAGTTGACTCTCGCAAGAAGAAGACACCTCTCGTCTAATTGTCTTTCACAATGCAATTGTAATGCAGCTGCCAACAGAGTTTGTGTCAAAACCAACATTCCGCACCCATCTCCGGTTGCAATTTTCTTGTGGATTTTCACGTCTATAAATTGAGTATTTGAGCTGCCTGAAAAGTGCAACTCTGTGTGGTGTCTATATGTACTCTACAAATCCTAACAATTAGACATCGAAACAGAGACACAGGCTACAAAGACAGTAGTGAGAATGTGAGATGGGTGTCGCGGCATTGGCGGGTATTCTGGCCATGACATACTGGCTGCAGCTTCGACCAGATCCTGTAGGGTTCGCAGCATAGAAAACAAAAAAAAATCTATGATGGGAACAACTACGTACCAAGATCTATCTACTAGATACAAGCAATGGGCGGATGTATATCCGTAGAGAACATACCCTTGAAGGCCAACAAAGCTTAACGAGTTCAAACTCGTGGTTGATGTAGACGATCTCTTGCCGATCTCAAGATCGAGAGGAAGTCCTAGCGTCGCAAAACAGCAGCGCATCCGTGCTCGCACACACGTACAAGACACCGAGCAACCTCTGCCTCCTCGCTCCAGCGATGCAGCGGAAGCACAACTCTTTCTTGCCGAATAGCCACCGGGAACATGTATCTCGCTAGTTCGAGACCATGGGGATAAATTCTAGAGGGGGAGAGAGATCCTTCACGAGGAGGTGTGAGTGAGAGAGAGGGAGGGAGGCTCCTTTTATAGGGAGAGGGGGGAACCCAAGGGGCCATGCGCCCAGCCATGGGGCTGCCCCTCCCCTTGTTTCATTTATGTGGGTGGACACTCCACTCACACAAAAGCCTTTCAATTTCCTCCACTCAAAAACCCACTGAAATTCCCATTAAATTTCCACCAAATTTAATGCAAACTCTCATTAAATAAAACTCCTTTTATTTATTCAGAATTTTGTCAATTACTTTAATGACAAACATTCTCATATAACCCCTTGCTAGTATTTCATTTCACACGCAAAAACACTTTCTGCAATTTCACCCGAAAACCTGTTTCGGTATCTAGTGAAATAAATTCCTACGCTTGTTATTCTTTTCGGCATAAAACTTTTGCTCCAATTGGATGCCAGTGTCCCTTAAGTGTGCCACCCTACGGTTCGCGAATAATGCGGACATGATCGAGACCCTTCTCCGATCAATAATCAGAAGCGGGACCTGGAGATCCATACTGACTCCCACACATTCAACGATGACTTTCCTGTGATCGTCGGAACCTTTTACGCTAGTATCTTAATCCCTTTGTTTCATGATATATTACATGTCCGATATTCGATCATCGGTATCTCCATACCTAGTTTGATCTCGTTACCGACATGCACTCTTTTCTTGTTCCCGTGATATAACATTCTAGTGATTAAATCACTTGCTTGCAAGCTAACCAATGTGATATCACCAAGAGTGCCCAGAGTATATCTATCCGTCATCGGGATGAACAAATTCCACTCTCGATCCATGAGCCTCAACATAACACTTTAATAGTTCTGAAGTCATCTTTATAATCACCCAGTTACAGTGTGACGTTTGATGTGATCAAGAAACTCTTCCAGTGTTAGTGATTGACATGATCTCATGGTCTAAGGATTAGGATCACTTCGTAAGTTGTTATAGCAATATAAACTCAATGACTTTGATCGTAATGCTATACTTCGGATGAATGTTCATCATATCATTACACTAATATTGTGACCTCGTTATTAACAACATCCAATGTCCATGATCAGGAAACCTTTGATCATCTTGTTAATCAACGAGCTAGTTTATAAGAGAGGCATAACTAGGAACTTCCTTTTTGTTTATTAAACACACATGTATTAACGTTTCCGTATTAATACAATTATAGCATGCAAAATAAACATTTATCATAAATAAGTAATACGATAATAACCACTTTATTATTGCCTCTTGGGCATATTCCCTTCAGTCTCCCACTTGCACTAGAGACAATAATCTAGTTTGAAAAGTTTGCGTTTTGAACACCTATGGCTTTCTGGTGTTCCATATATGCAATTACAAGTGGTTAACATGATCTACGGATCTGACAATTCAAGGTCTGTGTGTATTTGCATGTCTTTGCGTCTTCACGCATCACTCATTCTCCAATGAGATGACATTGTATAAATTTGGTCTTTTGGTGAGACCTTTAGTTCCTTGGGGTTAAATCATGTCGATACTATTGTCATACAATATATATTTAGTGTTAGCCCATTGCGAACCACACCTTAGTTTGATAACAAACTACTTGACACAAATACCCTCCTTTGCTGCTACTATAGCAGTCATATACTTATCCCTTTTTGTTGTAGTATTAGTCACAATGTCTTAACTTTGGAATTCATCCAAATCCGTCATAGAAACTCCTTTCCATTACATTGTTCCACCCATAGTTTAAATGAAGATAAACTTAATTTGTATCTTGTGACAAAACTAGTATCAATGTAACGCTTTACAATGAATTATTTGTAATTGTTTGTCACCTCTACACAAATATATTCTTAGTTCTTCCAAAAGATCATAAGAATATCCTCAGTATCGTCCAATGATCATTTTATGATTAATTCTAGTATATGCTCATAACACTTAGAGTATAGGACATATATGGATGTGTACATATCATGGTATGATTGATCAAAACATCCTTGTGATTTCACTCATCAAGTGTCAAAGCACTTGAATCTTGTTTCACTTATCAAGTGTCGATACACTTGAATCTTGATTCAATTCCTTTCCATGCGACAAGAACCATTTCTTGTCGTTTCTATATTGAACTCCATCAATATCTCATATATGTATGTTTGGCACAACCATATTAGCGTCATAGTCTATCCACTATAGACATTCATGCTAAATATTCGGGTTTTGCCTAAGTCTTTCATCGAAAATGAAATTCTTAACCTTTATCAATAAAAGATACATCATTTATAATCAACAAGATGTCCTCCACATAATGTATTAGAAATATGTCTCAGCGCTCCCACTTAATTTCTTGCAAATGCAGGCATCTTCATCGTCTCCAGATACAAACTCATTTTTCATCACGGTGAAGATTCCAACTCCGCGATGCTTACTTCAACCATTGAAGTTTGCATGCCCTTTTAGCATCCTTTGAATTTAACAAAACCCTTTGGACCGTGTCTTGTACACGTCCTAGGTAACCATTCTATTAGAAGAATTTTGTTTTGTTTATTCATCTACCATATACCAAATTATATGTAGTGGTTGCTACTTTAATCCATATAGAATAAATATCGCTATGAAAGATCAAATCTTGTCATAGTCAACTCCTTGAACATTATCGTAAAATACTTTATGACATGTCGACTATTTCATAGATGTGAAACATCCATGTCTGTTTCTTTATAGATCCAAATACGACCAATAGGTTTTTACACCTTTCCGGAGGGTCTTCCAAGTTTAAAACTTGATTTCTCGTGTATGGAACAATCACGGATTTTATGGCTTCAAGCCATTTGACAGAGTCAGGGCCCATCATCGCGTCTTTGCATGTAGTATGTTCATCATTATCAAACAATAATGATTTACTCTCAAATCTCAGTATTTGATTGTTTATCCGACCTATTTGGTTCAATAGGAACTTAGATCTCTGTGACCACAATATTTGAGGCACATAAGCTATGAGCATTAAGGCTGCCTCCGGAACAATTTCCGGCGCTGCGAAACTCAGCACATTTAGCTAAGATTCGTTAACCTTATCAAAGTTCTATTATCCACCCACTTATTTTTTTTGCGAAAAATTCCTTTTTCAAGAAACTTCAAATTTTAAGCGACAAACCCTTTTGTCCTTGGTGTTATGGAGGAATAACCAATTGTTATTCGAAATAACCTACAAAGACATGCTCATCCAACTTCGGTTGTAAACATCTTACTTATATTTAGCATACCAAAATTTAAGAAATGACAACTTGGGTTTTACCCCACAACATAACTCATATGGTGTCATTTCAACGGATCAAGATGGAGCTCTTTTCGGTGTAAAAGCGGTAGTCTCTAAAGCTTTAATCTTTTAAAACATAATGGCAGTTTTATAAATAACCCCTTTGATCCAACCACGTCAAACAAGGTTTCATTACAAATCTCAAACACTCCATACTCCTATGGTGTTTCGGGAGATGTAAATTTAGGTGTTTTGCTAAACTTGCAACTCAAATAAATCCCTTTATGATAAATCATAATTCATTTATTTTTCTTGTTACACTTGTAACTCAAATAAATCCCTTTATGATAAAATCATAAATCATTTATTTTCTTGTTACAATGATTCTCCACTTCATCTTGAAAGTTTTTGAACGTTTTCAAATATTTCATACTTCTTTCTCATTAAGTGAATATTCACTCAAATTTCTAGAGAAAGCATATGAAGTTGGAATCCATCGCTTACGACTATACATAATGGACTACATACATCGATATGTATAAATTCCAATAATTTTAGTCGATCGTTCTTCTTTGGCCTTTGAACAAAGTTTTAATTATCCTGAGGAAAGTCTCACAAGCGTCACTTGATCAAATCAAAGACTCCAAAAATCCATGAAAATGGAGTTTCTTCATGTTTTCTTTCCAATATAATTTAAACGGCGATGTCACTTCGTAAGTGATCTTCCAATCGTTTGTCTTGCGACATTTTAGCATTAGCTTTATGGATGTGATTTCTCCAACTAGATTTGTAAATCATCCATCTTATATGGAATACGGTAATTATTTGAACAACCTTTGTTCTCATAATACCCGATTTAAATACCAATTATTAAAACAAATCTTGAAGTCGAGCTTTGATGTTAATGAGAAATACAAACAACAGTTTGTTTGTTTTCGATGAACATCATCACATATTCTCTTGCTAGTTACTTATTAGGCCATTGTGGTTCATGAATTGCGTCGTTCCGTATGAAATTTCATACCAACCAATTCGGTATATAATACCCAAGATCCACATTGTTTAACAAGCAAATAATACAACCATAACATGTATATCATCCTTATAGCTAAATTGGATATTTCCAATCTTTTCTTTTCTGCCAAATATATTTTTGTAGATTCTCTTTCAGCATTTCCTTTTTCCTTTTAAAAGAATCTATCAACATCAAAACTGGCGCCATATACATGAGACATAGTCCAAAACATGTATATTCAAATAATAATACCTTTGGACTTGCACTTTGAAGTAGATCACCATCATCAAAATGATCGGCATTCTTTCAAAATCCATTCTTTAGTAATATTTTAGTGTAGTAAACACTTTACATACATCTTCTATTCATCCTTATCATGACGACTTTCATGATCAAGCTAATGTAGCTTATAAAGGCGAATCGTGAGTATAACATTACTTTCCAAAACCCTTTTTGGATGATTAGGATGTCTAGCATCTCCAACCTTCGCAAATTCTCATCCAATATGAGAACATATATTATACTCTATCATATTGAAACCAAAACATTGTCTCAGATATCGTTATATATGTCACACATGATGGTTTCTGAAACAATTCTTTCATCTCCTAGATAAACTTGATATTAAAACAATCAAGAATCATGGAGGCAAACATGATACTTAAGATACTAACACTGGAATTGTTACTCTCGATTTAATACCAATTATTAAATTACACGGAGTGAACAGAGTTTGCTGAAAGTTTGCAATAGGACTTTAAACTTTAGATTGACACTCAACACATACCGGTTTCTTAAAGTAAATATCTAGAATTCTATAGTTCTATCATCTCAATTACAACTATGCATAAGGTGGTGAACGAATGCCAATGACTACAACTAATTATGCAAATTCACTTTGATTTAATTTATGATAAATTGAGTTCTACTAATCCAAATTAGAAATGAACTCCCACTCAAAAACGACATCCCTCATGTCTTTTTGGTGATTACATAAACCAAATTCACTACACCAAGTCCGATCATCACGTGAGTCGGTGTAGCTTTAAAGACGAGCATCAAATGGGCATCATATCTACCATATGACTCATGCTTAACCTTTCGGTCCGTGTTCCGAGGCCATGTCTGTACATGCTAGGCTCGCCAAGTGAGAACCTTAGTATTCGCGTGTGTAACTGTCTTACACCCGAGATATGCTCGTGGATTCAAGTACACCCGATCATCACGTGATGTCTTGAAGCGACGAAACATTGTCGGTGCATACTAAGAAAGAACATATTTTTATATTGATATTTAAATGAGGGATCATCTTATTATGCTAATAAAACGCCAAACAAGCAATATAAGATGCAATCAAACATCACATGTTTGTAAGTGAAAAGATATGGTTTCCGCATATGATATCCATCATGTGCACCGTGGTATGATCTCTATCATATCTCTAGTTGTAAGGCCAAGGTCTATGGAACCTACACATTGAGTATCATATCATACTTCTACTTACAACATCACCATATCATAACACTAGCCCAACAACAATCTAAACTAGACGCCTCTAATTTATCCATTGCAAGTTTTACGTGGCTTAGGGCTTTCGAAGAAAGAACCGTTCTTACCTACGAACATGAACCACAACGAGGATTACCAAATTGTTGACAACTCAATGCAAATTAGATATTGACTATAGTAGGAGAGACAGACACCCTATAGCCACTTATGCAAAACTAGTTGCATGTCAAGTGTGGAACAGGTCTCATGTGCGAGGACATGTAAAGTTTGTCCGGGCCGCTTCATCCCACTATGCCACCAATATCCAAAGTACAACTAAGAAGCAATAAAATGATCATCATCGCCCACGTACTCATATGTGTACTACCCGTGCAAAGCATCTACGCATAGATCCGGCTCTGATACCACTGTAGGGTTCGCAACATAGAAAACACAATTTTTTCTACGATGGGAACAACTATGTACCAAGATCTATCTACTAGATACAAGCAACGGGCGGATGTATATCTGTAGAGAACATACGTTTGAAGACTGACAAAGCTTAACGCGTTCAAACTCGTGGTTGATATAGAGGATATCTTGCCGATATCAAGATCGATAGGAAGTCCTAGCGCCGCAAAATAGCAGCGCATCCGTTCTCGCACACATGTACAAGACACCGAGCAACCTCTGCCTCCTCGCTCCAGCGATGCAGCAGAATCACAACTTTTTCTTGCCGACTAGCCACCGGGAACATGTATCTCGCTAGTCCAAGACCATGGGGGATAAATTCTAGAGGGGGAGAGAGGTCCTTCACGAGGAGGTGTGAGTGAGAGAGAGAGGGAGGGGGGCTCCTTTTATAGGGAGAGGGGGGGGGGGCACCCAAGGGGCCATGCGCCCAGCCATGGGGCTGCCCCCTCCCCTCCTTTCATTCATGTGGGTGGACACTCCACTCACACAAAAGCCTTTCAATTTCCTCTACTAAAAAACCCACTCAAATTCCCATTCAATTTCCACCAAATTTAATACCAACTCTCATTAAATAAAACTCCTTTTATTTATTCATAATTTTGTCAATTAGTTTAATGACAAACATTCTCATATAACCCCTTGCTAGTATTTCATTTCATATGCAAAAGCACTTTCTGCAATTTCACCCGAAAACCTGTTTCGGTATCTAGTGAAATAAATTCCTGCGCTTGTTATTCTTTTCGGCATGAAACTTTTGCTCCAATTGGATGTCAGTGTCCCTTAAGTGTGCCACCCTACGGTTCGCGAATAATGCGGATATGATCGAGACCTTTCTCTGATCAATAATCAGAAGCGGTACCTGTAGATCCATACTGACTCCCACACATTCAACGATGACTTTCCTGTGACCGTCGAAACCTTTTACGCTAGTATCTTAATTCCTTTGTTTCACGATATATTACATGTCCGAGATTCGATCATCAGTATCTCCATATCTAGTTTGATCTCATTACCGACATGTACTCTTTTCTCGTTCCCGTGATATAAAATTCTAGTGATCAAATCACTTGCTTGCAAGCTAACCAATGTGATATCACCGAGAGGGTCCAGAGTATATATATATCCGTCATCGGGATGAAAAAATTCCACTCTCGATCCATGAGCATCAACATAACACTTTAGTAGTTCTGAAGTCATATTTATAATCACCAAGTTACGGTGTTACGTTTGATGTCATCAAGAAACTCTTCCGGTGTTAGTGATTGACATGATCTCATGGTCTAAGGATTAGGATCACTTCGTAAGTTGTTATAGCAATATAAACTCAATGACTTTGATCGGAATGCTATACTTCGGATGAATGTTCATCACATCATTACACTAATATTGTGACCTCGTTATTAACAACATCCAATGTCCATGATCAGGAAACCTTTGATCATCTTGTTAATCAATGAGCTAGTTTATAAGAGAGGCATAACTAGGAACTTCCTTTCTGTTTATGAAACACAAATGTATTAACATTTCCGTATTAATACAATTATAGCATGCAAAATAAACATTTATCATAAATAAGGAATACGATAATAACCACTTTATTATTGCCTCTCGGGCATATTCCCTTCAGATCCCACTGCGGTAGAGCGGGCACGTCTGGCGCTTCTCCCACCCCCAAACGGCCGCCAACAATAGCTGTTTGGGGGACGGGGCGCTATCGGGGCCACCAGATGCAATTACCGGCTGAAACAAGATCTGGTGCCTAGTCGACTCCCCCAAATAGCCCCCAATCCCCGCTCGAGGAGGAGCGCGGTGGCTTCGTCGTCCCTAAGCACGCGGAGGTAGAGAAACACATAGCGTCGATGTGGATGCATAGGGAAAGAGCTGGAGCTGGTCGTCCTAGCGCCGATGCTAGCCACCCCCTCCCGTAAAGGAACACGGACAACACTGCAGTATCACGGACACAAACATCACCATTCACACCCTCCCCTGCCTCCTCCGCCATCGTCCTGGGCGACGAAGAAGCACACTGTCGCGGTTAGCAGCATATTATTCCCCTCCTCTTCATCCTTGGCATGTGCATTCTGGACAATGCGGCGCTTCTTGGTTCCCAGGAGAATGGGAAAAGAAGGAGAGAGAGAGAGAGAGAGAGAGAGAGAGAGAGAGAGAGAGAGAGAGATGGGGTAGGCAGGGGACTGACATCGACATGTTGGCTTTGGTTGCTTTTTGGTTCATTCGGTGCCCCCGGTCGCCTCCCCCGCCCCGCCATTGTGCTAAGTGTCTACGGGGATCCGGGTGTAATATTTGGCAATTTTTAGTATATGGGGTTATTGGGGAGGCGACTAGGCACTTTTTTATCACCGAATATAATTTTATGTGGTTGGGGGGGGGGGGGGTTATGGGTGATGGCTAGAGATGCTCTTATTGGTTCTCATGTCAACACCCTAGTTGTCGCTGGACCAAACTTATGACTGGTATGTCTCTCGATGAATGACAATATTATACTATAGCTTAAGCTTGAGCAAAAGCGAGCCATCTGAGGCCATCTGCTTGCGCGTGTGTTTCTGGCCGTTTGATCTTCACTCTGAATCATCTCAACCGTGCAATTTCAGATGTTCAATAAAGTCTTACGAGCTGGTATCTACCGTCCCTGCCCCACCCCTATCTCGATCCCATTCCCCTCCACCTGAGCTCCCGAGTGCCGAGCTCCGCCCATCCCAACCCCTCCTCCATCTCCCCGACAATGGGTGCTACCCCCTCTGCTGCCGATCTCTCCCTCTCACCTCTGCTCCCTACGCCCCCTCCATTCACGAGGCCACCGCCTCCCGTCCAGCTCCTGCATCCAGTGTCGACCGCCTCTACTTCCCCGCCTCGAACCTGCTTAGTACCGATTCAACATTGCCCTCGACCTCGCGCACCCTCCCGCCACCACGCTTTGTCGATGGTGAGGAACATAAGGAGGTGAGCGCGTGGGACGATGAGGGTGAGAGAGAGGCGGCGACGTGGGTAGAGACGCTCCTATGTGGGATTACGCGAATATGTTGCATCATCCTCACCGCTTTGACTGGAAAAACCAGGGACGAAATGGCGCAAAAAAGGAATTGAAAAGGAGAAGTCCCCTCCACTCCCGAGCTCTCCCTCTCACCTCCGCTCCCTCCGCCCCTCCACTCACGATGCCACCGCCTCCCGTCCAGCTCCCGCATCTAGCGTCGACCGCCTCTGCTTCCTCGCGTCGAACCTGCCCAGTACCGATTCAACATCGCCCACGACCTCATGCACATTTCTGTTGCCACACTTTGCTGGTGGTGAGGAATATAAGGAGGAGGTGAGCGTGTGGGACGGTGGGGGTGAGAGAGAGGGAGCGACGCGGGTAGAGACGCTCCTATGCGGGACTACGCGAAGATGTCGCATCATACTTACTGCTTTGACTGGAAAAATCAGGGACAAATGGCAGAACAGAAGGAATTGAAAAGGAGAAGGCTCGCGAAGCTTGCGATGAAGCGGTGCAGAGCAATTTGCCAGAACCTGGAATCTACGGTACATGGAAAAATGGCAGAAAAGAAGGAATTGAAAAGGAGAAGGCTCGCGAAGCATGCAATGAAGCAGTGCAGAGCAATTTGCTAGAACCTGGAATCTACAGTAACCGAACAGAAGAATCGCTCAAAGGAAAACATGGAGCGTTAACAGGGTGAGAAATGGTCGCGTCTTGCGAGAAACTGTCACGTTTCATGTCACTTCAATAGTTAATATGTATGTCTTCCTAAAACAAAGCAGAATAAGCTAATTTTGGCCCCTCTTGGGCTCTGCAACTGAATTTGATTTTGAATATATTAGCATATCTCGAAAATACATGAGATGCTTATGTAAATCGATACATGTTCTACGTTGTTCTACAATTTCTACACGAGTTAACAAAAATTTAGTGCCTTTGACTTAGAGCATGCTCTAGGATTAATAAACAAGCGGGTTTCATTGACTAAGTGGGTCCAAAAGAAATGTCATAACTTCTATTTTTCATTTTGATGTACAGAAATTATCAAACTTGATTACATATTATATCTTGCTTTTATGTAAATATTTGTGGCAACTTTCAACCATACCTTCTCTTCTAAATTTTATTGAACCATTGAATAATTTGGAATATATCAAGTATAAACCCTGCATAGAATTAGTATATATGTAATCTGGTCTTTATTAACTAAACTAATCATTTAATAATCCAACCACTTATAAGTGTTGAATACAAAATTTTAACTTCCCTTGGAGCTCTGCAATCCAAATAGATTTTGAGGCATTCGAACAAGGTTACCGTATGATCTTTATAAGTTAGCTTGCTTCGACAACATTAGTTTTTTTTAACTTAATCATGTAATATGCCAGTTTTTTGTGATACTGAACTTGGTCTATTGCTCGATGTATTTTCATTTAAAGTTTGCTCGATATACCTTTATTTAGTTGAAGAAACACTGGTACCCTTATGTTTCTTATGAGCTTCAATATGAAATAAGGGCCCGTTTCTTGAGTTTAAGGTCAGTTCTCTCGGTTTCAGATATGTCTAACACGCAGATGACACATTTGTCTACCGATTAAAACATTCAACCCCATATGCTCATATATTTAATTTATGGTAACACAAACAAAAAAAAATGTTATCAGCAATGAGTACAACATACCTATCACACTCTGCCAAATAGACGATAGGCGGCGCGGCGAAGCGCGCATATTCACCTAGTAGCACCTTAATCTCAGACGGAGCAGTTTCATTTTGCTCTTTTTTGAATTGTTTATTTCTTGGAGAGCAACCACATATTTTATTGATTGAAAATCAAGTTACAAGATGCAACACATGAGGAATCTAAAAGATAAACCACAATAAAATAATTATCCCAAAAACTTAAACATAAAACTATAAGATATCGAGAAATCAAATCAATCCTTACGGTTTCCTGCAATCACCGAAGTCAGGGCCGCCGCCCAACTCGCCGTTGAGACACATGCCGTAAAGCCTCCACCATTGCCAGAACCAAGAAAGCATTATGGCCAACGAGGCTTTATAAGTCAATGAACATGCCTGCTGCATGCAGCAATGCACATTTTGCTGTGTCATGTCGACCGAGTGAGGTCCTCGTGTTGTCTTGGAGTAGCCTCCCATCAGCGATGCCGGAAAACAACGATAATTTCGGACGAACATCCTCGCTCCAGATAAACCACCTCATCCCAGTCATCAGTGTTAATGCGGATAACGATGAACGCCAGAGACACACCGAGAAGCAGATCTCCCCAGATTTGAAGAACGAAGAGAAAACCAAGCTGTCTATCTGAATGACCGAATATCATACGTTTCCATCACCCCCGAGGATCCATCGTGAAGATTGCTACCGGTGTGGGAGTAGAGTTGAGGCAGACTGTTTGGCATAGGCCGACATGGGATCCTTCAACTGTATGTGGTCGTCGAAGGTGAAGTCAGAGTCACTCGCTCGTGGAGGAGCAATAAAAAAGATGCTCAATGACAACTTGGATGATGACATTTCTTCTCGTCGGCGTATATATGCTTCGTGCAGGTGGCCGGGTTGGCCGAGGTGCTCAATGTGGCCGTATTCCAGGACAACATTTTGTTGCTTTGTAGATGTTTTTGTCTAGTTCTGTGCTAATTAACGAGTCAATTCTCTTCTATCTTTTTTTATGAAAACAAGCAAAATTAGCCGTTTCTTAAAAAAAAGTTGCCCAACTATATTAGAAAAATAATTTGTCATATACCTGCCACCTTATATTTCACCATCATACCAAATCGTGTGATGGTTGATGCAACATGAGTATTGGAGCATTGCAGAGCAGCAATTCATTGAGGAGCAATTGCATCAATCCGCCACAACAATTACAATCGAAGGGCGGATGTTGCATGCATTTGGTCTACTTTAAGTTAGTTTAGGATGACGACTGGGACCAGACAAGATGGAGTTGCTGCGGTGCATGTGCGAGAACTTAGCATACATATATATGCATGTTGCTTCCTGATTGTCTGCATCAACCTCCTCAAAATGCCAGTTTTCCGTGCCTAGTGTTTTTTTTTAAGAAACACAGTACAATTCAACATCTGGGCATGGGAGACATATGGAAATGGATGGTCGGAGGTGGCGTACAATCTTTTACATGTCATACCCTCTAGGAGCATTTGGTTGCCCCTACCAATTCCCCGGCCGGGGCATAGCTCAGTCAACCTCGCACGGGACGTTGGAGTAGCCAGTGCGAGAACAATTGCACTTATCAGTTGCACTTATTGTGTTGTCTCCATTTCCTTAACCTAGAAGCCAAGAACTCTTGTGTTGGTTGCTTCTAGGAGGTGGTTTTTAGCCGTTTCGATGCAGTTTCATCTTATTTGGTAGCATGTACTATGTGGTTTGGGCTGTCGACATTCTGCGTGAGTTGTGAGCCTACCAACGACGTTTTCCCACTTCTGATTCTAAATGTTCTAACAATTTTTTATCTGGCACCTCACTTGGAAAATTATAATCAACCACACCAATAATCTATTTTGATATACATGTCCGGGTTGTTCAACTTAATCTTCAGAGCAACCAATTCTTATCACTACTACATCGATCGGCTTGTTCAACTTAATAATTTTCTCATTGATTAGTTCTTATCACTACATTGAGGAGCTTTTTCATTCAGAGATATCTGTTTTTATTAACTAATTTCGTAAAACTGGCAAAAAAATCGGATGAGTAATGATGAGTAAAGCTGGGAGATTGAAGATGCTAAACTCGGTGCTTACCTCACTAGCCGTCTACATGATGACAATAAACGAGATGCCAGCATGGGTAAAAACAGAGTTTGATTGTAGAAGGCATGCTTAGCTCTGGGCTGGGGAAGGAAACTGTAATGGAGGTAAATGCAGAGTGAGCTGGAAGTTAGTCCGCGGACCCAAACGCTTGGGTGGCCTTGGTGTCCACTGTATTGAGTCCTTCGGCGTGGCGCTAAGGCTGCGGTGGCTCTGGCAAAAATGGAAGAACCCCAACAAGCCTTGGGCTCATATGGCAGTACCCGCAAACAAGAAAGACCAGGCCCTCTTTTCAGCAGCTACCAAGATCACGGTCCAAAATGGTAAAACAGCCATTTTTTGGACGGACAGATGGCCGGAGGACCAGGCCCCTTCAGTCATCTCACCTGACATCTTCAAAATCTCGGTACGGAAACGCAGAACGGTTAACGACGCCCTGACCGGCAACAAGTGGCTGATCGACCTTCGACAGAAGTTGTCACCCGCCTCAGCTACTGCAACTTGCTCAGCTGGTTGATTCAGTTCAACTCACTAGGTCCCCGGATGAAATTTCATGGAGATTTGGGGCCAAGGATTGCTACTCTGCCAGTGCAGCTTACCGTTTGCACTTCTTAGGCGCCACTAACTCTGCAACTATAAGACGGTTTGGAAAGGATGGGCGCCGGCACGATGCAAATTCTTCATTTGGACTTTGGTACTGAATAGGGTGCTCACGGCCGACAGACTGTTGGTTAGGCAATGGGACAACGAGTACTTCTGTCCTTTGTGTCGAAGAAACCTGGAAACAGCCTCCCATCTTTTCCTTGAATGCCCATACACTAGCGGGATCTGGAGCTCAGCAGCAGCGCGGCTAAACATCCAAGCCATAAAACCATCGGCATGGATAGGCAAGGATCTCAGTGTCAAGGAGTGGCTGTCACTGACTATTGCCAAACATCCAAAAGACCAGCGCAAAGTGTTGTTCACAGCGGTCAATTTGATTATCTGGGAGCTTTGGAAGGAAAGGAATAGGCGCATCTTCGAAAGAAAAGAGCTGTCGCTAGCAAAGTTGTTTGAGAAAATCATGGATGAGGCAAACGCCTGGCGGCTAGCTAGGGCGCCGCTACCACTTATGGCACACTCAGATGGGGCATCCTTTGACCCGGGCTGAGTTGGAACTTCGTAGTTTCCTTTCCTTGCTTTTTCCTTTCTTTTAAACTCTTAGTTTTAAGGGGTTCGTTTTTTCGACCCCAAGCTTGTTGTTCCTGCTTCCTCTATCGTGATGAAACACAGCAGGTCTCCTGCTGTTATCCAAAAAAAATAAAAAATAAACAGGCTAACAAGGAACAAAAAACCCGCCAACGATGGGCCATGGTCCGTCGCCAAGACCCCAAGGCTACTGGAGGCGGAGCAGACCGGTGACGTCAATGAGGGACGAAAACTTAGATGGGTTCTGGTTGTCGCCACTTGCATTCTCCTTTCCCTCGTACCGTACCGCTTTGGCCCCTAGCAATGTAGCACCTTAATCAGTAGTTTTCATGACTGTGTGTCATGTTTTTTTTTTCTTTTTAATTGCTTCCTTGTGAGTATATGCGCGGGCCATAGATATTCAATATTAACTCCACTCTAAAATATAGTATGTTTTGGTAGGCTGTTTTAACTTTTATAAATGAAAAATGTCCTTTTGACACACGAGCACGTTTTAAAAACAAATTGAAAAGTTTATTTTTGCTCTCTAAAAATTCTGAAAATATTCCATAGAAATACATATACATGTCTAGTACGGACGACCAAAATTTTCATGGAAAAATATTTTCATATGCGATCGGCACAAAGAAAGGAAATGTTGAAAGAAAAAGAGTTCGCTTTTACATTTCAAGATCCACGGTTTTTTGTTTAGCCTACAATATACGTATTATCTATAAACACTCCATATATGTAGATAACATGTGTACGTACCATATCATATTTTTGACCTTTTTTCATTCAAAGAAAAATCTTTTTGACCTTTTAAAATAATACTTTTGATTCTTTTAAGATACAACCCAAACATAAAGTCATGGAACAAATTTGTGGTTGGTGAAATAATAAACAACGCACAACTAGCTATATAAGGATATGTCTTTCCAAAGCCACATAAAGAAGTGTAGCTCGGTATGTGTGTTCTACAAGTTGCTAAGTTAGCATATAGGTTCCCGAAGAATTTTTTCCACAATTAGAATGGTGATTGGAAAAGAATATGATTGCTGCAGATCATACTGGCTAGGTAGGAATGAGATGTCTCGGTATGCTTAGACCCATCGCTGTCTACACACAGTCCTAACTTGAGTTTACAATGTGTGGTTTGGCGGTTAGTTGTTGCGCTGCGTCTATCTTGCCGTCTTGCTGAAATGGTGTCTGTAGATCTGAAGCGCTGTCTTATGGCACCATGACAAAATCTAGGTTGTAGGTCTCATATACGGTAGTATAAACTATCTGGCCTAGAGTTGTAAAATCAGTGGCAAGTTTTAACTCAAGGATACAGCTAATCTGTAACTAGGATGCCCCTTCATGGGACACCTTTCCGATTCTACAATATATATTACTAGTTGTACTTGTTTTGATTTGCGAGTGTTTATTGTTTTGTCGGTTTTGCTAGTTCTCGTGTTACAAGTTGACTGATGTGTGTTTATGCTCTGGTGGTCTTTGTTCGGGCTGCTTCTCGACAAGTTTTCTCACAAATCGGCGCTCTACTGTGTCGATCACATAAGTTGACTCTCGCAAGAAGAAGAAACCTCTCGTCTGATTGTCTTTCATAATGCAATTGTAATGAAGCAGCCAACAGAGTTTGTGTCGAAACCAACAATAAACCAAACAATTCGTTTTTTTGGATCATCTCCTGTTGCAATTTTCTTGTGGATTTTCACGTCTATAAATTGAGCTGCCCGAAAAGTGCAACTCAGCGTGGTGTCTATCTGTAATATGAAAATCCTAACAATCATATCACACATTGAAACAGAGACGCTGGCTACACTAGTGAGAATGTGAGATGGCCTTCGCGGCATCGGCGGGCATTCCGGCCATGGCATACTGGCATCCCTCGCAGTAGCTGCGGCCAGAGCCCACCGTGGCAGAGCGGACACGTCTGCCGCTTCCAGAGCCACTTGTCTATTCTTGCCCTATCGTGACAGAGATGTAAATCTAGTTGGTGTATCACTTTCAGGGAGAGAGCCCACTAAGCAGAGAAATTCTTTCATTCTTTGTGATTGTTTCACCCTGAAGCAAGTAATACAATTTGATATCATGCGTAATTCTTAATGGAGACATTGGACTAAAACTGAAACAAGAAACAAAGCCGTGACCTCCAAAACCGAAATGGAACATGTCAACGACCCGGTGCACTAGGAGGTAACCACTACAAGCAGCAGCACTGGAGAGAAGCCTGAGACTCCGATGGCGCGGCCCAAAAGGATTAGGAAGCTTCCTGGATGGCTCATGGGCCATGACCTGGGCCGTTGAAGCCCGTGTAATAGAGTAGTGACCTTCCTTCCTTATATTGGGGAGGCGTATCTTCTGGAAGACTCGGCTCGGAACCCGACGACAGTGCCGTATGTACGAACTCGCTTGGGGGTGGTCGGGAGGAACGAGCTCAATACATCCTAAATCCTTCGATTGATCCGTAGCAGTTGGCTAGATCCTCCAGGATCTTACATCTGGTATCAGAGCCCACCGATCCCCCACCAGATTTTTCTCCGATCTGGATTTTCCAGCCCACCCACACCAAACTCGCTTCGCCTGCCGCCGCCGCGCTGAGATCATGGATAATCTGTCGTCGGAGTCGAAAGTTCTCTATGAGATGCTCCGGGCGGATACTAAGGAGGCTTACGAGCAGCGTTTCCTCAACCACAAGAAGGAGATCATGGACGCCGTCCGCACCTTCGTCGACGACACCAACAAGCAGTTCAGGGAGGTTTCTGAGGACATCCGCCTGATACACGCGGACGTGGGCGCCGAGTTGGCTGAGGTCAAATCCGCCCTCGGATCCGAGTTGGCGGCTACCAAGGCCAAGCTTAGTGGCGAGATCGCCCAACTCTCGGCCACGGTGGAGCGCGCCTTGCGTCTGAATTCTTCCCCTGCCCCATGCGGGGAGGTGATGGCACCGAACTGGCAGTCTGGGGAGCGTCCTGCCGGCCCTCATGGGCACTGCTCGAATAATCCAACACGGGGGATGACCTGTGTTCCTCGCACGCCTCCTCCGGCAGGAGGTACAATTTCTGCTCTCAACTCCCCTCCTTCGTGTTCACTTGGTGCTGTGGTAAACTCAGATTCTAATGCATCTGCTCCACGGGTCGAACTACCATCGTTTGAGGGTTCCAACCCCAAATTATGGCAGCGCAGATGTGAAGAATATTTTCGTCCCTGGGGAACTCCTACTTGCAATTGGGTATCCTATGGCTCCAGTCAGTTTTCTGGTGCTGCGGTGACTTGGCTTGAAGCTTATCTGACCAAATTTCCTCAGTCTGATTGGTCTGATTTTGTCAAGGCGGTTCAGGCTCGTTTCATGCGGAATCAATACCAAGTTCTTCTCAGGCGATTGTATCACATCTCTCAGACTTCTACGATAGCAGACTATGTTCAGAGGTTCTCTGATTTGGTGGACACCTTGTCTGCCTATGACTCTCACCCAGATCCACTGAATTTTTTGACGCGATTTCTGGATGGACTGCAGCCTGGTGTCAAAGTTTTGGTTGCCATTCAACAACCACCTGATCTGGATTCAGCTTTCACTATGGCTCTCTTGTATGAGGAACTGGGAGAAGGAATTGTGCCCACCCAAATCCGTCAGCAACCAACTTATTACTCTCCTTTCAGCCTGCTCCACCACCACCACCACCACCTGCTAAGTGGGTTTCCAAAACGGTGGACGAGAAGAAACAGGTGGCTCGATCAGTTTCTGATGATAGATGGAGCACCTTGAAAAATTATCGTCGTGCTAAGGGGCTCTGTTTTGTCTGTGGTGAAAAATGGGGAAGGGATCATACTTGTAATAAGTCTATCAACTTGCATATAGTTCAAGAGATGGTTAAATGCATGCAACCTGAAGAACTTGAAGCAGAGGAAGAAGGGGAAATGCACCAAGGGCAGATGATGATGATGATATCGGCTGCAGCGGCTCAACACACGTCTTCTTCTCAGAAGTCTATGCGTCTAAGAGTGCAGGTCCAAGGAGAGCACTTGTTATTCCTGGTGGATTCTGGCAGTTCTTCTTGTTTCTTGGATCAAGGTAGAGCTCATTTGTTCTCTGGTAAGAAATCCTTGCAGCAACCTCTCAGAGTTCAGGTAGCTGGTGGTGATATCTTGCAAGCTACTGAATGTTTTCCTCTATTGACATGGTCTGCGGGAGGACACGAGTTCCAGGATACATTCCGTGTCTTGCCGTTAGCCAGCTATGATGGTATCATCGACCATGATTGGCTGGCTAAGCACAGCCCGATGCTCACGCACTGGTCACATAACTGGCTTGCTCTGATGTCCGAGGATCAGTTAGTGGTTCTGCATGGTGAAGGGAGTGTGGATGTCAACCCTACTCTTATTCAGTTACACTTAGTGCAACCTGTGGGCAAGGAACAGGAGGCCACTACGGTGGAAATTCATCAATTATTGGACAAATTTCAGTCAGTTTTTGAGGCCCCATCTGGTTTACCGCCTCGCCGCCAATACGATCATCATATTCCTTTGGTTCCTTGGGCTAGACCTGTTTCGATGCGACCCTATCGTCTTGCCCCGGAGCTCAAGAATGAATTGGAGAGACAGATTCAGGAAATGTTGTCGCAGGGTGTTATTACGCATAGCAACAGTGCCTTTGCATCTCCAGTGATCATGGTCCAGAAGGGTGAACCTGAAGAAAAACAATGGCAGCTTGTGGTTGATTATCGTCATTTGAATGCGCTCACAGTCAAAGGAAAGTATCCACTACCAGTTATCGATGAATTGCTTGACGAACTGGCTGGGTCCAAGTGGTTTTCTAAGCTCGATTTACGAGCTGGGTATCATCAAATCGTTTGGCATCTGGCGAGGAGTACAAAACAGCATTCCAAACTCACAACGGGCACTTTGAGTTCCGAGTTATGGCGTTTGGCCTAACAGGTGCTCCGGCGACCTTCCAATACGCCATGAATGCCTCTCTTGCCCCTGTTTTGAGGAAATTTGCTCTGGTTTTTTTCGATGATATCTTGATTTACAGCAACAGTTATGAGGATCATTTAGTTCACTTGCAGACAATCCTGTCTATGCTCCAGAGGGACCAATGGCAGGTTAAGCTGTCCAAGTGTGCATTTGCGCAATAGAAGATTGCATACCTAGGGCACGTTATTTCTCCTGATGGTGTGTCGACTGATGAAACCAAGATAGATTCTGTGAAAAATTGGCCAAGGCCTGTGACCTTGAAGGAATTGAGGGGTTTCCTTGGTCTTAGCGGCTATTACCGCAAATTCATCCGCCATTATGCGATCATCAGCCGCCCTCTTACATCATTGTTGAAAAAAGGATCTCTGTTCGTATGGACTGCAGACCATGAGACTGCCTTTCTTGTTTTGAAGGATGCTTTATCTACAGCTCCAGTCTTGGCTTTGCCGGATTTTTCAATTCCTTTTGTGGTGGAAACTGATGCGTGCGATGTTGGTATTGGCGCGGTTCTTTCGCAGAAAGGGCATCCTTTGGCGTTTGTTAGCAGAGCTTTGGGTCCGAAAAACAGGAGTTTATCTGTTTATGAGAAGGAATATCTGGCCATCCTTTTAGCTGTTCAACGGTGGCGCTCGTACCTTCAACTAGGGGAATTCATCATCAGGACTGATCATAAGAGCCTAACACACTTGGCTGATCAGCGCTTGCATATTGAGTGGCAGCAGCGTGCACTCACGAAACTCATGGGTCTTCAGTATGTTATCCAGTACAAGAAAGGGATCCTTAATGGCGCCGCTGATGCATTGTCGCGCAAGCCAGCTGACTCTTCTCCCCTCATGGCGGTCACGACGCTTGTACATGCACCTTGGCTGGAGATGATTGCTGACAGCTATACAGCTGACGAACGCGCACAACAGCTCTTGCAAAAGTTGGCTGTGGATCCCCAGGCAATGCCTCCTTACACTTTATCTGCGGGTCTACTCCGCTATCAGGGTCGTATCTTAGTGGGCCAGAATGTTGATGTGCAATAAACTGTGATTTCAGCATTCCATGATAGTCCTGTGGGGGGGGGGATTCGGGGTTTCCAGTTACTTACATGCAACTAGTGTCCTTATTTAAGTGGTAGGGAATGAAATCATCCGTCAGGAAGTTTGTCCAGAGTTGCTGTACTTGCCAGCAGGCCAAGCCGGAACACACTCTTCCAGCGGGATTACTTCAACCCCTGCCTGTACCTTCCACGCCATGGGAGATGGCTACAATGGATTTTATCGAAGGTGTGCCTCCTTCTTGTCAATATAATTGCATTCTAGTGGTAGTTGATAAGCTGTCCAAGTATGCCCATTTCATACCCTTGAAGCATCCCTACACAGTTGCCAAGGTTGCTGAAGTGTTTATTGACAATGTTTATAAGTTGCACAGCCTGCCATTATCCCTGGTGTCTGATCGAGATCCGGTGTTTACCAGTCAATTTTGGCAAACTATATTCAAAGCTACTGGCACCCAACTGCGTATGAGCACGGCTAATCACCCCGAGACTGATGGTCAGACAGAACGTGTGAACCAATCAATTGAGTGCTACTTGCGTTGTTTCATTAGCGCACATCCGCAGCATTGGTCTAAGTGGCTATCTCTCTGTGAGCTTTGGTACAATACTAACTGGCATTCCTCGCTTGGCAAGTCACCCTTTGAAGTGGTTTATGGCAGGCAGCCCCATTACTTTGGAATTACAGGTACAGATACAGTGGCACCCCTTGATATCCAAGCTTGGCTCAATGAGCGCACATTGATCATGGCGTCTGTCAGGCAGCACCTCTTACGAATGCAGCAGAGGATGAAGCATCAAGCTGATAAAAAACATTCTGAGCGAACATTTGCAGTTGGTGATGTGGTTTTTCTGAAGCTACAGCCTTACATGCAAACTTCAGTGGTGCGCCGTGCTAATCACAAACTGGCTTTCAATTTTTTTGGGCCTTACAGAGTGCTGGAGCGCATCGGTGCAGTAGCTTACAGATTGGACCTTCCTCAGTCCAGTCGAGTTCATCCTGTTTTTCACGTGTCCCAACTTAAGCCATTTGTTGGTCCTGCTAGTCAGTTAATGCCCGAGTTGCCTTCGCCTGATGCCTTGTTTCAGGTTCCTGTTCGTATTCTTCAACGTCGGGTGCGCCAGCAAGATCTTCACACTGTTGTACAAGTCCTTGTACAATGGAGTGGGTGCCCGGAATCGCTCGCTACATGGGAAGACTTGGAGACTCTGAAGCAACAATTTCCTTGAGCATCTGCTTGGGGTCAAGCAGATTTTCAAGAAAGGGGGATTGTCAACGACCCGGTGCACCAAGAGGTAACCACTACAAGCAGCAGCACTGGAGAGAAGCCTGAGACTCCGACGGCGCGGCCCAAAAGGATTAGGAAGCTTCCTGGATGGCTCATGGGCCATGACCTGGGCCGTTGAAGCCCGTGTAATAGAGTAGTGACCTTCCTTCCTTATATTGGGGAGGCGTATCTTCTGGAAGACTCGGCTAGGAACCGGACGGCAGTGCCGTATGTACGAACTCGCTCGGGGGTGGTCGGGAGGAACGAGCTCAATACATCCTAAATCCTTCGATTGATCCGTAGCAGTTGGCTAGATCCTCCAGGATCTTACAGAACACTTTTGCATTGCACCATGTCTGCTCTGCTGTTGTTGCTGTTGAATTGGATTCTGAGGGTTAACCTTTTGTCAGACTTGTTCTAGGCTCATTCACCCTGCGAATTTGATGAACCAAAGAATCCATTGTGTACACCGTGAATTGGTGTATATATCTACACACTCGGTCCAGCTATTCACAACGTTGCTCTCCGTGGTAACACCGATTATTTTTGACAGTTAGCAGATGTCAGTTTGTTTATTCGTCATGTAAACGTGCAGAATCATTCTGAGTCCAACACAAATAGGAAGGTTGGAGGGGCATCACGGCGCACACTCCCGTTATAGGAAGTAACTTGAGTCGGAGCACTCAAAATGTGTAGCTAAATCCCCCCCCCCCCGGTGGGCGCTCTACGACGCGCGGTACCCACGGCCGTCAACCGCATTTCATGCCACGGGTGCAACGAGAACGGGCTCGTTCCGTGCCCGCTCCGCAGCTGAGATGGTTCTTGCCCTGCCCTGACAGGAATCTTTTTTGTGTATTATTATTACTCCCAAGGAGAGAGCCCGCTCTGTAGAGAAATTCTTTGTGATTGTTTTACCCTGTAGTAAGTTACTTATAGTTGACCATGTGTAATTCTTAATTGAGATACTACACCAAACTGAACCAGGAAATCAGTGACAAAAACCCAAACGGAGCACTCAGCATTGCCGCTGCCGTAGAGTTGGATTCCAAGGGTTAATTTTTTGTCAGACTTGTTCTGTGCTTACCCATCCTGCAAATTGAAAATCGAAGAAGCCATTGTGTATGTGAAACTACTATGCACACGACAAATTGCTGTCCGATTTGTGTAGGACGATTGATCCAACGATGCTGCTGCATGCAGCGGTGGTGATTGAATTGATGTCTATCGTGTCATTATGTTGTTGGAGAGGCAGATATATGCTTGGTATTAATATACACCTTTTATTGAAAAATAGTGTTTAACAATTTTTTCCCTTGTTTTTGATTGTTTCTTTTCTTTTCAGAACAATACAAGATGACCCTTCCTACCACGACGAGCTGCTTGCGTGGAACATAAATCTGGTCCGAACCTTGCTGGCTGCAAGGATATAAACCACGACAACATATACTATTTACTCTTGAGATACTTCGGCGACGAGTTCGACAACGCTGATTGAATGTTGAGACATGTGTCGGTCAAAGACTATCAGCTTTTGCTACTGTGTTTATGAAAAATGACTATGTTGTTTCGCATGTGCGTTACTGTTGCTTATGATAGTTTGATTCCTGAGTCGATCCTTACACTTATTTATCGTGTGCCATGTCCAACATAATTAAATGATATTCCTAACCATCGCGCTCCCGAAATTACAAAAAGGATCGGTTTGTTTAATTCCTCCATTTGGTTCCCCTATCTATTCGATCTATCGCATGATTTTAATATGTTGAGATACACAACTCTACAGTTAGGGTTATTGGTTCTCATGTCGGCTCCCAAGACTCACGACTAGTATGTCTATCTCCTTTTTTTAGAATACCTAGTATGTCTCTCAATGAAGGTAGCAACGTAGCTTTTTTTTGTGAAATTAGACCGATCTATGAAAAATCATCAACAACAGTACAAAGAGGTTGAAAAGTAAAACAAATCACAACTAGGTCTTTGGACCACCCAGCGATGGCTAAAATCACTAGCGCAAGCCGAAGGCGCGTTTTCATCCTCGCCCATCCATCACCGGAGCCGGACAAAACTTGTCGTAGTAGAGCTTTCTGTAACAGATAGATGAAAATTCGTCGAGCTAAGGCAAGAGAACCTGCATAGGAGGGAAACAACCATCACCATTGATGACAACCGTAGATCAGAAGAGACTGATTAGAAAACACACCAACGATTACGAAAATGGACAGAATCCCGTAAGATCCACCGGAAACACGACTCCACGCGCCCTCCTACGGTGCTAGATGTACCCCTAAAGCGATGATAGAGTGACGAGGACCTTATTCCAATATCAGGCATAGCACAACCTCAATGTTCCAAAGAAGACCCTGAGAAACATCCTAAACAAGGAACAAAAAACCCGCCAACGATAGGCCATGGTCCGTCACCAAGACCCCAAGGCTACTGGAGGCGGAGCAGACTGGTGACGTTAGTGAGGGACGAAAACATAGGTGGGTTCTGGTTGTCGCCTCTTGCATTCTCCTTTCCCTCATACCGTACCGGTTTGGCCCCTAGTAATGTAGCACCTTAATCAGTAGTTTTCATGACCGTGTGTCATGTTTTTTTATCTTTTTAATTGCTTCCTTGTGAGTATATGCGCGGGCCATAGATATTCAATATTAACTCCATTCTAAAATATAGTATGTTTTGGTAGGCTATTTTAACTTTTATAAATGAGAAATGTCCTTCTGATACACGAGCACGTTTTAAAAACAAATCGAAAAGTTTATTTTTGGTCTCCAAAAATTCTGAAAATATTCCATAGAAATACATATACATTTCAGTACGGACAACCAAAATTTTCATGGAAATATATTTTCATATGTGATCGGCACAAAGAAAATAAATGTCGAAAGAAAATGAGTTCGCTTTTACCTTTCAATATCCATGGTTTTTGTTTAGACTACAATATAACGTATCTATAAACACTCAATATATGTAGATAACATGGGTATGTACGATATCATATTTTTAAACTTTTAAATAATACTTTTCATTCTTTTAAGATACCGAGATCCCCGAAATCACTGGAGCTCGGGAGCCCAAACAAAAAGGAATGCAACACATTTGTGGTTGGTGAAATAGTAAACAACGCACAACTAGCTATATAAAGATATGTCTTTCCAAAGCCACATAAAGAAGCGTGGATCGGTATGTGTGTTCTACAACTTGCTAAGTTAGCATATTGATTGCCAAAGAAATTTATCCACAATTAGGACAGTGATTAGGAAAGAATATGATTGCTGGAGGGCATACTGGCTAGGTAGGAATGAGATCTGTCAGGATGCTTAGACTCATTGCTGTCTACATATAGTGCTAACTTGAGTTTTCAATGTGTGGTTTGATGGTTAGTTGTTGCGTAACATCGGTCTTTCCGTCTCGCTGAAATGGTGTTTTTGGAGGAAATATTCCCTAGAGGCAATCATAGAGATGATTATATTTCATATGTATCCATGTGTTATTGTAATGTTCCTTGAATATCCACATCAGACAACTTGTATTGATTGGAAATTATGTGAATTGTTTGTGAAATTCTTTACTTGTATGGTTATTTAATAGTTGTCCCTAGTCGGAGTTCATGTGAGGACACACGTGAATATTATACTAGAACATCGATTGGTTGATGACTATGTTTCGCAAGTCATAGACATGGAGATGTCAAACCAATGATGTGGAAACATGTTATGAACATGGGGTTGGATTGACCCAACTTGAGACTGGCAATTAGTTGCAGCTCTCTCTCTACACATCGTGTACGTTTTGTCCTTAGACCTGAGATTGTCGCATGTACTTGAGATGTGGATCGACCTACTTTGGGGCTATCAACCACTACTCCGTAACTGGGTAGTCATAAAGGTAGCTTTCGGGTTTGTCCTGAAGCATGCTGCAAGGCATGGTCAATCAAGATGGGATTTGCCCCTCTCTACTTGAGAGAGATATCTCTGGGCCCCTCGAGTGATCGGATCCAGAAATGCATGGCCATGCTACATATGGTTAAGAGTTAACCTAGTAAAGGGATTCCGAATCACAGTATCGGGAAAGGGAGGTCAGCTTGGAGCTAGACCAAATATCGTGAGGCAAAAGAAAAGACATGTACTAAACCTTGTGATGGTTCGTCCGATATGATCTTTGTATGCGTTTAGGAGTTGACACGTCTTGCTAGAGGCCGCTACCAACTATTGGTAGAATAAGTGTATTCGTGTCATGTCTATACGTATATGAACCTATAGGGTCACACACTTAAGGGGCTGGAAGCCTAATGAGGATTGGATCTGAATTAGACCAGGCTTAGGCTACTAATGGGTTGCTAATGTAGAAGCCCACTAGGGACGCCTATATAAGAGAGGGTGGGGCGAGCTGACCAGGGTTAGACCTCAGACCATTCCACCCAGCCGCCACACCTCTCGCATGTGTTGCACGCGCGGACCTAGCAGTCCGGCGTCTGACGCTTCCACCCCGCACGTGTGGATACCTCGGAGGTGCTGCATCTGTGGCACTTAGACGAGCCGCGCAAGGGGAGCTTCTCGTGGGAGGAGGACAAGGAGGAGACGTGGAACGTCTGCACTACCTCGACGCGCTTCATCAATTCCGCAATTGCGCGTCTAGTGGTAATCCCGTGATCTATGACAATAGTAATCCTGGTTTACGTGGTAGAAAATTTTGATTTGCGCTAGTGTATCCTACACGTATCCCTTTCAGCGGTATCAGAGCCGATGCTGTTTAGTTATAGGTTCGGGATGTTTGCATATGGTGATATGCAGATTGATATGAATGATGTGATCGTTTAAATTGCGGTGGTTCAGGATTGATCTATGATCTTGCTTTCCGTGATCGTGATTCTGAGGTTGTCGAACGACTTACCCCTACCGGTCGGTTTCCGCCATCGGGGTAGACAGTGACACATAAATCCTGTTAAATCACGCGAAGATCGGTATGATTGATCGAATCGGAACCTAGATCTAAAATCGATGTACCGTGATCAAAGGAGTTTGATTGAATCGGGACAGGAGTCAGTTTATGGTAAATTTGATTTGCCGATCAACGCCCGGAGATACCGCGAGGGGCACTGCCCCTTCGAACCCCACAGGGGGAGACCCCCTAAACCCCCTTTATCGTAGCCCCTTTTGTATCTCGTTAAGGTAACTAGGTGCTGCGACGTCACATGATCCGATAGAATGTGATTCTATGCATAACTTGTTTTTCCAGGATGTATGTGATCAGTATGGCCCATATATGTATGTGATGCATGTATGAAATTTTTCATGACCTGCGTGTCGTGAGTAGGGCAACACGACTAGAGCCATATGTGTTGTCATTTATTGTAATGGCCTGCGTGCCAACTTGTGATGATCCCAATACTATGTAATTTTGATTACTAGATGTTAGGAGTAATAGCTTGTATTAGTTCTTGGAGGACTCATCACTTGGAAGATGGCTCACATGGAACATGAAGATGGAGATCATCATGGTGGACAGGTTCTATGGCGATGGAGATCACCATGAGAAAATGGGCCATACTGTGTCACATCTATGTGAATGCTATTCTTATGTGTTTTACTACTATGCATGCTTAGATGATAGAAGTAGAACGATCCCTCAGAAAGTTTAAGTTATACCATGCCCTCCCAACCAAACCTTGCACCATCCTATGCCCTGTACAATGGTTGGTGGGCCTATGAAATTAGGGTGTCGCGGTTTTCCTTGGCTGGATGGGTTTGTATCGGATACCTACATGCATAAGGGTTGGTGAGCTTGACAAGGTCATCTTAACAGTTAAGGACCTTGGGGCATAAAGGTTGGGGGCCTAGTTTTGACATAGAGATGTCACCCAACAACAAGAGTCATATGTGATATGATTATCAAGCGTTTCTTACCGATTTACCTTGTCTTCTAGCAGTGATGCTAAAGCTCACTAGTCGACTTGTTAATTGTGGATGTTGAATCACTTAGTATCAATAGAGAGATATTGATTTAAGTGGGAGTATATGCTATTAAATTGTTTAATATGTTTTACTCTTTCATGGTTACATGGCTTAGTATTTTGCATGTTTTCTGCTGTAGATCAATGGCACCGAACACTACATCACCTTTTTCTTTGCGTTCGATTCTTGACAAATATAAACTAAATAGAACAAACTATTCGGACTGGGTCCGTAACCTGAGAATTGTTCTCAGGTTTGATAAAAAGGAAACGGTTCTGGATACCCCAATCCCTGATGAACCTGCTGATAATGCATCTGCTGCCCTCAAGAATGCCTACAAGAGAGCATGTGATGATTCTCTTGAGGTTAGCTGCCTTATGCTTGCATGCATGGAACCTGAACTCCAAAAGAAGTTTGAGGATTAGGAAGCGTACGATATGATCGTCGCGCTTAAGGACATGTTTCAAGATCAGGCAATGACTGAGAGGTACAATGTTGCCAAGTCCTTTGTGGAATGCAAGCTGGCAGAGGGAGCAGCTATATGCCCCCATGTGATCAAAATGGTTGGTTACAGTCAGACTTTGGAAAAGCTTGGTTTTCCACTAGGACAAGAGTTGGCTACTGATTTCATTTTGGCGTCTCTTCCATCTAGCTATGGGAAGTTCATTTTAAACTACCATATGCATGGGGTGGAGAAGGGCCTTAATGAGTTATGTGGGATGCTAAAAACAGCAGAAAGTGGCATGAAGAAGTGTGCAGGGCATAGCCATGTGATGGCTGTGCAGAACAAGCCTAGCTTTAATAAAAGGGTACTTCTTGGAAGAAGAAGGGCAAGGCTAAGGATACGATCCCTAAGCCTTCACCCAAGCAAAAGGCTAGACCTACAGATGACACTGAGTGCTTCTTTTGTCATGAACATGGCCACTGGAAGAGAAACCGCAGCAAGTAACAGGCTTCTTTGAAGAAGAGTGGATGTAAGAGTACTTCCCACTCAGGTACGCTTGTTGTAAATGTTGTGGACATTCTTCTCGCTGATTCCTATGTTAACTCTTGGGTATTTGATACTGGATTGTTTGCTCATATTTGCAATTCGATGCAGACGCTAATAAGGACTAGAGAAGTGCAGAAAGGCGAAGTGGATTTTCGCGTCGGAAATAAAGCAAGGGTTGCTGCATTGTTCGTCGGCGTCATGCAACTTCACCTTCCGTCAGGATTTATTATGGAGTTGAATAATTGTTATTACATTCCAAGTATGGGTCAATTTTTTTTCACCTTCATGTTTGATGAGGGATGGTTATTCATTCGCGAGTGAAAACAATGGTTGTGTAATCTCTAAGAATGCTATGTTTATGGATGATGCTCCCATTGTGAATGGGTTTTTTATTTTAAATCTTGATGATGCATCTGTTTACAATGTTAGTGCTAAAAGGCTTCGGCCTAATGATTTGAGTCCTACCTATTTATGGCATTGTCGTTTGGGCAATATAAGTGAAAAACGCATGAAGAAGCTCCATGGTGACGGTCTTCTAAATTCGTTTGATTTTGAATCATACGAGACATGTAAGGCTTGTTTGCTTGGAAATATGACCAATTCGCCCTTTTCAGGTTTACCCGAGAAAGCGACAGACTTGTTGGAACTCATACATACTGATGTATGTGGACCAATGAGCACGACAGCCAGAGGAGGATATCACTACTTCATTACTTTTACTGATGATTTTAGTAGATATGGTTATGTCTACTTTATGAGGCATAAGTCTGAAACTTTTGAAAAGTTCAAGGAGTTTCAGAGTGAAGTAGAGAATCAACGTGGCAAGAAAATAAAGGCCTTGCGATCTGATCGTGGAGGTGAATATTTGAGTCACGAATTTAGCGATCATCTTAAGAGTTGTGGAATTGTTCCACAACTTACGCCGCCCGGAACGCCTCAAAGAGATGGGGTCTCCGAACGGCGTAATCGAACTTTGTTGGACATGGTTCGATTGATGATGAGCCAGTCGGATTTACCATTATCATTTTGGGGATACGCTCTAAAAACGGCAGCTTTCACACTTAATAGGGTACCATCTAAATCTATAGTTAAGACACCATATGAGATGTGGACTGGAAAGAATCCCAGTTTGTCTTTTCTTAAGATTTGGGGTTGTGATGTATTTGTCAAGCGACTTCAGTCGGATAAGCTAACACCCAAATTGGATAAGTGCATTTTTGTGAGATATCTAAGGGAAACCTTAGGGTATTACTTCTACAGTCGAGAGGAGGGCAAAGTGTTTGTCGCTCGTAGCGGTGTTTTCCTAGAGAAAGAGTTTCTCACAAAGGGAATAGGTGGAAGGTCGGTGCGACTTGAAAAAGTTCAAGATGAGCCAGTTGGGGATGCTTCTACGAGTGATGCTATTGTAGCAGAACAAGTTGAGGAACCCGTGGCAACAGAAGCACCAGAACCACGAAGGTCGGCGAGGCTCCGCGAAGCGCAAGAATTATTATTGTTAGACAATGATGAGCCTACGACCTATGCAGAAACGATGGTGGACCCAGCCTCTGAGAAATGGCTGATCACCATGAGATCCGAGATAGAGTCCATGGGAGACAATCAAGTTTGGAACTTGGTTGACCCGCCTGATGGTTTTAAAGCCATCGAGTGCAAATGGATCTATAAGAAGAAGATTGATATGGATGGAAATGTTCACATCCATAAAGCTCGACTTGTTGCAAAAGGTTTTCGACAAGTTCAAGGTGTTGACTACGACGAGACTTTCTCGCCCGTAGCGATGCTTAAATCTATACGGATAATTCTAGCCATTGCTGCATATTTCGACTATGAAATATGGCAGATGGATGTCAAGACGGCTTTCCTAAATGGAATCCTAACTAACGACGTGTATATGATGCAGCCCGAAGGTTTTGTCGATCCAAAGAATGTTGTAAAGGTATGCAAACTTCTGAAGTCCATTTATGGGCTGAAGCAAGCATCTCGGAGTTGGAACATTCAATTTGATGAAGTTGTAAATGAGTTTAGCTTCATAAAAAATGAACAAGAACCTTGTGTTTACAAGAAGGAAAGTGGGAGAGCGCTGGTATTTCTAATCTTATATGTAGATGACATATTGCTGATTGGAAATGACATTCATATGCTCGAGTCTGTTAAGACCTCGTTGAAAAACAGTTTTTCGATGAAGGACTTGGGAGAAGCGGCATATATTCTGGGCATCAAGATCTATAGAGATAGATCAAGAAGGCTAATTGGATTAATCCAGAGTACATACATTGACAAAGTGTTGAAACGGTTCAGCATGGAAGAGGCTAAGAAGGGGTTTTTTCCCATGTCTCACGGCATTAAACTCAGCAAGACTCAGTGTCCTTCGACTACTGATGAGCGTGAGCGCATGAGTAGGGTTCCATATGCTTCAGCAATTGGATCCATCATTTATGCAATGATATGTACTCGCCTAGATGTTTCCTATGCTCTAAGTGTTACGAGCTGATACCAGTCTGATCCAGGTGAAGGTCACTGGACAACGGTAAAGAACATCCTTAAGTACTTGAAAAGGACTAAGGATGTGTTCCTAGTTTATGGAGGTGAGGATGAACTCAGTGTAAAGGGTTACACATATGCGAGTTACCTTAACGACTCAGATGATTCGAAATCGCAGTCAGGTTATGTGTTTGTCATGAATGGTGGTGCTGTGAGCTGGAAAAGTTCCAAGCAAGATACGGTGACCTGCTCTTCAATAGAAGCTGAATATATTGCTGCCTCGAAGGCCGTAAAGGAAGCTGTTTGGATTAGTAATTTCCTAATCGCTCTCGGTGTGGTTCAGGGCGCGTCCAATCCCTTGGACGTTTATTGTGACAAAAATGGTGCTATTGCACAAGCCAAGGAACCTAGACAGCACCAGAAGAACAAACATATTCGCATGCGTTACCATCAGATTCGTGAGTTTGTTGAGGATGGTAGTGTCATGATATGCAAAATACATATATACTCAAATATTGCTGATCCCTTGACTAAGCCTCTCCCGTAGCCCGCGCATGAAGCGCACACAAGAGCAATTGGTATTATATACATTTTAGATTGACTCTAGTGCAAGTGGGAGACTGAAGGAAATATGCCCTAGAGGCAATCATAGAGATGATTATATTTTATATGTATCCATGAGTTATTGTAATGTTCCTTGAATATCCATATCAGGCAACTTGTATTGATTGGCAATTATGTGAATTATTTGTGAAACTCTTTACTTGTATGGTTATTTAATAGTTGTACCTAGTCGGAGTGTATATGAGGACACACGTGAATATTAGACTAGCACATCGATTGGTTGATGACTATGTTTCGCAAGTCATAGACATGGAGATGTCAAACCAATAATGTGGATACATGTTATGAACATGGGGTTGGACTGATCCAACCTGAGATTGGAAATTAGTTGCAGCTCTCTCTCTACACATCGTGTACGTTTTGTCCTTAGACCTGAGATTGTCGCATGTACTTGAGATGTGGATCGACCTACTTTGGGGCTATCAACTGCTACTTCGTAACTGGATAGTCATAAAGGTAGCTTTCGGGTTTTTCCTAAAGCATGTTGCAAGGCATGGTCAATCAAGATGGGATTTGCCCCTCTCTACGTGAGAGAGATATCTCTGGGCCCCTCGAGTGATCGGATCCAGAAATGCATGGCCATGCTATATATGGTTAAGAGTTAACCTAGTAAAGGGATTCTGAATCACAGTATCGAGAAAAGGAGGTCAGCTTGGAGTTAGACCAAATATCGTGAGGCAAAGGGAAAGACATGTAATAAACCTTGTGATGGTTTGTCCGATATGATCTTTGTATGCGTTTAGGAGTTGGCACGTCTTGCTAGAGGCCGCTACCAACTATTAACAGAATAAGTATTCGTGTCATGTCTATACGTATATGAACCTATAGGATCACACACTTAAGGGGCTGGAAGCCTAATGAGGATTGGATCCAAATTAGACTAGGCTTAGGCTACTAATGGGCTGCTAATGTAGAAGCCTACTAGGGACGCCTATATAAGAGAGGGTGGGGCGAGCTGACCAGTGTTAGATCTCAGACCATTCCACCCAGCCGCCACACCTCTCGCATGTGTTACACACGCGGACCTAGCAGTCTGGCGTCTTCCACCCCGCACGTGTGGATACCTCGGAGGTGATGCATCTGTGACACTTGGACGAGACGCGTAAGGGGAGCTTCTCGTGGGACGAGGACAAGGAGGAGACGTGGAACGTTTGCACTGCCTCGACGCGCTTCATCAATTCCGCAACTGCGCGTCTAGTGGTAATCCCGTGATCTATGACAACAATAATCCTGGTTTATATGGTAGAAAATTTTGATTTGCGCTAGTGTAGCCTACCCGTATCCCTTTCAGTTTGTAGATCTGAAGCGCTGTCTTCTGATACCATGACAAAATCTAGGTTGTAGGTCTCATATATGGTAGTATAAACTATCTAGCCTAGAGTTGTAAAATCAGTGTCAAGTTGCAACTCAAGGATACAGATAAACTGTAAGTAGTCTGGCCCCTTCACAGAACACATTTTCGATCCTACAATATATATTACTGATAGTAGTATTTGTTTTGATTTGCGAGTGTATATTGTTTTGTTGATTTTGTTAGTTCTCGTGTTACAAGTTCACTGATGTGTGTTTATGCTCTGGTGGTCTTTGTTCGGGCTGCTTCTCGACAAGTTTTCTTACAAATCGGCGCTCTGCTGTGTTGATCACATCAGTTGACTCTCGTAAGAACAAAATACCTCTCAGTCTGATGGTCTTCCATAATGCAAATTGTAATGCAGCAGCCAGCAGAGTTTGTGTCGAAACCAAAAGAAAACAGAACACTTCGTTTTTATTCATCTCCGGTTGAAATTTTGTCGTGGATTTTCACGGCTATAAATTGAGCTGCCTGAAAAGTGCAACTGAGCGTGGTGTCTATCTGTACTCTGCAAATCCTAATAACAATCAGACATCGAAACAGAGACGCTGGCTACACTATTGAGAATGTGAGATGGCCGTCGCTGCACATCGCCGGGCATTCCGGCTGTGCCAGAGCCCGCCGTGGCAGAGTGGGCGCTTCCGGAGCAACCCGTCGAAAATTGCGTAGGGTGCTCTGAAGCTGAGGTGATTCTTGCCCTGCCCTGACAGACATGTATTTTTTTTGTGTGTGTATTAGTCCCAAGGAGAGAAACAAAGAAGCCATTGTGTATCGCCGTGAATTGATGCAAGTAGGTCCAGCATTTGACAAGGTTGCACTCCGTGGTAACACTAATTATTTTTGACTGAGACTTAAGAAGTTCTCAGGCGTATGAGAACTAGCAAATCCGTATCTATAAACGGTATATATATGTAGATAACATGTGTATATACCATATCATCTTGTTGAACTTTTAAAATATTCCCTCTGACCCATATTGATTCAGATTCGTCTAAATTCGGATATATCTGGTACTAAAACATGTCTAGATATATCCGAATTTATACAAATCCAAGTCAATTAATACGGATCAGATGGAATAATACTTTTGATTCTTTTAAGATATCCAGAGCAACTCTAGCAGACACCGTATCCACCAAACCATAAAAAGGCGTTTAAGGGTTGTGTTTTTGCTCAGTTTTACTCGGGTTTGCTCGTGGCCAGAACAGAAATCACAAATCCATACCATAAAAACTTTAATTTTGAACATTCGCGGGAAATTTGAGATGTTCATACGCACATAGTACAAATGACACAAATTAAACTAAATTAAAGGGGATCTGCCGTCATCGCCGCTAAACCCTAACCCGCACGCAAAATCGGGCTCACCGGAGCCTCATGGAGCGGCGGTGACACTTCCGTCCGTAGATTCAAAGCTCGTCATCGGAGAGGCCGAGGTCGGAGAGGCCGGAGGTGGTGTCGGAGCCGAGGTCGACGTACTTGTCGTCCTGCGCCGCCCGCAGGAGGTCGCCCTGGAGCTTTTTCGCGCGGTCTTCACGGTCGCGGGCGAGCCCCTGCTCGAGCAAGATGTTGTCGATGTCCTCGTCGCGGCGAGCTTGAGCGGCGTCGACCTCGGCCTCGGCGACGCTCCACTGCTGAATGACCTCCATCCAACACTCAAAGGAGGCCTCATCGGTGGCGTAGTCGGCGCTGGTGACGACGCGGCCCTCTGGGAGCTGCTCCTCCTCTTCCCCCTCCTTCATCGGAGGCAGAGGGGTTCGTTGTGCACGTGAGGAGCTCCCCTCCCCCACATGCGCCGGTCAAACTCCTCCATCTCGTGGCGGAGAAGCGCGACCGGCACCGGCGCACGGTGCTTCTTGTAGTGGAGGGCGGCGCGCTTGCACGCCCCTTTCGTGCGGACACACCGACAACGCTCCTCCTCCTGGGTGGGGGTGTGGCCATGGTAGCGCGATGAGGAAGGCAGTGTACGACCTTGGTGGAGTCCACAACGGTCCATCGGCGACTACCGATGGCGGTCTAGTGCGGGGCCCAAGGAATTTCTTGTAGGAGCTCGATGATTTGAGCGGCGGTGTGAGCAAATGCGCGGCGAAGGCATGAAGGGGGCGGTGGCGAAAAGAGGGGTCGAGATCCACAAAACGCCCTCGAAACCAGAATTATATAGTTCGAGGGGGTGGATTTGTTGGCCCCCGTAAAAAAATTCTGGGTCAGGCTCCGTTTGTGGTGTCTGCTTGGGCCAAAAAACACGACTCGGCCCGTAAACCCGTCAAAATTATATGGGTCCCACGTTTTTTGGTTTCTGGTAGAGATGCCCGGGAGCCAAAACACAAATGCTTGCAACAAATTTGTGGTTGGTGAATACTAAACAACGCAGAACTAGCTATATAAGGATATGTCTTTCCAAAGCCACATAAAGAAGTGTGGCTCAGTATGTTTCTTGCACAACTTGCTAAGTTTGCATATTAGTTGCCGAAGAAATTTATCCACAATTAGGACGGTGATTAGAAAAGAATATGATTGCTGGAGAGCATATTGGTTAGGTAGGAATGAGATGTCTCGGGATGCTTAGACTCATTGCTGTCTACACACGGTGTGGCATACTGGCATCCCTGGCATTGGCAGTAGCTGCGGCCAGAGCCCGCCGCGGCAGAGCGGGCACGTCTGGAGCTTTGCTTGTCGATTCTTGCCAAGTATTATATGGACACAGTTGTTATGATAGTTTAGTATAATTAGGACTTTAGTCTAACTTAATTTATACTCGAAGATGATTCTCTGTACGTCTATATATACTTGCCCATGATTCTCAATAATACATCCATCATATTTCGTCTATCTCTCTTTATCCTTCTACATTGTATCAACCCTAAATTCGATCCTACCCTAGAACCGCCGCCGCCAAAACCCAAGCGTCGTTGACGTCTCTCCCCAACCTTGCGTTGCCCCCTCCTATGGCTCTGCGCTAGCCGAGCAACAAGCTTTTTCCGTGCTGCCCCTAGGAGGTCGATCTCCATGATTTCCGCTGGGGCTACACAAACCGTACGCAGGGTTCGTCCGACGATCCGTGATCGGCTGTCATATAAGTTTTTTTTCTGATCCCTTGATCGGTTTTATTTTTTGGTTTACCGATCTTTAGGCGTCTAGCATGACCATCCCAGGTCGCCGCTGTTTTTGACGCCCTCTACGTCTTCGTCCACTACAACTTCGCCGCCAGCATCTTCGCCTCGTCCCCGACTACACCACCTGCTCCTCTACTCTGACAACCGTGGACAACATCGACATCTCTTCCTTCGCCGCTCTGTGCATCGCAACCGCTATGGAGGCCTCCTCTGCTAGTCTCTCTGACATGGCGACAACTTCATGATGGTCCCTGCCCCTCGCACGCCTGGTACTGGCAACACCAGGACGAGTTTGACAAGCTCGGATCGATGCCTCGTCTTCATGGGCTTCAACATGGTATTCTTTGGCATCGCCCCCTCCTCTTCGACTGTCTCGACCGCGTCACTGACGAGTTCTTCTTTGCATACTCGGTTCTGGCAAAACTGGAGTGTATGTTCTTTTCTGACGTGCGCCTAGTTCTGGCAAAACTATGGTCACACCTCGTCCTGGACGACTCGGACTGCATCGGCTTCGGCATTGACATCCTCGATCACTGCCACGACGCGTCTCCGTCATCCTCCTCGCACAGTATGCGCATGTGGCTTCACGTGCGGCTACCTCGACACTGACATCCCCGACACGACATCGACCATAGCGACCCCTCGCAATGGCTACCCTGACCTCGGCACCGCCTCACGCTCTCGGCTCCCTAGACATTGGCACAAGGGCTATCACCTCGCTTGAGCATCTCTCCATCTTCCTCTACAGTCAAGCTGCCGCGACGCGATACCGTCCACGACGTTCTCGCTCGGACTGCGGGGGGTTAGCCCACTGGTTCTACTTCGGTTTATCTCCAGTCTGACCGTTCACGACGTTCCAGTTGTTCACGACGCTACCGCTTCGACTGCGGGGGATGTTAGAGTATTATACAGACACGGTTGCTATGATAGTCTAGGATAGTTAGGACTCTAACCTAACTTGACTTGTAATCCAAGATGATCCATTTTACGTTTATTTATACTCGCCTATGAGACTCAATAATACAACCATCATATTCCGCCAATCTCTCTCTATCCTTCTACACTTGCCCTACCCTGACAAACATGTAAATATTTTGTATGCATTATACTCCCAAGGAGAGAGTTCGCTCTGCAGAGAAATTCTTTGTGATTCTTTCACCCTGTAGCAAGTTACTGTATAATTTATCATGCGTAATTCTTCATTGAGATGTTGCACCAAATTGAACCAGGAAATTAGTGTTAAAAACCCAAATGGAGCACTCAGAATTGCACCATTGCTTCTGCTGTAGAATTGCATTCCAAGGGTTAATTTTTTGTCATACTTGTTCTGTGCTCATTCACCCTGCAAATTTGAAAAATCGAAGAAGCCATTGTGTACGGCATGAACTGATACCAATCTCAGTAAAATCGGTCCAGCTCCTTCGCTATATGAGGTACGAGTAACGCTGACTGACTGGGGTCGTGCTTAATCAGTGTGTGACTTGTTCAGTTCAGACCTCTCGTGCAAAGCAAGAAAAATGGGATGTCATGACAAGAGACTACCGGATACATCGGCCATGTATCTTTAGCTCTGATTACCGTGGTACTAAGAGCATCTCTATCAGATATCGCATATCTATTCAAACCTGCAAAATATATACAGTTTTGATCCGAAAAGGACTAAAAAAGGGCTAGACCAGATGCCACAAAACTGGTCAAAACCGCCAATATCTTGCGTTTTCCCGAATATCAGCTCACATGTACCTCATATATCAAGTTTTTACAGCAAACTGCAAAGATCTTTCCTCCACCGAAAATACACCACCAACTACTTCCGTCTGCCTCCGACGATGCCATCACCGCCGTCCTCCGAGCTCGATTCCATGGCGGGGAGGCTCAATTCCAGCATCAATCTTCTACTCCCTCCGCTTCAGGGCTTAAGGCGTCCTCGTTTTGCTTTTGCGTGTTTTTTCTTTGACCAAGAATTACTCTAAATATGTAAAGAGTTTTGGTATAAAACTAGTATCACTGGAAAGTATTTTTTAATACGAATCCAACGGTACTAATTATGTATGATATAATCAAGATTTTGTTGCTCAATTATTTTGGTTAAACTTTGCTTTAAAAAATGTGTGCGCCTTAAGCCTTGAAACGGAGATAGTATTTACGAAGAGTCTATTTGATTCTACAGGCTAGCTAGCTTTGTCTAGCTCTAATCGATCGAACAACAGGCTAGTGACAGCGGGAGCAGAGCGAGTGCGTGCAGTGGGAGGGCGTGCAGCCGGGCACTGCCTAGTTGCTTAGTTTGGCCGACAGTGTGCGCGCAACAGGAGCCGAGCGAGTGGTAGAGGCTGCACAAGGGCAAGGGAATACAGCAGAAACAGCAAAGGCGCGTGCCACGGGCGGTGGCCGGGCATGGGTCGATTTAGTGCCACAGCCACCGTGTGGGATCTGCGACTCTAGGAGGAAGACAACCAAATATTTTACCGAATATTTCGATATGCGGTACGAGTTTACAGGATCTAGTATGTATCAGTGCATTTTAGCCAAAATAAGTAGGTTTACAGTTTACCGCATACACGTTTTGTAGTACGCACCTTTGCAGTATCAGCTAGAAATGCTCTAACAAGGAAGGGGAAATCAAGATGGTTGTGGCCGAGGACCAGTGGATCTCAATGGCTCATGCCGAGTTCCAGATTTCAAGTGATGATAGTGGTTAGGTTTGGATATGGTAAAGACCGTGAGTCGGATGATTGGTGATTTGCAGCAGGCTCCGCAACCAAGTGCCGATTTCTAGGATAAAAATCCTAGGTCTGACCTTTATTGATTGTACCTAGCAAAGCGAATCTCTATTCACATCCTTGTTGAAGGCATTGTTTGTAGCTTATTGGGACATTCTTCGGGCATGAAAACCCATGATCAGATTATCACGCTGATGTTTGTGCACTGTTGAAGGTGACGTTCTTGGAGAACCTGTTTTGCATTCCGGGAGATGCCATTGGTGGTGGTAGTGCCTTCTGCGTTGCTCATTAGTTCGGCGGGGTTTTTATTTTCTTTCTTTTTCTCTTTTTTTGGCAGTATGCACCCTTGATGTCTATCTTGTTTTTATGTTATTGCAGAGGCCGGGTGTAATTGAAATTTGTCTGATATTAATATATTTATTTTATCAAAAATAGTGCTTGACAATATTTTTCCTTTTTCTGAATGTTTCTTTTCTTCTTCTGAACAATACAAGATCACCCTTCCTACCGCGACTAGCTGTTCGCGTGGGAACCTGAATCCGGTCCGGACATTACCGGCTTAGGGATTACTCTTGAACTGCTTCGGTGACGAGTTCAACAACACCGATTGAATGTTGAGACATGCGTCGGTCAAAGACTATCTAATTTTGCTACTACTATGTTTCGCATATGCGTTAATGTTGCTTATGATACTTTGATTCCTAAGTCAAACCTTACCCTTATTTATCGTGTGCACCATAATATAGCACCTTAATCTTAGACTGTGTGTCATGTTTTTTATCTTTTTAATTGTTTCCTTGTGAGTACAGCAGGTCATAGATATTCAATATCAACTCTGTTCTAAAATGTAGTATGTTTTGGTCGGTTGTTTTAGCTTTTATAAATTAGAATTGTACTTTTGGCACACAAGCATGTTTTAAAACCAAATCGTAAAGTTTATTTTAGGCCTCTAAAAATTCTAAAAAAATCCATAGAAATACATATACATGTCTAGAAAGGACGACCAAAATTTTCAGGGAAATATATTCTCATATGTGATCTGCACAAAGAAGAGAAATGTTGAAAGAAAATGAGTTCTCTTTTACCTTTCAAGATCCAAGGGTTTTGTTTAGCGTACAATATAATGTATTATCTATAAACACTTCATATATGTAGATAACATGTGTATGTACCATACACTCTTGTTGAACTTTTAAAATAATACTTTTGATTCTTTTAAGATACTAAGATGCTCGGGAGCCAAAACATAAAGGCATGCAACAAATTCGTGGTTGGTGAATAATAAACAACGCACAACTAACTATATAAGGATATGTCTTTCCAAAGCCATATAAAGGAGTGTGGCTCGGTATGTGTGTTCTACAACTTGCTAGCGTACTGGTTGCCCAAGAAATTTATTCACACTACAGGAATGGCCAGATGCGCCGACGGCCGTCCGCTACGCCGACGGCCAAACGTCAGGGCCGTCGGCGTAGCACCGCACCAGGCCAGCCCAACTGGCCAGCCCTCGGCGTAGCCAAGCAGTCGCCGTAGTATACACTACACCGACGGTCACCCTCGGCGTAGTGGCGGCCCTCGGCGTAGCAAGCGGACGCGTGGCACATGCCGGCCAGCACGGACGGCACATGCCGGCCAGCACGGATGCCAAAGAAGACCATGTTGAAGCCCATGAAGACGAGGCATCGATCCGAGCTTGTCAAACTCGTCCTGGTGTTGCCAGTACCAGGCATGCGAGGGGCAGGGACCATCATGATGTTGTCGCCATGTCAGAGAGACTAGTAGAGGAGGCCTCCATAGCGGTTGCGATGCATAGAGCGTCGAAGGAAGAGATGTCAATGTTGTCCGCGGTTGTCAGAGTAGAGGAGCAGGTGGTGTAGTCGGGGACGAGGCGAAGACGCTGGCGGCAAAGTTGTAGTGGACGAAGACGTAGAGGGCGTCAAAAACAGCGGCGACCTAGGATGGTCATGCTAGACTCCTAAAGATCGGTAAACCAAAAAATAAAACCGATCAAGAGATCGGGAAAAAAAGACTTACATGACAACCGATCACGGATCGGCGAACGAACCCTGCGTACGGGTTGCGCAGCCCCAGCGGAAATCATGGAGATCGACCTCCCTAAGGGCAGCGCGGAAGAAGTGTGTTGCTCGGCTAGCGCAGAGCCATAGGAGGGGGCAACACAAGGTTAGGGAGAGACGACAACGGCGCTAGGGTTTTGGCGGAGGCGGATCTAGGGTAGGATCGAATTTAGGGTTGATACAATGTAGAAGGATAAAGAGAGATTGACGAAATATGATGGATGTATTATTGAGAATCATGGGCAAATATATATAGATGTACAGGGAATCATCTTCGAGTACAAATTAAGTTAGACTAAAGTCCTAATTATGCTAAACACAACTGTGTCTGTATAATACTTGGCAAGAATCGACAAACAGATCCAGAAGCACCAGATGTGCCCGCTCTGCCGCGGCGGGCTCTGGCCGCAGCTACTGCCAATGCCAGGGATGTCAGTATGCCACACCGTGTGTAGACAGCAATGAGTCTAAGCATCCCGAGACATCTCATTCCTACCTAACTAATCATATTCTTTTCTAATCACCGTCCTAATTGTGGATAAATTTCTTCGGCAACTAAAATGCAAACTTAGCAAGTTGTGCAAGAAACATACTGAGCCACACTTCTTTATGTGGCTTTGGAAAGACATATCCTTATATAGCTAGTTGTGCGTTGTTTATTATTCACCAACCACAAATTTGTTGCATGCATTTATGTTTTGGCTCCCAAGCATCTCAGAGCATCTCTACCAGAAACCAAAAAAAGTCGGACCCATATAATTTCGACGGGTTTACGGGCTGAGTCGTGTTTTTTGGCCCAAGCAGACACCACAAACGGAGCCTGACCTAGAATTTTTTTTAGGGGGCCGACAAATCCACCCCCTCGAACTATATAATTCTAGTTTCGAGGGCGTTTTGTGGATCTCGACCCCTCTTTCCGCCACCGCCCCCTCTATGCCTTCATCGCGCATTTGCTCACACCGCCGCTCAAATCGTCGAGTTCCGACAAGAAATTCCTTGGCCCCCGCACTAGACCGCCACCAGTAGTCGTCGATGGACCGTTGTGGACTCCGCCAAGGCCGTACGCCACCTTCCTCATCGCGCTACCGTAGCCACACACCCACCCAGGAAGAGGAGCATTGTCGGTGTGTCCGCACAGAAGGGGCGTGCAAGCGCGCCACCATCCACTACAAGAAGCACCGCGGTCACGCTTCTCCGCCGCGAGACGGAGGAGTTTGACCGGCGCATGTGGGGGAGGGGGGATCCTCACGCGCACAACGAACCCCTCTGCCTCCGATGAAGGAGGAGGAAGAGGAGGAGCAGCTCCCGGAGGGCCTCGTCGTCACCAGCGCCGACTACGCCACCGATGAGGCCTCCTTTGAGTGTTGGATGGAGGTCATCCAGCAGTGGAGCGTCGCCAAGGCCGAGGTCGACGCCGCTCGAGCTCGCCGCGACGAGGACATCGACAACATCTTGCTCGAGTAGGGGATCGCCTGCGACCGTGAAGACCGCGCGAAAAAGCTCCAGGGCGACCTCCTGCGGGCGGCGCAGGACGACAAGTACGTCGACCTTGGCTCCGACTCCACCTCTGGCCTCTCCGACCTTGGCCTCTTCGATGACGAGCTTTGAATCTACGGACGGAAGCGTCACCGCTACTCCATGAGGCTCCGCTGAGCCCGATTTTGCGTGCGGGTTAGGGTTTAGCGGCTATGACGGCAGATCCCCTTTAATTTAGTTTAATTTGTGTCATTTGTACCTACGGTCACGGCTAGGTACGTATGAACATCTCAAATCTTCCGCGAATGTTCAAAATTCAAGTTTTTATGGTACGGATTTGTGGTTTCTGTTCTGGCCACGAGCAAACCCTAGTAAAACTGAGCAAAAACACGACCCTTAAACGCCTTTTTATGGTTCGGTGGATACGGTGTGTGCTAGAGTTGCTCTGGGTATCTTAAAAGAATCAAAAGTATTATTCCATCTGATCCGTATTAATTGACTTGGATTTGTATAAATTCGGATATATCTAGACATGTTTTAGTACCAGATATATCCGAATTTAGACGAATCTGAATCAATATGGGTCAGAGGGAATATTTTAAAAGTTCAACAAGATGATATGGTATCTGAGAACTTCTTAAGTCTCAGTCAAAAATAATCAGTGTTACCACGGAGTGCAACCTTGTCAAATGCTGGACCTACTTGCATCAATTCACGGCGATACACAATGGCTTCTTTGTTTCTCTCCTTGGGACTAATACACACACAAAAAAAAATACATGTCTGTCAGGGCAGGGCAAGAATCACCTCAGCTTCAGAGCACCCTACGCAATTTTCGACGGGTTGCTCCGGAAGCGCCAACTCTGCCACGGCGGGCTCTGGCACAGCCGGAATGCCCGCCGATGTGCAACGACGGCCATCTCACATTCTCAATAGTGTAGCCAGCGTCTCTGTTTCGATGTCTGATTGTTATTAGGATTTGCAGAGTACAGATAGACACCACGCTCAGTTGCACTTTTCAGACAGCTCAATTTATAGCCGTGAAAATCCACAATAAAATTTCGACCGGAGATGGTGCAAATTAAAACAAAGTGTTCTGTTTTCTTTTGGTTTCGACACAAACTCTGCTGGCTGCTGCATTACAATTTGCATTATGGAAGACCATCAGACTGAGAGGTATCTTCCTTGCGAGAGTCAACTGATGTGATCGACACGGCAGAGCGTCTATTTATGAGAAAACTTGTCGAGAAGCAGCCCGAACAAGACCACGAGAGCATAAACACACATAAGTGAACTTGTAACACGAGAACTAACAAAATCAACAAAACAATATACACTCGCAAATCAAAACAAGTACTACTATCAGTAATATATATTGTAGGATCGAGAAGGTGTTCCATGAAGGGGCCAGACTACTTCCAGTTTATCTGTATCCTTGAGTTGCAACTTGACACTGATTTTACAACTCTAGGCCAGATAGTTTATACCATATATGAGACCTACAACCTAGACTTTGTCATGGTGCCACATGACACTGGTTCAGATCTACAAACACCCTTTCAGCGAGATTGCAAGGCCAACGTTGCGCAACAACTAACCACCAAACCACGCATTGTAAACTCAAGTAAGCACCGTGAGTAGACAGCAATGGGTCTAAGCATCCTGAGACATCGCATTCCTACCTAACCAGTATGCTCTCCAGCAATCATATTCTTTTCCAGTCACCGTATAGTTGTGACACTACAGGAGAAGCTCGGTATGCCGAGGGCTTATTGCCGTCGGCGTAGCCAGGAAAACCCTCGGCGTACGCTACGCCGACGGCTGCCCTCGGCGTACCGTCCTCGGCGGACCTCTCCCTCGGCGGAGCAGGCGCGGCCGTCGGCGTAGGACAAGACCGTCGGCGTAGGTCAACGCCGACGGCCTGACGGCGCCCGTCGGCGTAGAGACCGTCGGCGAACGTCGACCGCGCCGTCACACGGCCAGTTAACGGCGCGTCGGCTACGCCGACGGCCTCACCCTCGGCGTACCAAGCCACGTGGAGGCTGGTGGGCGGCCTGGCGCAGCTGTTACGCCGACGGCCTCCCCCTCGGCGTACGCTCGCCACGTGGAGGCAGGCGGGCGGCCTGGCGCAGCTGCTACGCCGACGGCCTCCCCCTCGGCGTACGCCTGCCACGTGGAGGCAGCGCAGCGGCCTGGCAGCAGCGGGCTGGCCCTACGCCGAGGGCCTTGCCGTCGGCGTAGCCGTGACCATTTGATCACGCGTACCTCCTACGCCGAGGGCAAGGCCGTCGGCGTATCAAATGCACGGTTTTTTTTTGAATTTTTTTACAGCAGCAGCAGCACTCACAGCAGCCATACATCAGCATCCATACATCCATACATCATCCATACATCCATGCAATATATATTCCACACCAATTGAAACAAGATCACATATGCCATACATGTATCAACATCAGTCATACAAGATCATCCATACATTAGCCATACAAGATCATCGACATCATCACACATCCCTACAACTCTGGAGGAGACAGGGTGTACCCGAGATCTCCCCTGGTGAAAAGTGGCGACCTCTGCCGAGGGTTGCGTCCAGTAGAAGCAGCAGAAGAGCCACCTGGCGAGGGAGTAGGAGAAGTGTGAAGCTCGGGAGAACCACCTGCAGAATGGCCAGGAGATGGACCATGGTCATGAAGCGGTGTGATCTGACGCCCATCCGGCGAGGCGTGGCCAAAGTGCCGGTTCCCAGAAGCTCCCGTTCCCTACATGTTGCCTACATGTTAGAAACTTGCGAGGCAAAGTAAAGCGATAACCAGTGGGTTAGCAAAGAACTTACCGGTGTCGATGCGTAGTAGGTCCTAGCGAAGCTTTCCTTCGATTGCAAAAATGGCGCCGGACCTGGCATGGGAGGCACGTGCCCCAAATATCTATTCTGCCCAGTTTGAATATTCACCATCATGTCCTGCAAGATAGTTTAGAAGTCAGGCCGTAGTACAACAAACGGGGGGAAGTGGGAGTTGTATCTTTTGCAAAAATAAAGGTTCGGACTTACATTTACGTATTGCATGTAGATCGCAAGCGCCTCTTGATGCTGCCGAAAGGCCACCTGATATTCCTCATAAACGGTATCGTAGGTCGCGTCTAACTCAGGCTACAATTTCAAATACAAGGAATCTCATCAGTGGTTAGCCATGCAGGAACAAAAGTCATAAAGATGATGAGAACGAGAAAAACTTACATCCTCGGCGGAGCGACGAGGCTGGCCACGAGGCGGGATAGGGGGGCCGTCGGCGGGGTAGGTAGCCTTGAGACGGCTGAAGCTCGTGCTGAGGGTAGGCTTGACCTTCTTATTTTGAATCTTGAGGCGTCCATGCTGCAATCCCTGCCCCGACAGGACCAACGACTCCTCGTCGATCTCCGAGTGAATGGGGTCATCCACATGGGGGTGACGAGCCTTCACCATCGTGATGTAGTTCCCCAAGTCGTTCTGGGCAGTGCCGAAGTACATGGGCAACGAGGGTTGAGGCTCCGAGTAATTGGGCTTCTTTCACCGCATCATCTCATAGACGACGACGTCATGAATCACCTCCCCGGGTTGTGCCTCGGCCACCTGTATCGCGAAAAGAAAATATTATGCATATGAAGTACAAACATAAGCAGAAATGCACGCAGGTCGTTCCATGTATATACGTACCACCTTCCCCTTGAAGCGGTCAAAGTTGCGGTTTCCCGCGCAGTGCGTTCCACCATCGCCTCGGTTATCCGCGTTCCGCCTCGACAAGGCTGCAAACTCCTCGTCTTCTCTGAGCCACCTCGTCCTAACCAGCTCCTCCCATGCGAGTCGATGCGGCTCGGCCCAATCGGGGATAACCTGAAAATGCAATACTCAACTCCAGACAATGCAATGGCAACTTAGAAGCAATGTAGAATCTCATTGACATTTTACTCACCGACATGTACTCTTCTGGCGTCATCGAGTACTCAGGATTAGGGTTCCTACCGACAATGTCTTCCTTCCTGACCCTCACGCCCTGTCAGCCCAGAAGTGGCTAGCGGCCGCGACCTTCTGGTTGTACCACACCTGGGGGGTCAACTTCACACAAGCCCCAAGCAAAGTCCTCTGCGCCTTCTCCTGGTCCTCCTCGGCCACACGGTAAAAGCACTTCAATCATGCATAAGAGTCATGAGTTAGCACGGTGGGGTCATCAAGTATGAACATAACTCGAGAAATATGCCTTACCCAAAACTTGGTGATGACAACATCAGCAGCTGTCGGAAAGCCCGGGACACGGGTAGTCTGGTAGTCCGCCCAAGTAGTAGCTAGCTTCCTGTCACCCTCGGGGGTAATGTGATAGCCCGGCCAGAACTTCCTAATCAGATCTCCAACGAGGCTGTTAGGAAGGCGAGCCTTGGTCCCCGGAGGAAATGTCCAATTGCTGCACAAAAATAAACATTAGTACACAATAATTATTTATGACCAACATGAAATAAAATGTTTTAAATTGCCAAATTAGTACACTTACTCAAGGCCATCTGGAATAATAAGGGCTTTCGCCTCCTGAGTCCTAGGCTCAAACTTCTCGTCAGGGACTCCCGATTCCCCATGATTCCGCAATTTCTTCGACCCCACCAACTCGCGGCTAGTGTCCGCCTCTGTTTCGGTCCCCGCCTCCCTCTCGGTCCTCGCCTCCCTCTCAGACTCTGCCTCCCTCTCGGACTCTGCCTCCCTCTCGGCCCTGAAAGGCTGCTCTATCAGGAACAACTCAGGAGCCACATCGCCAGAAGCAGAGGGTGGTGGGTCAAAGTCCACGCCTCCTCCCGTGGCACCTCGTCCTCATCCTCCTCGACCTCGGCCTCGACCCCGTCCTCCGCCAGCAGGAGCAAGATCGGGGTAACGCGGATTGGGATTTGGCTGTCTCCCACTCCGTGTAGCTCTTTTCTTGCGCTGCTTCAGCACATTAAGCAAGGACGAACTGGTTGCCTTGCCGCTGCTCATATTGTTCAATCACTTGCATTAAGTAAGAGAAAACAGTTAAGCACAAAGAAATAATAAAATGTATACACAAAGAATAAAGGCATAATGCAATTAAGAAAACAGTTAAGCACAAAGACAAAATAAAATGCATTAAAAAATAAATACTCACTATCATTTTCATTCTCATTCTCATTCTCACTATCACTATCTTTTGAGTAGAAATATGGATTCTCATCGAAGGGTGTAGGCTCATCATCGTTGTAATTCTAGGTATGGAGCTTCTTGAGCATACTTATGTCATGTAGATTCATCACTGACTCACCCCGAGTTTCTACATCATTCCCAAGGTCCTCAAGATCAACTGGTTCTAAATCAAAGTGTCTGAAGTCCTCTTGCTCTTGACAGAAAATTCCCTCGTACGTTACATGGTTAATGTTGTTGTAATCATCCTCGGAGGGAATCGGTAGGTTACCATGTGGCGATACCTGGAACACGACTTCCCAGCCCTGGAGTTCCGCTTTCTGGCATGGGTAGGGCAAATAATAAACTTGGTTGGCTTGGTGAGCAACAACAAAGACGTCGGCTCCGCTATAGGTGGTTGAAGGCCTAACTTCAACTAACCCAATGGAAGGGGTACTTCTCAGTCCACTCCTTGGGTAAAACCAGTGGCACTTGAACACAACAAGATTGAGTTCGACATTCGTACGATTGAAGGTCAGCTCGTTTACATTCTCTAACCTTCCGTAGTAATCAAGGGAATCGGCTCCTTTGGTGAACACCACAGTATTTACCGTTTTTGCATTCGGTCGCCCTTTCTGGTGCGTATCTGTATGGAAGCGAAACCCATTCACATCATACTTCTCATACTTCATGACGACACTGTTACAACCTTGGGAAACACATTTCAGCTCATCTGACATCTCAACATTGGGATCAGCTCCCTACAGGTACAAGAGGAATTTGTTGCGTTCAGTAGTTACGTGGAATAAGAGTGACAAGTCACATATTGCAAGGTAAGAGGGACATGTTAGAAATTACTTTTTCCATAAACCATGACACAAAGTTTTTTTTATTTCCGGGAGCACCCTCTTTCAGTAGAGTGTCCAACTCCATGGGAGAGGGATCAGTCGGTCCCGGCCACTGTTCATCCGTGAAATCGCTAAGAAGGAGAAAATAAGCATTAGACGGGGACCGAGTTACTAGCTGCATAGAGAAATAGGGTGTTCACCATTTTACCTAATGAAATCGACCACTTCCTTCATGTTCATAAGCACATAGAGCATTATGCAATCCTTCTCTTCCTTCGGCAACCTATATTTTAGTCCTTTATCGGCCTTGCCACCGGGAAATTGGAATAGTTCGAGATTGGGGTCATTCTTGGGCAGGTCGACATTGTAACGAGAGACCGGGTTATGCATAGTGGGAACATCATCGGGCCAGTAGGTTGTCGCGGCGTCTGCCATCTCCCTAAGGCATGTTGCTTCAGCTATGCATGCTTCAATCTTGGCTTTGTTTCCAGTTATCTTTCGAATATACTTAAACTCTCTCTCAATACAAAATTGCCAACGAAATTGCACCGCCCCCCAATAGTGCCTCGTTCGCGTGGTGCACAATGAGATGTGCCATCGGAGTAAAGAAGCCTGGCGGAAAGATCATCTCCAAATTTCATAGCAACTCCGGCACCTGAACTTGCAGCTTCTCAATCACCAGAGGACATACCTGCTTAGCACAGAGCGTGCGGAAGAAATGGCTCAACTCCGCAAGCACTCGCCATACTTTTTCGGGGAGATACCCTCGAACCATCACAGGCATCAGCCGCTCAATCCATATATGATAGTCGTGACTCTTGAGCCCATTGAATTGTCCCGTCAAAAGATTAACTCCCTTACTTATATTCGAACAATAACCGTCAGGGAACATCACGACGTATTTGAGCCACCTAAATGACTCCTTCTTTTGGACATTATCAAGGCAGTAGTAGGCATGCGGCTTGAACCAATTCTTTCGACGGACAGTAGGAGGCTGCATGTGTAATCTCTTCCTATCACAAAGCTTCTCAACATCGACTCTAGCCTTGACATTATCCTTTGAATTCCCAGGAATGTTCAGGACTGTGTGAAAAAGGGACTCCCCGACATTCTTTTCGGTGTGCATCACATCGATGTTATGGGTAAGTTCGAGGTCCTTGTAATACACGAGATTCGTTAAGGCTGCCACGTGAGTCCAATTATGCGTTACACCATATCCCGCAAATTGATGGCCAGTTCCCGGTGCCGCGGGCACGAGAGCACGTATCTCGGCATCAACAACTGCACCCTCGAACTTTGGTACCTCTTTTACTTCATGCACAACTTTGCCCTTCTTGAAGTTCTTTCTATCTTCTCTGAACGAATGATTTCTTTTGAGGTACTATCGATTCGTGTCAAACGCAACATATTTGCGACCTGACTTTAGCCAAAGGAACTCAAGTCGGTGCCTGCACACTGGGCATGGCCACTTACCAGCTGTACACCATCCGCACGTTAGGGCGTACCCGGGCATGTCATGCATAGTATATTGTAACCAAACTTTCATCAAAAAGTTTCTCTTTGATGCTCGGTCGTATGTCAACGTCCCGTGTATCCAAGAGTGGTTCAAATCATCCACAATCGGCTGCATGTAGACACTCAAGTTCTTCCCCGGATACTCAGGTCCTGGAATTATCAGCGACAAAAACATGGTCTTCCGTTGCATTAATACTCCGGGAGGGAGATTGAGCGGAATAACATATACCGGCCAGCAGCTGTACGAGGCCGTCGACATACCATATGGGTTGAAGCCATCTGTTGCTATCGCAATTCTAACATTCCGAGCCTCTTCTGCCCACCGGGGGTATTTGTCATCGAAGTTCTTCCATGCCTTACCATCAGATGGATGTCCCATCTTCTTCCGTCCGTGCCCGTCCTCGTATCTTTTCCCCTTCTTGTGCCACGTCATCTGTTTGGCAGTCTCCTCGCTCAAGTAAAGCCGCTGGATTCTTTTTATGAATGGGAGATACCGAAGTATCTTCTTAGCGACCTTCGACTGCCTTACCTGACCATCCTTCCCCTTTATCTCTTCATATCTAGAGGCCTTACAAATGGAGCAGTACTTGTCACCCTCAAACTGTTTCCAAAACAAAAGGCAGCCTTTTGGACAACAATCTATCTTTTCATAATCCATGTTGACCTCCTTCATGAGTTTCTTCGTTTCGTGAAAGGTTTTAGGCAGACAATGCCCTTCGGGCAACATGTTACCACATGTTCTCAGATTAGCTTCAAAGTGAGAACGGGTGGCGGAGTACTGGCACTTCTCGGCTAGACACTGAGAGATGGCATCGAGCTGAGAAATCTTTGCACCCTCGTACAGAGGCCTCTTAGCCGCGGCCATCATATCAAGGAAGGCCTTCGCGGTTGGCTCCGGTTCCTCCGGTTCTAGCGGTTCCTCCGGTTCTGGTGATTCCTCCCGTCGAGGTGGCGAATTCGGCTGGTCGGCATCGATAAGATCATCTAGCATGTTTCTAATCCCATCGTGCTCATTGCCATTGAGCCGCTGACGCATCACCTCACCTCTGTCACGTTCGTACCGAGCAAAGTCGACTTGCGTGACATAGTTAGACATGTACCCATATTGCAGAAGGTGTTTGTACATGTTATCCTTTCCCTGACGATGACGCTTAGTGCAATGAGCGCAGGGACAAAGTGCCCGAACCATTGCCTTCGAACCACGCGCTAACTCATTCACTAACAAATGAGTGTTCCGTACCCAATCGTCTGTTTTATTAGTCGCACTAATACGGCCACTGTACATCCACCCATTATCAGCTATCCTCTTCTGCTTTGTTGGGAGACAAACAACAAATATAACATTTTATATCAAACAGGAGATTAAATGCTTCATATTTTTACGCATTCATCAACCTACATGTCCAATAGGAAAAGAGGGTCCTAACCAGCCGCCGGATCCGTATATTGGGTAAGTTCTCCCTGGTTCTACACCGATCCAAGCAGAATTTCGGCAGCACCTCCCCGCTGCTCTCCCGATACACATCTCGACAAAAAGCCAAGAGGATGTGCATCCGGAGAACAACGAGGAGGCGCCACCGAAATCCTGTCTCGAATCGAGGTAGAGCCAGGGAGAACCAAACCCAACTACGAATCCGCCGACTGCCCGATAAAAGCCATAAGCGTTACGGTCCAAAATATGCGAGACCACTAATGCATATTAAGTCGCGTAACGCTTACGGTCGGGATGACGCCTAGGTGACGCGACATACTTTGTGATCTAGACACGAAAATAAACCTAGGTACAAGAGAGGCGAACGGATTTTCACCCTCGGCGGTAGAGGAAGTAGTCGATCAACCGAGTGTCGAGGTCAGTGACGGAACTCGAAGACGGGATCGAGGTGTCACCTACACCATCTCCCGCAACGACAGTCAGTCCGCCAAGGATGGTCACTCCCGAAACACTACAAAGTCTGTACATCGACATAAAGAGAACACCTTAGTAAACATGCAACGCACTCAGGGCCCTAGTGTGGCTTCTCTCTTCAACGGCCATATGACCAAGCTAGCTTGCCACTAACCAACGGCCTAATCCTAGCAACTCGTGCATGCATATCACTTAACAAATGATATAAACTACTAATAGATGCAATTAATAAATTCTAACAAGATTAACAACAAGATTTAATCTAACAAAATTAACTCTAACAACAATATTTGCTTCTACAGGGGAGTGGAGGAGGTACCTGCAGAGGGGGCCGAGCTCGGGGAGGAGGGGAGAGCTTGGGGATGAGGGGCCAAGCTCGGGGAGAGGGGGCAAGGTCGGGGAGGAGGGGGCCGAGCTCGGGGAGGAGGGAGGAGGCAGGGAGGCTCGGGGAGGAGGAAGAAGGAGGGAGGGAGGCAGGGAGGAGGGAGGGA